>CM063106.1:46091843-46640297 GCA_031841125.1 Acanthococcus lagerstroemiae
CCTGATGAGGGGTCGTTACGCCGTCGGTCCACCCAGTCACGGGTATCAGCCACTACCGTCTGTCTCCAAGTCCCTCTGTTCTTAATAGCAGTTCGCTGCCATGGCCATGAAATCCCGAATCTGCGAACAGTTTCGTCCCTCATGTGGGGGTGGTCCCTCTCCCTACATGATCTCTATATCCACACAATTTGTATTCACACACAAGGTGATTCAAGTTAAGTTTCCGTGACTTCTGCCAGGTCAGCCTTGCTCTAGGATACCATGACTCATTATTCAAGTATTTCAACTTTGATCTGCATCCAAGTCCTAGCATCGCAGATCAGTTATTAAACTTTCATCGATCAGTCTTAAACCTAGAAGCGACAGTTGAAAAATAAATGACGAGTAGTGTATAAAGAGGAAAGCACAAAAAAGAAGAAAGGAGTTGCAAATGGTCTCCAAAATGTCATTTTTCATGTTTTAATAAGGTCATTTTTCCATTTTTCCCCTAAAATTCGAGTGGTCACCCTGAAAATCGCTGCAATTTTCAAGTCTTGTATGTGGCACTAAATGATCTCTGCCACCGTAATGATTCCGTAGTCAATCAGAAAATGTGGTTGCAAATCGCCACCATTATTCCAACGTTACCATGTTGAGTAATCAATGGTAATCTACATATTATGTTAGCTGTTTCGTTTAGATGGAGCATTCTGATTGGTTGTGAATCATCACAATGCCCCGGTCCCTTAGAAGGCCTTTACGGAGCTTCAGAATTTTGATTATTTTTTTTTACCTCTTGTCAGTCGAGATCAGTTGTGTAAATGTGGGGTATGTGAGGAGACCCATCAAAGCAATGAAAAAGTAGAATTTTACAGCTCGTGAAGTAATATTTAGACTCGCGGATTACTAATTTATGTATTGCTAGAATTACCTTGTCTTAATAATATTAAAGCGAGTGCAGAATTCTAGGGCTAGGGATGTGTAGTCGTGGTTGTTTGAGAGGAGGTGTTCAAGTGTAGGTGGGAATCGTAAGGAGGTACGTAAAGCTTGGTGTGTGGGGCAGTCAATTGATATGTGTTTAATAGTTAGGTTGGTGTGACAACTGCTGTATTGAGGAAGGTTGGATTTCAGATGTTTATAGTTACTTATACGTGTCATATTTAGACGAAATTCTGTTGATCCGCCACTTTTTACCTAAGAAATGTTTACAAATCCCCCCCCCCCCTACAGAACTCTTGATTTCGTTCCTCCATCTGAAATTTTAAATGTGGATTTTAGATGCTAAATGTCAAATGCAATGTTCAAAATCAAGGTTCTGTAATTTTTTTTTTCGATAATTTGCTCGATTTTTCTCGTCAAGATCATTTCGCCCGGTGGAAAGTTGAAGTATGATTTTGGGCTCCAAATCGCAAAGCCAGATCAAAAGTCTGGTCAGTTGTTCGATATCAGTGAAGATTCTAAAATCGGTAACAATTTTAAGCCCTCTTCCTTCTGTTTCCATATGTGGTAGAACTGGAAGGATCTCTCCTGTCGTCCGCTTGGAAGTTAATGTATTGATTTTGGTCCCCAAATCGCGAGGCCAGATCAGAAATCTGATGAATTATTCGAAATCAGTGACGATTCTAAAGTCAGTAACAATTTTAAGCCCTCTCTCCTCTTCTCATATGTTGTGCAACTTAGAGGAACTCAGGGACAGCTTGTCCCCTTAGAATGCGAACTGAAAGACACTGTTTTTAATATCAATATTGATATAAGTACCTCGCCGATCAATATCAATGTGTATTGTTGAATGGCCGCCATTTTCTTGTTACGAAGTCGGATTCGCACGGAATGAACGAAGATCTTCGTCTGGCGAGGTCTAGTTTTTTAAGTGTAAAATTTCTCTCCGAAGAGTACTCACACGTACCATTAGTAATGGAAATTCAAGTGTAAAGTTATCGAACAAAATTTCGAAATAGTGATGTCTTGGATCGCTGATGATATGTATAGTATCATATTTTAGATCTGATCCCAGGTTGGGCCATAGAATTCCAATTTCAAGCCTGAAATACGTAAAATGAACTAGGCATGAAAAACTGAATGAAGTTTTGAAATGAGGGCCCGATTGACAATGAGGCCAATTGTGAGCGCATTTGTGAACATCACTCGGTAATCATACTAATGCTGAGTGATCACTTTGCACACACTATTTTAATATGATGAGATGTTGAACACTCACAAAAAAATGTGAGTGGCCAAAAGTCTCAAAACGGTAGTGGTTTGTGATATGTTTTGTGAGTGCTCTCCAAATTGTCAGTCGGGGGTTTTGTGGATCACTGATCACAAATATCGCATTCCATTTTGACTTTTGGTTCGATTTGGACCACAAAATTTGATTTGCAGGTCTAAAATGGGCATCATTTAGTAGGCTTGAAAAATCAAACGAGAGATTCGTAGATCGCTTATCATCAACATTACATTTGATTTTGACTCCAAAAATTCTATTTCAAGCTTGAAATGAGCAAAACTAACTTGGCTTTAAAACTCAAAGTGTCTAATTGGGGGTTTTGTGGATCGCTAATCACGAGAATCCGTTCAGTTCTTAAACTGGCTCCAATTTGGCCCTAAAAATCCGAATTTGAGAGCCTTAATGGGTACGGTTCCTAAATTTGGTGTTTGGACCAAATTGAAACCGAATCAAAAATCTGATACGATATTCGTAATCAGCAACTGACAGAACCTCTATTTCTATACTCATCGATTTTCCAGTTTAAGTCAGTTTTGTCAATTTCGGACCATGTCTTTTAGGGCTCAAAGCAGGGTCGCGTCATCAATCTGCCGCGATTTTCGTACTCATGGACTAAAACTATCCCTACTTGACAGTGTTCGACTTTTCTAATCAAATCAATTTGAATCCTCTTGAATATAAAATCTGACTTTTTTAGCCCAGTTCGGGCCGAATCGAAAATCTGATGCGATATTCGGAATCAGCGACAGAAAATACTTTTTATTTTGATATTCTGTTCGATACTTTTCTATTTGAAATTTTCAAAGTTGGTGGTACGTGTGGGTCGACTGTGATAGGGGAAGGGAGTAGAACTTTTTTTCACTTGAAGAAAAGCGAGACCTTGCCTTGTTTGTCTCAGGTTTATGTAACTTTAAAAAAAAAAGAGGGCGTTCTATGACACACTCTGTACTATCAATATTGTTTTATCAGTTGATATGTTTCGAACACTGGTTTCAGCTCAGGTTCTTTCCTTGAACTGGTGGGTGGGAGAGGGATCTGGTTTAGGACTTTGGCTGCTCTGCTCCTTGTTCTTTCACATCCGAAGAGTTGACGTTTTCGATTTTCATGTATCATTATTAAAGTAAGAAAAGTATAATTACTATAGGGAACGGTTTTTGTTTTGCTGAAGCAAGGGGGGGGGGAGGTTATATGTAATTGAAGAAAAATTCACCAGCTGTAGAGTTTCTTTTGCCGGCTTTCCTCGTTTGGTCCAGCTATGGGGCTGTCGCTGATCGGAGACTTTTTGCCTCACACTTAGGCAATCATCGATATGGTGAAATGAGCGTAAGTGAATCGACGTTCTTTACACCAGAATGTGATTTGGATTAATGATATATAATACTCATTATAGACCTATATACCATAATTGAAATGTTCAGTTCCGCGTTTGAAAATGATCGCCACGATCCTGTAATTAACCGGTTTTACTGCCTAGCGATCGGATTCGATTCGATTATCGGCAAGTGTCCTGTTCACCTTTACAGCGAAAAATCGCTCGAATCGAATTTCCACGTTACGTATACTAGGCGGGTCTCCGAGCAATAATTTTAATCGAAGCCGGCCGGCCATTGTCCGAGCAGCTGGTCTGCACGCGCGGTGTCCCGTGGCTGCCCCGAGCAGCGTGCGAGAGAAAAGAAAATCTGTAAATTTTTATGCTCTTTTTATCGCTGCTGTTGGAGAAAAACCGCAACAAGTAAATGAAAAGAAAGAAAAAAAGCGTTCGCTTTTGATTGCAATCGAGATCGTCCCAATGTCACAGAGCACTTTTGTGTGAGCCGGCGTTCACACCGTATAAATTTGAAGGCTGGGTGCGAATTCCCTCTCAGTTACCTGCGGTTATTCGGAAAGATTCGATAAAATCAACAACTGGTAAAAAAGAAAAAAGGTGGAATCGATGCTGTGTGAACACAGGGGTCGGAGTTGAAGAATGTACATAACATACGTACATTGTATATCTGATTCAATTCCGGATATCAGAAATACGACTGGCGAACAATGAAACAATAACTTAAGAGTTGAAATCCGCTGCTGGCAGAGTTAGTATATTTCCATGGTTAAATATTTGACCATTTGTTGACTAGAAAATGAAAAGCTTCCAGTTGTGCCCCCCCCCCCCCAGAAGCTTGCTCCCGCAATGATGTTGGTTGAGATCTTTGCTTGGGATAGGGTGAATTTGAAAATCTTACATTTTGTTGGTGTAAAAGCTTACAATTTTGCATTACAGCAATTGTTAGAAGGGTATAAGCACAGGCGATTCCGAAAATTATTTTTGAACTTGTATTTGAATAGGAACAGGCTTCGAATTGTATTGACCTGGCGCTGACAAAGAAGGGGGGCAGAAATAGCTATGTACCACAGGGCGCAAAAAAAAATTTAACCTATGGCGCAAAAAAGCTTAGCGCGGCCCTGGTGTACAGGCTGCCTAGATCATATTATTTTTAGAGGAAAATACTATTTTGATACTGTAAAAAAAAAAAGAAAACTTTATCATTTCCCCAAAAATGTTAAGAAGTAGGTACTCCTTTGTTATACTCAAGCTGATAATAAAAGATAACCATATGAATGATGACTGATAGCGTAATACCGAAGGCCAAAATTCGCTTGAGATTGAGAGATTGAGAAACTCGCTCTACACTCTCCAGTCAATAAAGTCAAAATTTGACGTTTCAAGAGGAAAGGACCTCAGTCCAGTTACCTCTGAGGCCCTTTTCGTGTGACACTTCTATTTTTTTCATTCTAGGTTGTGGCATTGTGATTTTATTTTTCAGGTTTGTCAAAGCACATGGAGCTAACTCGGGGCCAAACAGTGACGTAGGCTGAGGGAGGGGGGCGAAAGGGGCGAACGCCCCTCTCCCAAGGCACCTGAAATTTAATGTAAAATATGCAAACATGAGTAATTTTTCGCCTTTAAACACGTTTTTTCAAAAAATGTTTGCTCGAGCAGTAATTTTACCTTTGGGGTATTTGTAGCCCCCTTAATCGCAAACTCCTCACATAAATCCTGGGTTAAACTCCCTTACTTGAATTCTGGGTACGGCCTTGACATACTCGTAATCTAGAAAGACTCCTGGAGCGAGCATCGAGCGAAGTGAGATGCTAGTTTGCTGGAAAATTTTTTTGACCGACCTGTAGTACTCTTTTCTATTAGAGAATATCTGGGCCATGGGCATCGCTGAGGAAGAGGGGGTAGACGGGTAGTGCTCCCTCTCCAGTTTTTTTTGTAGAAATTATCAAAATTACCCCCCCCCCCCCAACTTAAAAGCCAATAATTATATTTATACTTGTAATTATAAAAACTTTGTAAACGAATTAGTGCCATGTGATTCAGTAGTACTGTATCATACACTTAACTCGCAGTATACATACACAGGGTGTCTAACAAAATCGAAATCTGAAAAATAAATGACCTTCCCCCACCCCCCCCCCAATTTGCTCTGAATGCGCTAAAATAATAAACTAAAGTTTAATATACTTCTTCGTCTATAATACTACATTTTCCTGGGGGGGGGGGAAATCTAATTTTATTGCATAAGGTAGATGAGCCCAATAAGGCCAGGATCTCCAATATAAGGCCCATTGTACCGATTTTGACTGCTGTGCTTTAGACTGCATTAAAACGTACAGCAAAGTTGTTCCTTCATAATATGGCAATACTGCCCAATTGTTTATATCAGGATATTAGTCCACTGGTGTGAGATATGCCAGTTGATAATCTTCCAATAACGTAAAAAGTGCTCCGATATGTTTTTTGTTTAACTTGGAGGATTTACGAGTATTATGTTAGTCAAATGGAATTTATCCAGAAATCAAACATTGGATAATTGTTGTAGTGGTAGTTAGAAAAGTGAAATTTGAGCAATTTGGAACCGAGGTATGCGATACTCACGAAAAATAGTGTTATGTAACCTAATAAGACCCAACCTGGTAAGATCGATTGATTATCATTTCAGTTATAACTTACGCAAAAATTTCTATTTGAACCATGCTTAACTTTTTATTTACCAAATTTCAGGTCAGGCTTATTAGGTATTTGGTTTTATTAGGTTATAGGCCCAGCCTTCTTTGATGCCCTGGCCGTATCAATTTTGAAAAAGGGGTATTTGTATTAGGAAATCTGAGGAACGTGGAGCGAAGTTGGCAAATTTCAAGCTAGCCAATTTTTAAATATTGCAGTCGACGACTGACTATAACACAAAAAAGGAAAAACATGAAATTACTTACATGAAAGTCTCCAGAGCCAAGACGTTAAATTAGGGCCTTATTAAGCTCACCTACCTTAATACGCGCATGGTGATCACGCATCACACGACTCACACGAGCATGTTGTACATGCAGTGGCGTAGCCAAGAGGGAGGATTGGGTGGATGAATCCCCTCCTCCCTTGAGATGAGAATTTTTTATATGTTGGCAGTATCACAGTGAATGCGCGAAATGAAATTTTAATCCAGATACATAACTGAAGTTGAAAAGCATAACATACTGATACGTCAATGTAAGAACATACAGTTCATGTTAGGTGTACCCCCCTCCCTCCGCCCAAAATTCTGCTGATCCCCCTCCTTGGAAAAATCCTGACTACGCCACTGTATACATGCGAAGACTCTTGTAAGCTGATACTTTGATTTATCGTCATTATCAGGGCTGCAATTCTTATGTACAAAAAATAGCGAAATATGCGCATATTTTATGTACTGAATTCAGTCTAAATAATATGCCGGAAATATGCGCCAGAATTGTAAAATATGTATAAATATGCAAATACAATATGGGTACATCATTCCAAAGGGAAAAATTAAGTTGGATACACTGAGACAATTTTTATCATATTTTAAAATGATCCAGCAAAGTATCTCCTGAAGAGTCTAATCTTCTTTTACTAGGAGATGCACCCAGGAGATATAATAGAGGCAAATAAGAAGAAAAAAAAACCAAAAACATTTTTGCCTAGCAAAGCTTTTACTGCGAAAAATTGTCGAGAGTGGTCCCCTGAATAACCTTAAAGAGTTACCACCCTACAGAACTCAGGCTCCCCAAAAAACGGGTTTTTCACATTATCTTCCCACGGTTTGAATAAATTTTATTATCACTGCTTATACTACAAATCATCATCGATCTCATGTACGGGAGTTTCGGTTTCAAGATCATCGTCCACATCACTATCTTCTGTCTCTGCGGTTCTGGGATTGAGACACGATTGTCCCAAGCAATGCGTGCATACACTTGAGCAATTCAAACCTGAAAACAGAATACATGAATGTATTAGTTTTAGAAATTAGACACGATGGTGCTACATTAAATGACAAACAGATACCAGCTTTTCTGCAACTGCAGGCGTTTTTAAACCCTTTCGCACATGCACATGAAATTAATTTCAGTAATTGTCGATGAGCTGATTCTGCAGACATCATAACCGGCAAAAACATTTCATTCTCCAGCTTCCATCCCCAATCACACGCTTGTTTCTAGTTGCCAAGCCGTGTTTGGATGGGGTGGGGGTTAACCCCCCTAAAAAATTGGCCGGAGGTCTGTGGGGTGGTAACCTCTTCGGGGTTATTCAGGGGACCACTCTCGACAATTTTTCGCAGTGAAAGTATTGCTAGGCAAAAATGTTTTTCCCCCCCAAATGATGCTAATTTGCCTCCACTAATAATGCAACTATTCGTAATTTCTTGATGATTGATGAATGTGATGCGGGTAAGAAAAAGGTTATCTCACGTGCAAAAGAACATATTTTTCTAAAAGCTTTTCTACTGATTCATTAACCATAAAGTCTAATCATTTTTTTTTTTGGCGTCGGACATCATTCTCAGTAATAATAAAATAACTTTTTTGGGGAAAAAATTGAAATCGGTGCAAAATATGGGGTGGGTAAATGCTAAAATATGTGAAATATGCAGGATGAAGTGGTGCTCATTTGACTCAAAATTCTGTGATTCGTGAAGATCTTTTGAAACTTATTAACTTATATGTACCTCTATACGCCATAGATAAAAATATGCATTCGCATAAAAATTGCAGCCCTGGTCATTATGATAGAATTTTTCAATTTTAAATTCTTCGTTTTCTTTCTCAAGGTATAATTTGCTGATTCTTAAATTCTTAAATGACCATGACTGAAAATAAATGATTTAAATGACTGTTAGACACTTTGATACAACATACTACACCTCTCCCCCCAAAAAATCCACCAACGCCGATAAATGTAGGGCAACACTACTGAAAAAATTACCCCCCCCCCCCAAAAAAAAAAAAAAAAAAAATCCAGGGACGCCTCTGACCTGGGCAGTCTACGTGTGATTGAAAGGTAGACAACGGCTCTTTGTCTGAACTGTGGACAGCAATGCCAGTGATGGGCCAGTGCAAGTCTTGTGATCCAACGAAACTGCAAGCGTATGAAACGTAGACATCACAGCAGCTTCTTACCGCTACAACATGTAATTACCAGTCAGTCAATGGACATCACAACTTATAATTTTCGGGTTTTCCGCCTCTCGTCTCGGTGTAGCCCTGGCGAAATGTGAGCATTATCTATTGTTGCAAACTCTCTCGATCCTTCCTGCGATGTCAGATGTCGATGGTGATTAAGAGCGAAGCAAATGAAGGAAGGAAAAAAAATTACACGTACGTGTGTCTGCGATTAGGTGGAATGAAAATCCACAAACCATATGGAGGAGGGTGGTCGGCTCTTGTTTAAGTTTAAAAGCCGGCCAAGGCTCGTGCTGTTAGCCGTCTCTAGCTGATCCAGATGTTGCGATCAGATGGCGCGGTCCCTGACTGAATGAGTGCGGCCTTCGGAGTGGGGCGACCGTTTATCGTCGATGCCACGCGCCGCTGTCAGAGTCGGGCTCGATCGGTGCCCCCGCCACTCCGGACTCTCGTCACTCGTCAGTCTTCGCATTCGCGTACTCGCTGCATTCGACATTCGGCAATCGACGCTCCGGCACTCGTACTTGGATTGTCGTAAGTCGTCGACGTCAGTAGTTTTCAGTTTACGAGTACTCGAGTGTACGCTTCGTATATGTCGATCGAGTGTCTCCGTATATTATTCACGAATGTGATTACGTGTTACTTGTGGTCGTATTGAGCATTTTCAGTGTCGAGTTTTCCGTTTTAAAATTTCCATCGTTTATCGTAAATATTTTCAATCTTGTATTCGCGTAATTTTCCGGCGATTTGTGTGGTCGTAAGTCATCGTCACGCTGGAAGTTGCGTGTGTGTTGGTGATCAGGCATTGAGAGTAAATTTTTGAGAAAAGCTCGTGTAAACGATCAGACGAATTAGTAAGGACGGAATTTTCATGGGTATAACGGGAGAAAACAGCGAATTGTATCGTGGTGAAGAGCGACTGCATTTACATCCGTCGTACACCCTCTCTCACTGTCGGAAGTGTCACGTCGCGTCGCACTCGTTTTTGGCGCCCTTCAGGGGCAAGATGAAGGGCCTGAAGAATTTTCGCAAAAAAATCGGTCTTGGTAAGTGAATTTTATATTTGGAGTATTATTCGATGTGGCATCGAGGTGTGCCGGTGTGTAGATTCCGTCCGAAGGCTGAAGTTGATGCATCCGGTAAATCAGCCGTTCCCATAGAGGGCTTGCAGAAGGCGGGGATTGGGTGGATAACCCCCCATAACCGTCCAACATGCAGTTTCTTCGTCGAAATTTTTCGAAAGATTGAAAAAATGTTACTTGCTGTTCTCCCGAATGAGTACTTTGTATCACTTCCGGGGGTCAACGCTGAAATCCACCCCATAGAAGAATGCTGGTATTTTGTAAGGCTTTGATCGACTGTGAGTGGTTAAAAAGCTGGATGCATTGGTTGAAAATCTAGATTTTGCGATGATTAAAGACTGGAGAGTAGCAGGGCGGTACTGAGATACCGTCATCGAAGAGAATTCATGGTGTTACGGAGAATTTCTGTAAAATAATGTACAAAGGTCGCATTTTTTTGCGAGTAAAGCGAACAGAAAGTTTTCGTATTTTTGAAGAAGTCTTTCTAAAGAAAATATTCAAGTATGACTTGGCAAGCTTTCAAACCGGGTCTTGAGAGGTTAGGAATGATCCTCCGGGTCAAGAAAGATAGATTAAGAATCAGGTCTTGGGCGGGGCTAGAAAGCACAGACTCAATCCTTTATTATTAGGCAGCAAATATTCAGAAATAATTCTCAGCATTTGCCAAACGAATGCTCTAAAAGTGAGAATTTGTTAGGATGTTCGATGATTCGAATTTTGAACTTATCACGTGTCATAGCAATCGTGTATCTCCTAACAAAGTAACTACTGATGGACTTGGCGAGGGTGCTAGGCGTGACTAAGTACTCCCCTGAACTAATTGAACCCTTTCACAGAAAAATGATTTAACCTCTATTGGAAAATAGAGGTTTTGAAAGTACAGTTATTTTAGAGGAACAGTTTATTTCGAGTTTTTTGCCAGTACCAGAGTACTCTCTCAACTTTTAATCACATCAGGAGCATACCGAGGAGGAATTACTAAGGGGGAAAACCCAAAATTTTCCGACTAGGAAGCCTCCTGTTCCGTAACCGGTGCGAGCGAAAACAAGTGAGTTTTCTTACTGATTTGGATCACAAAAAGAAAAAAATCTTTCAAATGTCGAGATTTTTTAATTGAGAACCCTGATTCTCCTACTGAAGATAGCTGTTAAACTTGTAGGGGAATGCTGCTCCTGTTTCCCCGCCGGCGCGCCCCTGAATCACGTGTAATTTCAAAGGGATCAAAGTAAATTTTTATTGAGCTTTCATTTTTTAATTTCGATAGTTTTTCATGGTATAGTCGAATTGGCTGAGCAACTGCTCCAAATTTCTGTTGTTACATTGAGTATTTCTAAAATCGAGCATTTCTCTGAGCATTTGCTGAGGTTTTTTTTTTTACAAATTCTAAGTATTAATTAGCTTACATAAGAGTGCTTGCTGATACTATGAAAGGCTGGTATTGTGTGAGGGAAGAGGGAAGATGAGGAACATTCAGGTATGACCCCCTGACCTTCCCCTCCAGTCGAGAAATCATACTTGAAAGTCGAAAAATTCCGACACACGGAAAAATTTGGTTTAAATGGGGACTTTTTTGTCAATTGAAATACTTGTAACATTTTAGTCAGGACTTTACCTCACTACATTCTTCCTCCTTTATACCGGGGAACATGTTCTTGCCCGCCCTGGTGTTGAGGTGGTTGCTGTGCTCTGGAGGTGACTCTTCTAAGTCCCTGGCTTGTAGTGTGGATTAGAAAGTTCCTTTTCCATATAAGCGCCGTGGGCATTCCTCCTTTTCCCCCTCATGTAAACCCAGCGCCGTTTAAGAATCTTCTGACCTTATTAAAAGACAGTCATTAGCTTTCGTAGAACCCGGTACAGCTCTTCTACCCTTGAGATGATCCTAGACATTTGAAACTACGAGACTTTTTCTTAGCCTTGTTTAAACTTCTTGAAAACTCGTTCGAACTTGAAGAGTTTTAGATATCTTCATAACTTCTTTAATACTTGTCAGAACTTATTCAGTATTCTTCTAGACCTCTTCAATACCTTTTAAACTCTCACGAACTCACGCAAGACTCCCTGGTAGTTGGACTTAACATTTTCGAGTGCTCGAAGTGACAAGTGAAGTAGAAATTGATGGTTGAGTAAATTTCAGTGTATGCATTGCATGCCCACGTTTCTATTTATATATGTCGAGTGTTTACATTCCGGAGCTTATAATGGCTCACGATGATTAATTGGTGAGTTCCACAAATCTCTGCACCTTCATCCCAGTGAAAAGATTTATAAGGATTTTTCAAGTTCGAAAGTATCAATTTTCGTTTCATCGGTTACGAATATAAAATACAGGAATGCGAGAATAATTCAATGTCGTGCGTGAAGAAGTTACGCGAAAAAGAAAATATTCTGATGTCTCGTGCAGTACTAGTATGACACGGAAAGTGAAGACGATATCCAAAATATCTGCGGTATGCTGTCAGTATGGTTCTGTTGGCACTCAGCAAGCAGAGATGAATGAAATCGTACATTCGTGAAGTATAATATAAATATTGGATTAACGGTAGTGAAGAAACTTCATTAATACATTGGAAAAGAGAAGAACCTGGGATAAAAATATGTTTAAGTTGGGACGAGAGTGTGTGAATGAGTGAGGTGAGTAATCAGTAGGGGAAAGCAATTAATATTCGAATTTTTCAATGTTACGTTGCCGCCAAAATTCTCCAGGATGATTATGAATCTTGCAGGGGTGAAGACATGAATAGTTGATGGAATGATTGAAGAATAGGAGCGAAGGGTTATATGGCAGACCGTTGGACCTCCCATTAGATCTCCTTTCCTTTCTCGTGAAACCAGAAGAAAGTAAGCTGAGACAAGAAGAAGCGATTATTGATATATTTTTGAACCTTCAAGATAATGAAGTGTTGTAAGAGGAATTTCGAACATTGGGATTTGGAGAAAAAATGATGCATGAGAAATGGGTTCGTCAAATGCCTACTTTGGTGCTGCCAGCGGAGAGAAATTAAGATAAGTTCTCAAATAAAACTAATACTCTTGATGGTAAGGTGAACTGGGCTTGAAAATGCAGTTTAGATCCCTCGCGCACTACATGAGGTGGTTTTTATAAACTTCGCGCGCAGTCAGCTATACATTGTGGTATCTACGATACCATTTTCCAGTCTCACCCTCAATTACTCTTGTAATGCGTTTTCGAAGGAATTTTCAGCCTCGGTATGTTAGTTCACAGAAACGGAAAAAGTAAATGCAAACATTCTGGGAAAACTGAAATTCGGTACAATCAGCCAGTTTTAAACTTACTAATTATTATACGGACGATTCCGGAAAATCGGAGTGGAACCACGCCCTCCAGAGTGTCAAATAGCCCCAAATTCGAGAATTTTCCAGTAATTCAGTGAATGTGAAGCGCTCTGTGAAAAGGTACCACATGTCGGAGAACTCATTTTTGAGTTTTTGTTAGCATCTAGTACTGCAGTTCAAAAAAAATTAGTCTAGCTTCAATACAGACTGAGATAAGAATATCTTGCGAACATGTACCAAAAGATCCTGCAAGGTTCACAGGTAGTCAATGCGTGTACATTCAGGACAACTTTGAAGATGACAGTCCATATGAAGTACAAGTGAAAGGTTGGTTTTGAAAAACTTGCCAGTCCGAGAATGAAGTTCTACAAAAGGTTATACATTTGAAAACAGTGGACTCATCAGTAACACAATAGTCATTATGCGCAACTGTAGTGATAACGCATGCACAAACGTAAACAAGATCGATGCGACTTATGGTACCTTTTCTGAACACCTAGCCTATAGATCATAATTCGTTTGTAAACTTGACAGTATCATATTTGGACCTTTTGAAATCAATGAAAAGATTGAAATGGGATTGGGCTGGACATGTGGCGAGAATGATATGCGAAAGATAGGCATCAAAAGTAACAAACTGGATAACATATAGAACGAGAAGAAAAGGAAGGCAGAGAGAAAGGTGCGAAAGAATGTTGGAAAACAAATTGTATCACAGAGTGGCGTACGACCGGCTTGAATGGGCCAGATTGAGGGAGGCCTATGCCCAATATAAAGGGCCAACTAATTAGTTAAATATACTATAATATCATATATAAAATGGATTACATGTATAATAAAGGCTAATTGTAATTGTAGAGGGTGGGCGTGCTGAAAACTGAGGATATCCAAATCATAATATAATTCTCATATCTTGGTTCCAGAAGTCGTTGAACTCATCTTTAGCAACTTTTTGATCCTAATTTGAAAATGGTGGCCCCTTGATGAGGAGAAGTTCTCTGCTGATGAGGTTTATGAGCTAGACCCGTTGTGGATATCGTCTTTTAGATTTTGTAGGTGGACTCCGTACCATTGGCATCGAGTAACCTTAAAATGCACGAGAACCAGACGCATTTCCTACATTTACATCCGGCGCGTTTTGTTTCTCGAACAAACGTGAAAATTTGTCCATCAACCAAATATAGAATAACTCGGGTCGGTTACTAACGTATCCGTACGTGACATACGTGGTCAGAATTAATAGTTGTGAACTGCTTGAGCTGGTACTCGTTGTAGAATGGGTATGGCTCTATAAAGGTGGGTTACACCGAACGTGAGAAACAGATATAAATGTGAGAGAATGAAAGACAGATAAGATAGCAAAATTTGTATTATTTTTCACACCGAATTGGCTGGTCGGTGACGATGTTGATGTTGGCTCGAATGAAATATATGGCAGTATTTCGCAAATACCCTTGAAGAATGGGAGCGTAGGCACCGGAGCAGTCTACCGTGTTGCGGATTGAATAACCGCGTCGCTGTTTTGTGAAGTTACGAGCGAACCAGCAACACAAATCAACGAACGTTCTGTTGCTCAGCTTCGCAACCTCGGTTTTTCTTTCAGGAAATTTCACGTTCTCAATTGCAGCGAGTCGTTGTGTCAGCGGCAAAGTGAATAGCAGGTTTTTTTTTTGTCCACTCTGGAGGAACCTGATGAATGGACGATGTTCGCGCTGATTAATTAGGCACGCCGACCGGTCGACACGCGTGATTTGTGGAGACAGTCCGAGAATGCGAAGTTGTGTGGGAATGACGAACTCGGTCTCGCCGATGGTGTTCTGTTTTCCGTGTACTCAAATTTGAGACACGTCAGAAGATAATATGCTAGGAAGAGTTAGTAGCGTAGCCAGCCTATTGTTCGTGGTTGGGTTTGGTCTGCACCTAAAGGAGAGGGACGCTAAAATTGGAAAAACCACTACTTGACGAAGTCGCAAAGCGGGGTCCAGACCACCTCGACCTCTAGCTACGCCATTGGAATGAGTGGACAGGTGTAGTTAACAGGAGAGTATGAAAACGTTCTAATAGTGAACTGTAATGTGTTAGAGACTGGTAAGGGAATCTGAGTGAGGTTTGGTGAATCTGTCTCCATTTGAAGGGTACAAATCTGTTGTCGGGTCAAAATTGTTGAAGGCCTGTGACCGGAGAAGAATCTCGAAGCTTTCCCTCTCCTCTTTCGAGATGTATGAAAACCAAAGACGCTGACTGTGAAGAATAAGCCAGGACAGTGTTGCCAGATGCGAAAGTTGAATTCTGCATCCCATGTGTAGCGGAAATAACATCACTGATTTTGTACAGTAACGTTTTATTATCGTATATCATTAGGCCGTATGCATAAAAATTATTAGGCTTTAACGTCGAAGCAAGAGAGCGGAGTGAGAGCCGTCGCTTCCGAGGGAAAGATAGAAGTTTAAGGTTTTGCTTCAATTTGTATGCAGAAGCTTTCTTTTTCTCTTCAAAGCGAACGCTCCACAAAATGAAGCGAGTGCTTCAAAGATAACAACGTGTGTTCAAGTTGTTACCAGCCGACGTATGTGTCCAAGGAACTTCTTCTAAATCGAAAATCATTCAAAGAAGCGAAGACAAAGATGGTGGTGGTGTACAGGTGGAAAGCGCACCAAACTTAAAAAACGATGAAATCATTTTCGGGGGAAATCTCAGATGATTTCCAAAGAATTTCATTAAAAAATTTCGAGAAGGTTCTTTTGATTTCCGAGGATAATTTTCGAAAAATTTTATCGAAAATATTCGGGGGAAATTTCCAATCATTTTCGACGAATTTCATTGGACACCACTGAGGAAAATCTCCGATGATTTCAGGAGAATTTTTTTGGAAATCTTCTCCGGAGAATTTCATTGGTAATCTTCAGAATAAATTTCCAATGTTTTCCAAAGAATTTCTTCGAAAATCTTCAGGAAGACTTTCCGATAATTTCTAAAGAATTTCATCGGAAATATTTGGGAAAATACTCCGATGGTTTTTGGAAGAATTTTATCAAAAATCTTCAGGAAGAATCTCCGATGTTTTCCAGAGAATAATTTCATTGGAAATCTTCGAGAAGAATCTCCGATGATTTTTTAAGGAATTTAATCGGATTTTTTTTTTTTTTTTGGGGGGGGGGGGCACTCATGCGATGGAATCAGAGATTTTTCCTGAAGATTTCTGATGAAATTCTTCGGAAATCAGCCCAAATTTCCGAAGAATTTTGTTAAAAGAATTTTGTCGAAAATAATTTGAGTAAAATCTTCGATAATTTCAAAAAAGTGTCAAAATCTTAAAAAGAATGGGCATTTGTTGGGGGGGGGATTTCGGGGTGAACTGATAGAATAGCAAGTATGAAGATCAAAATATCTCAGCATCAAACAGTTACCATCACTCAGGTGTACGCCCCCACTTCAGCCTCTAGTGAAGAGGAAATTTATAATTTTTACCATACTCTTTTGGAAACACTAACCCCCCAGAAAAACGAAAAACTGAATGATACGCTAGTTATAGGAGACTTCAACAGTCAACTAAACACATATTTGTATAAGATTTCAATCGTTTTAGCGATCACAGTTATACATATAGCCAGAATCACATAATTATAAGTAATGTGCAAATGTGTCATTGGCCGTATTGTGGCTGTACATGTGCACAATAAATTTGTTAAAATAAATAAACTGAAAGTAGGATATGTGGAGAAGAACACATAATGGGACCTTACGGTCGTGGAGTCCGAAATAAAAGAGGCGAAAGGATGATGGAATTCCGTCAAAATAATAATTTAAGTCAATAACTCATTGTATAAAGAAAGTTATCCCCGAACAGAGAGTATAAAAACCAGATAGACTATATTCTGGCCTCCACGTATATTCGAAAAAAATTCACAATTATTCGGTAGATGCAAAATTTAAATTTACCAGATTCAGTGAGATTTTTCAACCTTCATGACAGCACTTTGCGCAGGAGACGTAGCAGGGATTCTCCAGTGAATTTCATTGTATACCTCAGTGCGGTTGGAATTCCAAACGCCCGAAAAACTGGGGCCAGGACCCCTCCTAATCCATAATTCTTTACTGGCAAGCTACCATCAAAATGAAAATCTTAGGATATCCATTTTGAGATTCGAGTATTGCACCGGCATCTCGGGCATTGGCAACGGTTGGCTTCCAACCACAGTGGTCAAAATCCGCTCTGCTAACCGTTAGTGTGAGAGAATGTTTCACACGGTATTGCTGGAAACTCCCTAAGGTAAATCCGGCAGGGAATCTCGCTTTAGCCGATCTATACTTTTTGTGAATGAGTGTGAAGATTATACGAAAAAGGAAGTATGGGAAAACTGGGGGATGAATTGTGTAGCCGATTTTTGAGAGATAGCGAGACACAATGGACAAACGAATAGGATCTACACGCACAATTAAAAGGGAGCATGTCAACTACAAACGGAACCAATAAATGAATTTCGTTCCGTTTTTTGCTTCCTCTTGGAAGTCGACACGAACAAAAAACTGAAATGCATTAATTTTACGACATCCGTCCGCTGACAAGATTTAGCTGCTATTCGTCGATGTCGTTGTGAAAATAAGTCAAAAGAGAAAAGTAACAATGCTGGTGTATTAATAGCAGAATAAAGAACGTGTTTTTCGGAAATTTAGAGTTTTACGTCAAGAAATTTGGCGACACAGTGTAGGTATAACTGTCTGGTGTTCACCCCACGATCCATGGCCTTGTTTTGTTACCGTAGTAATAATGCCAATAATAAAAAGCGAATAACGAGAAACTAATAAAGTACGTGAATTACTTAGTAAATTTATAATCAGGTATTGCCAGAATGGATACGTGAGTTAATTCAGGTTTGTAATCTTTCTCATTTGAAAAACTGGCTGAAAGGTAGTTGGTGTGATGGCTGGACCATAAACAGTTTAGACCTTGATTTCCTTTGAGCTGCGTGGTTATGATTATGAGAGAAACTGAAATCAACTCTAGTCACCGACTCCCCGTGCCGATGTTGCACATCGTGGCCTGCAGATTGATGTTGATCTTTGATCAGTGGGAAGTGATTAGAGATAGTTTGAATTTTCAATAAATTCTGCTGCTGTAGGGAGTAGAGGAAAGATGATCTAAACCGTTTTCAATCATTAGTGGGAACTGCATCGGCGAAGGGTTGTTGGCCAGGGTTAGCAGAGTTGCAGTGTGCTACACACTACGTCGACGGTCTTTTCTGGAAGCAACAACTAGCTGCGGTTGTGCTTTAAAGCTTGTTCAAACTTGTCTGATACTCACTAAAATTGTATACGATTGTTTTAAAGTTGTTCATGATACTTTAAGACTTTTAAGACAAACTAAGATTTGATTAGGACTCTTGAAAACCCCTTGGGACCTCTTACGTGTTTTCAAAACGTTAAGACAGCAGTATGTCTCCTGTCAACTAATCTTCAGATTTTGTGAGACTCTTAAAACTTTTCAATGTCCATCACAGATTCAGTGAGAATATTTCCGACTTGTTTTAACCTTGAAAGACTTTCTATTCGTGTTTAAGATTCCTGAAGACGCGTTGTGCACGCTGCTCGAGACTCTATAAGACTCTCCCTGTTAACTATTTTGAAGCGAGTTCCATAAATTGTTTCTCTCCAGGACAGGATAATTGCTAGCATTGTTTATCCATATATGACCACTGAATACCATTTCCCTTATTACCGAAACTTATTCGGTTTCCAGATGTATAATTTTATTTCTGGAAGAGTGAAGATCAAGTCCGTATACGAAATTGCGTTGCTCAAAGAGAAAAATAAAAATACTTGAAGAATTTGAGAAAGTGTCAGTGTCAAGCAACTCGGCAAGGGTCTTGAAACGTTTTAAGATATCTTAAGTAAGTACTGAAAAGTCTTACAGCGTCTTGGACCAGTCTTAAGTTGTCTTGAAATAGTCTATAAAAGGTCTTCTAGTTCTAGAAAGTCTTGATCAAGTTCTGAGGAGTCCTAAGTCTGGAAAAGTCTTAGAAAGCCATAAGCAAGTCTGCAAGAGTTATGAAGGGACCCAAAACAGCTTTAAACAAGTTGGGATGCACCTTACAATATCCTAAATTTGGGAGAGTCTTGAATGAGCATTGAAGAGCCTTACTGGCTTATAATATGAACTTGAACATGTTCTAAAGAAGGACGGAAGAGTTTAGCCTTGATCATGTCGTGAATAGCCTTCAAGTCAAGAATAGTCATGAAGATTCGTACGCGAGCATAGTTGGCCGTACAAATGCTTAACCCCCTCCCCCGAGTATGTCCCTCTTCTCGGCTCACTGAGTTATAACCGTGAAGTACGTACTTACTCATTCTAAATTGCCTCACTGAGAATCCAGGTTTGCTCTCTGGATCCGATACTGGTATAGGTTGATGCAGTTTGATGTTCTTAGCTTCGCCTTGCTCATCTGACCCGGTGTGGTACTTCCGAGTTTGTGAATATTGGGTAAAATTTCGACGTACCATCGGATGTGTCGAGTAACCCCAGTAGGTTTTTGTATACGCGTTTTGTTATCCGGCAGGAAGGTACCGAGAGGGTACTGCGGTAAATGTGTGCCTTTTGAGTGACTTAGTAACGGAATTACTTTTGTTTTGCCCCTCCCCTCGTGCCACTTTGTCGTTTTGCTTGGGAATGCGTGCGTGCGAGTGGAGCCGAGCGCCGCTACGCACTACCCCTCGGTTTATTAATATTTTCTCTTTGAGAGGTTGTTATCTGCTGGCTTTTTATTTTTTGTGCGCTCGAATTTGGGGGCAAGCTGTTCGTGCCGACAGATGGTATTCTCATAGGCTTTGTACGTTCAATGCTCTCTCTTCGGCGGTGCCGATGCCGTTCGTTCAGCTGTTGCTGATGCGATGCAACTCATCTCTCGGTCGGACGTAATTCCGCCTGGCCACGAATTGACGCCTCGATTTTCCGGCTCGCTTTCCCTTCGTCTCCCTCGTCCCCCATGCTTTGCAAATTGACGAAGCAATTTATTATCATACGGCGAGGGAGAAAATGAAATAGCCGCATGTGTGTTTATTCCTACGTTGATTTTCGACGCTTTGTGGTCGTGTAGCGGGCGAAATGAAGCGAGTTGATGCGGCCAAGTTCATTATCGCGCGACAGAATCGTCGAGGGATTTGCCCGAGAATTGGATACACCGGTCCCCGAAACAGAGGGAATGGCTTTGTAGACGAATATTTCAGTACCAATGTAATGTGAAGTTTCACTTCGAGGCGACATTATGACGCTCTATCGCGGGCGAACGACCTCGGTACAGGAGAATTTCGGTAGGTTTGGGAAGACTGACAGTGTGGTGGAAGTACGGTAGACCGGTTTCGAGGACAAAATTTTCACAGACGGGAAACAAACCAGGGAAAACTGACTGTGGGGAAACTAGTCGCTGAATTGCTGAATCGAAGCTGCGTACAGGTCTGTGTGATTCATTCGCAGTTGGATCGCCATTTTGCAACGCTGTTACAGTCGATTGTATGAAGGACGGGGGGAGTGGACCGAGTATCAAGATCAAGATAACTTTTATTCAGGGGTAAGTGACAGAATAGGTTAAAAAAAATAGTTGAAGAGAAACTTAAATTAAAATTAGGATAATCATATATTCTACCCAGGGTTAGTGTCATGTCCCCCTCGGCCGGTATAGGGCAAAAGTCTCTCGTAAACGCCCCCATTCCTTGCGGTTGACTGATTTTTTTTGGTAGTTCATTAAATCTGGAAATTGGTTTATGTCGTCTTTCCACCGCACTCCCTGCCTTCCATTTTTCCTCTTTCCGTCCACCGGTTGCCAAAAAGTGGTCGTGTAGGTCCAGTGGTCATCTTTCAATCGGGAGATGACGCAGGAAATGGGGTTTGGACCGAGTATATTTCCCTGCAAATATTCTGGCTAATTTTCATTTCCGGGGCTTCTGACGGATTACCGAATGAGATATTATTCGTCTCGAGTGGTCACCATCCACGAGGGAGGTATTCCAAATACCTGGAATCGGGTTGCTGGTTTTGGGCCAGCTGGTTTTTCCGATGTGAACATCCTTCTTCGGTGGTTCCTCCATCTCGCGAAGCGCAAGTTTTACTGAATTTTTGATGACTAAAAGTATATTGTAAGACTTACAATTTTGGTGGTAACCTTCCATAGTATCAACGGTTGATGAGATTTTTCTGGATTATAGGGTCGTGCGGCTAACTCAGTATTTGTTAAATGAAATATTACAGTAAAGAGGACAATATTCTGCGATAATATGTGCCCCCCCCCCCCAATGTTTCCTAAGTAAACTCGTTTGGCTTCCTTCGTTTTTCGTCAGAATTCGCGATCGAAATGAGCACGTTTTTGTTTCTTGCCTTGGTTGAGCGTATGGCGATGCACGCATGCCAAATTGTCTCCCCAGATATCGTACTCTTGACCACAGAAACTATCATCGTTAGAATCGCATCGGTGACCAGTGTTGTCAGGATGGTGGTTTCGTGTTGTTTTTTTTTTTTTTTTTTTTTTTTGCTACTCTTAGGAGGTAGTCTATTCGCTCCCTTCCGCATCGGTCACCCTTCAGAACTATGTTTTGTTGCTTGGTTGTAATACACCTTTCCACGGTGACGTCATGAGGAGGGCTGTTACGCAGCTGCTCCAGCCAGTCGCAGCCATCAGGGTCCAGCTTATTTTATTTACATTTATTTTATATGGGAAACTCCATACGCGAACTTCTTTGCGAGTGAGAGGAACCTAGTAGGGTTTCACAAGTTTCCTTCAAACTCACTTGCAGGGAAACAGAACAATTCTAATAAGTTTTCCCAAGAGTCATTTACATTCAGCTGACTCGTTTTTCTGCATGTTCAACGAAAAGCTGGTACCTTATGTGGTAATCGTTCTTTTACCCAGAACTTTGAAAACTTTTTGTCTATATAAAGTTTTTCAAACTTTCAATTTTAGATGTTTGCAGTAGGTAAATCAAAGTATGCCGCTACAAACTTGCACCTAGGCTGATCTTGAAAGAAATTTCCTCTAGTTTTTCGTTCTGGTGACACCCCCCCCCCCCCGGCTTTCTTGTGAATCAACCATAAGAGAGAGAGAGTTGAATATTCAAATCCAAGTATTCTCATTTCCGCTCTACAATTTCTATTGTTGCTGCTCGTTCTTCTCGCTTTTCCTCAGTCGAATATGGATTATTGAAATGGAACGTACGTGCGTACGGGCTTCTGTCCCCCAGCCATATGCATAAGAACAAAAAATGAGCTCTTGGGTCTGTATATGCTTGTATTACATGTGTTGGACCGAGTGCATGTCGAGGAAACGATCGAAAATCTTGGCACCTTGAAAATGAACAACAGTGAAAACAGACGTCCATTATCATTTGCAGCTACATTCGATACGCTTCTTTCTTATTCGTTCAACTTTTCTCGCGATTTTCTCTTTCCTGCGGTTTTACCGCCGGAAACAGTCTATCCGCTGCGGACGCATTTCCCGTCAAACGGTTGACAGTTACGCACAGCGCGGTGCGCAGGCGCAAACCGATACGGTGCGATGCGGGTCATTGCAAAGCGGTTCACTTTCTCCCTACTTAAAACTCGGCTTCTGAATAACTACCTCATCCATCATGTTGTCTTAAATTCAACGATTACCTGTAGATTGTATTCTCAAAAGTACATACCTACAATTTGATGCCCAAGTGAGCAACTGAGCGGTTTTGTGCAACAAGTGACCAATTGATTTCGAGACAAAGGTCACCTTGTTTTGAAAAGACTATACTAGAGCACTATAAACCCGAGTATACTGAGCCGCTATTTTCGTATTTTCATTCACCGTGCAACCTCGATCTTTGTTGCGGGCAGTCTCGATCGTTGCCCGCGACACGTTCACGCATCCACGGAAAAAGTAAGGATAAAATTGCTGACTTGGCATACTTGAGTTTATAGTGCTCTTATTAACCGTGATTGTGTTGAATGTTGGTTATTGAACTCTGTCACTGCTCCACCACTTCGTGTACTGAGTTCTCCAACTACGGCGTGTTTATTTTCAGATCACTTTCAAATGTTGAGGTATGTGAGTCTCGGAAGAGACCATACTGGAACAATTACCTGGAGTAAAGGATGCTAATCTACTGCGAGGCGCTTGTGGAAGTGTTAGCACCTTCGTTCAGCAGATAGTACCTAAGGTTAACCTCTCAATAATCACACATATCTTAACATTTGGGAGTATCTGTATATTTATCTGTATATTTTGTTCGCTTGAGTATCAAATTACGCATCACGAGAACAAACCAAATGCTCTACTGGCAGTAATGATGCCGTATTTGTATGTGAATCTTTCTTCGTTTCAGTTATCAGGTGTATAATAATTGATCCAGCTGTCTTACAAGGTTACATTAATTTCGAATTGTCCTTCATTATATACTTACTGTAATGAATTGAAAGTATTCGAATGCCTTCGCGTATCTTCCGAGAGTACTTACTGTGACTGCAAACGCGTTCGTATAATGGCCCATTTCGCTGTACACGTGAACGTCGATTTTTGTAATTCCTGCGGGGACACGTGACATCCAACGAACGACGGTCGTAAAAAAAGAAACCGAAAAAAAAACCTCAACACGGTAAAAATGATCTATTACAAATCCATTAGCGATTTTAATGAAACCATAATTCTTCCATTTAGGCGCACACCGAACCGGTTCGCAACAATTCGACGAGTAAAGGGCCGCGTAATTGTTTTTAAACAAGTTCTAATTAACGGGTGTCATCGTAGCGGGCACGCGATGCGGTTGTAAAATTCGTCTTACGGTCGAAGGTACCTAATTAAGACGAATCGAGTTTTGTACTTCGTAGCGGGGTGTGGGCTGTGCGGCTGCCCAGTTCACACATTCGTGTACAGCGGACGTCCACTACATGTATTTGTACTGTACTAGGCTGTTGTCGTAATTGATACACCTTTGAAGGCTCGTCAGCAGCTCTTCAATACCAGGTCTGTACTAGTTTTGAATAGTCTAGAACCAGTATGGAAAAGTTTCAAAGAGTCATGAGGGAGTAATCGAGAATCTTGAGATGTCTTAGACAAATGTGGGAAAGTGAGCTGAAACAAGCCGCGAGTATATTGATGAGTTTTACGTGCCTTGCGCAGCGTATCAAGTCTTGAAAGCCTTAGCAAGTGTTGTAGAAGACTGGAAAAGCGAAACAAATTGAAGAATCGTAGTCAGTCGTAGACACGTGTTGAAGAGTCTAAGCTAAATTCGAATAGGAGTTTTAAGCGGGTTTTGAACAGTCTTTGTGTGCGTTACAGGAGCATAGAAAAATGTTGGTGAGTAAGTAAGTTTAGAAAAGCCTTGAACATACCATGACAAAAGAAAATGAAAGAAGACAGAACAAGCAGCTAGCTGCTGGAAGAGGGTCAGCTCTGGACTGGAAAATTAGAGACTAGTTTATCTGTTTAGGAAAATAGGCCTATCAATAGTTACGTTTAAGGTCTCTTTATATGGCTATGCGTTCAAGTTCGCCACTTTCGAGTTTATCGCCGGCGAGTTACACGCAGCGTTTTACTCGCTCGTGTACACCCGCCTTTGTAAACAGGAACCGCAGGAATTCGCGTTTGGACGCTAAAGAGTCGCTCTCTAGCGGCCTAATGAAATGCGGCGCGCTGATTGGTGTATTTGGACGAATTGATGATCAGTGATAAAAATGTTCTGTAAAAAAATTGAAGCTGAGCTCATCTGAAAGGAATCGATGAGGGCTAAAGGCAGTTTTATTCTTGTTGTAGCGGTAAACGTATTCCCCTAACTTAAAACACAGAAAAGTTGGAACAACTATTTATCTGCGACCATTTATACTGGACTTGTTGACAGTAACTTATGCCCGTAACTTGGAAGTTGAATCAAATCCAACTTCTACGGCTTATTCCATGCTCATTCAAGGTTGGTTTATATGGGCCGTTAAGATTAAGCGTTAAGTTACGGGCATACGGCCAGTATAAAGCGGCCTTAACCCTTTAGCTCTCTTCAGTTTTCCACAAAAAACAATATTGAAGATGCTAGAGCTCATTTTACTTGTACATATTATTGTGGTAGAAATACATTGATCATCTTTTCGTCCACGACACTAGCGCATCTACAGGAGGGTCCAAACGCCAATCGTAACTCCTTATAAACACCGATAACAACCGAACATCTTTCATTTCTTTGTTAACCACTCTTAGCAACGGTTGTTAACGTAACATCGCATAACAACTTTTCGGAAATACCTAGCACTCCAGGACCACTATTCTCGAAAAGTTGTTATGCGATGTTATGATAACACCGTTGTTATAAAAAAAGTTGTTATGAGTTGTTACCGGTTGTTACCCATTTACCGCAATGTTGAATAACATCTCATAACCACTCATAACACCACCTTGGGACTAGTTGTTATGAGTGGTTACCGTAACAACTTTTCGAGAATACCGCTCCAGGAACATTGGTGATTTGTATCAGTATTAAAAGATCAAGGAGCACACTGAAAATGCTGAAAAATCAATTTCAATAGGCTCGGCTACTGGTAGCCGACCCTAAAAATCGAATGGAAAAGATGAAGATAATTTTTTGAAGAAAACATTTTGCAATGATTTGCCCAGACAGGCATTTTACTTAAATCTTGCATTAACATTGCCCCCCGAAAATACATCTTCATAACAGCCTGCAAGGCTGGCAACCAATGATAGGGTACTAGATCACATGTGGGTATAATCAGACGCCATCTTGGTAGCAGAAAGAAGTAAACAGTAAACCGAGTGCGAGCGAGCGGCCTGTTATTTACTGTTACTTCTTTTTGCTATCAAGATGGCGTCTGATTATACCCACACGTGATCTAGTACCCTACCAATGAGTGGCGTAGCCAGTTAGTATTCGAGAAGTCTAGTCTTGGCTATAGTGGGAGGGGTGTCAGGGGGTGCTAAAATTAGAAAGAACGCTACTTGAAGAAGTCGCAAGGGGGTCCAGACCCCTTGATTTCCCCCTGGCTACGCCACTGCAACCAATAGATATTCGCCTGTTAGTATATTAGTACATCAGCGCATATGAAAATGTGCGTTTCAGATTCTTAGCTAGTTTTGTTCATTCAGCAACCAGCAACAGCCTTTACCAACACGTTTATACTGCGGCTCTTATATTAAATCAAAATTTTGGAAAGAACAATCACTCGTACCGTATGGCTTCCTTCGACGGAGTAACCGTAGACAGGCAGGCAGACAGACAGGAACGTATTACAAAGCTGGAGATACGAGATCTCAAACATAGTGGCGGAATCTTCTTCTGGCCAGTTGATTCTGACTACAGCTTGTCGGACTTCTCAACACATATGTTTGTCTTGACATGTGAGGTAAGTCCAATCTTGGATGTGATCTGCCTTCCACATGTAGCACATTCGTGTTAGGTTCGGTTCAGTGTTTAATTGGCCACAAGCACTGTAATATCCATTTCCTTTGTAGCCATTAATCCTTTTTCTCCAAGGTTTTCAATCATTGACTGTGAGTCTTTTATTTTTCTTCCTTTCTCTACACTAAAAAGTCAACCTTCTCATTATCTTTTCTACCACCCTACAGTCGAAAAAAAACTTCGAGATTTGAAATAGATGAACGGATAGAAATACAGAAGGACAAATAAATAGAAAAATAGCAGGTGAGTGCCAGCTAGATGTTAGATTTGTTTTCTCCGGCGGTGCCTTCATTTGATCTTTGTACCATTCTTTTGCGCACATGGTCTCCTTTTTCCATGAGCTAGTTCACCAAAGAGAGCAGCCTTAGGGAGCTCTGTATCATCCATACAGCAAATATGTCTAAACCATTTGAGCTGGTATCTTGTGATGATAACTTCAGTCAGCTAGCGGTTGGCGCGTTTCAGAACTTCTTTATTCGAGATGAAATTGTCCCAATTTATTCTCAGTATCCTTCCAAGTAGCCACCGTTGGGTCTTCTCCTGCTTAATTTGTTTCCGGTACCGAGTCCACGTTCCACTGCCATTAAGGAGAGTTGAGATATCAACAGCTCTGTATACAGCAATGTCGGCTGAGATATGTGTGATGATTGCGGAAGACTCTTCGTTCCAGTTTGTGGGTGGCTCCTAATGCGGGTTGGATTCTTCTCCGAAGTTCAGTGTTCATGTCTGATTTGTTACAGTGTTCCCAAGGTAGCAAAAGGCGGTTACATTTTGTGGTTCTGTTTCTGACAGCATCAGGATCTTGGTCTTGCTCACATACTGGAGGAGGGCTAGCCCTTTCAATATTTTCTGACCCCTCCCCCCTAGCACTTTATTCCTACCTGAATCGACCCCTCTGGGTAATCGAGCTTTTGCTACGGAGCAAGTCCACCCATTTTAAACCAAATTTGAAACGATAAAGAAAACTGCTCGATTCGGTTCCATTTTCGTTATCGTCACTAGCGTGCTCGACGTAACGCAGAACGTAACCAACGGATTGAGAAAACACCGCAGTTGTTGCTGGTGGTGGTGGTGGTGGTGGTGGAGGACCAAAAGTAGGTTACAACATTCCGGCCAAACGGTACGAGACTCGGATGGATTTCGTAAAAGCACCGTTGCTTCTTCGCGTATCGACCAAATAAAAACGGTCTATCTCCTTGTGCACATGCACGAGTACATTTTATACCAACTGAGTACGCGGTATATACGCATGTAAAATACCACTGCGGTACGTTCCGTTGCAAAATCCGGTATATCGTTTCCATCGTTCGTGTCGAACGACGTAAGTAATAATAAATAATAATAAGAAAGAAGAAGAAAAAAAAAGAAAACTTTCTGCACTTCACCGTGGGAACTCGAACGAGTCGTCGGCCTCGTCGACGTCGCTACCCGCTGCTCCAGCAGCGTCGCATCGCCCACCGGCAACTCTATCGGAGTTAAACGTTACCGCACGCCTGCCTACACCTTTCTCGAAGCCGCGGCGATGAAAGTAATCTCTCGCAATTAAGATAATATAGAGTTCTTTAACGAACGCACCGGAAAAAAATATCAACTCACTACCGAGCCAATTAGGGTAATTACGTTTATTACACGGTATAATTACACTTGGTTGGCTGGCAGGTTCGTTCTCTCGTTCGTTTGCTCGTAGCAGAGTCCACCGGTGCTGCTGGACTCTCCGCTTCATGTGCTCAAGGTCCCTCAACTTTTAAGGTTATCGTTAACGCAGCAAGGCGTACAGACAGGCCGAACCGAGTAATTATTACACGTACGCCTTTGTGATAACATGAGCGAGCGTATATCGAATTACTCGAATTCTTAGACGAGACGACGTTATTTGGCCCACGTTATTCGGCTGTGTGTGCCTTCATTGGGGTCTCATCGTTGGCACACACCGATTAGTCGTCGAGAAGTGCACTTTGCACGTATAAAAATCAGAGAAATAGGAGTACCTTACCTCTACTGCAACATAGTTTATGGTTCATGGATGCCGCACCGCTGCACTGCTACATATCCTTCGACCCGTCCTCTTCTGAGTCCCAACATTGACGGCAGCAGTGACAGCGTGATACATCGGTGTAGTAGATACACAGAAATTTGATTCTAATGCTGATGGAAGTGACTAGCAATATGTACATCTTTGGATGTTTGGATACTAAACAGAGTTGGGTCCTTACTTTACCAGTGGCGAATTCCAGTAGCACAGTAAGCCTAGTGCCCGAGAGGGGCTCCCGACCAAATGAGAAGGGGATGTTGGAGGGGGTACTGAAACGGAACAACCAGTTCTTGACGAAGTCGCAAAAGAGGTGGTCCAGACCATTTCGACCCCCCGGCTACGCCACTGATGAGTTCCGTTAGTGTGCGTAGTTGGGCGTCTTTCCTTCATGAAAAAAATCGTGCTCCTCGTTCCCGTTTCGTTCCTTAAGAAAGAGAACGTCGTTCCTTCTAATTATTTCTAAAAAGCGACAATTTTGTTTGTTCTTCCCAAAAGAAACGACAGGTCCGTGCGCAAGGGGGGGGGGTCAACCACCATGACCTTTGTTGATATGTAGATAATATAATAATTTATGGCGACCACTGCCGTTTATAACCTAACCTAACATGAAATATATGGTCACCCCGCCCCTTGTATAATTTCTGCGCACGGGCCTGAGAAACGATTTTTCTCTTTCCTCTAGAAAAAGGAAGAGAGTAAGAAACTGTAAGATAAAAGCCGGACAGGAAAAGGGGAAAATGACTCTTTCAATCGTTCCATATCTCAGAATTCCGTGCCTGATTCCATTTCTCCAAATTTAAAACAAACGCCAATAGAATGTGAATTACCTCGCAGCGCGGGCTCCAACACTTCCTGAAGGGAAACCGAGCGATATGTTCTGATAGAATCAATAATCAATACTGATAGAATTACTGGGAAATTCTCGAATGGCGGAGGGACTACTTCACCCCCTGGGCCTTTTTAGGTAAAATATTCTAAGACCATACCTAATCAACTATACCAAATTTCAGATTTCCGAGAATTTTCGCGGTTAGTTTCCTCATTCTCCTGAACTAGTGCTTTGGCTTACCCCAGCATCGGTACTCTTCGAGGGCGTTCTCCACTGGAGTTGATAACTGTCTCACGGTGTAGGCCAACTCCAATCTCGAGCTATTGCGTGTAATTCTGACCAAATACCTCCACATACGCGAGTCGGGAGCTGACGAGCTGAGGACGTGCTGTATAGTAGTTTGTTCGCGGATGTGAAACTCGGCCCGCAATCGATTTCAATTTCCGTTCGTTAATTTGACCGCGAAGGCCGAACAGTATTCGGCGTAGAGGACGTGTTACACACTTCCGGTAGTTATGATTTTCCATCCATTGGATCGGATATCCGCTGATTACTTTCACTCGAGAGTCGAAAGTGTATATGGGATACGTTAACTCGAATAGCGGACCGTCGATAATATTGTCCTCGTTCGTAGGACTGCTCGGCCAACAAAATGGTGTTAAGTGCGTGGACTTTCGTGAGGTTTATATGCATGTGAAAATCGTGACCGTTGTGATTACATTAACAAGATGGACGTTGAGAAGCTGCAGGCCTTTGGCCTGTAGATCGAGAACGACGACGAGAATGAAGATGATACGACTCATGCCAGCCAAGTGTTCCCTTTAGTGAACCCATTGCGACATGACAAGCTGAGCTTCGTGTCTAACATTAAGCGATATTCTACCAGCACGGAAAAACCTGTAAGCCGTCTTATCGATTAATCACGCAGGCTATTCGTTGAGAAACTGTGCGTGATCTGTACGAGAATCTTTAATCGTTTTGCGAAAATTACGAAGAAAACAGCTATAGCTATTGGGATGAAGAATGAAATGCAGAGAACTTTTATGCAACTACAAGTGTACAAGCACTGTACATATGCAAACACTTCGCGGGTTCAATATAGAATTCTCCTTTTCCTTTTTCAAGGGGAGCAAAGATCAATCTCAGTTAAGAAACGTGGCAGCGGCTATTTGGATCATTTTAATTTGTATTCTGCGACCTGGAGAATTCATTTCAGACAACTGCTATCCTCGATCACCTTTGAGTTACAGAAATCTCAAAGTATCGATCGTGTCTATATGTTTCTTATGGGAGCTAACTACCAAAAATAAGCTTAGGTATTGGAACTGATGGTGAATACAGAACATCATCAATTTTTGCGATACGGCTGTCAGTTGCATACATAGGCTGAGCGTCCCTATACCTATCCGTTTTCTTGGTAATTTCAACAGAACGATTACCGATTCTTCGCAGATCACGCCCAATTTCTCACGAAACAATCGACATAATTATTCGAGAAGAGAGGTTGTAGATTTTTCTCGTACTAATGGAATACTATTAGTCAAGACACGAAGCTCATCTCGGCCCATCGCAATGCGTTCACAAAAGGAAACACTCTCTTACATGAGGTCGTATCATTATCATTGTCACCGTTCTTGATCTACAGACTCAGCCTGCAATTTCTCAGCTTCTACCTCGTTTTTGTAACCGTAAAGATCACGATTTTCACATGCACATAAACCTCGCGAAAGTTCACGCACTTAACATCAGTTTGTTTGCCGTTAAGCTAAAAGGTGACTGGTGGGATCTGTTTTACTGCTTGTATATAGCGGTTACCGGTTAGCAAGACAGCAAAACAACTTAAGAATATATTCGAGAGCACAGCAATACACACTGAAACCGATCGAGCTAAGCTGGTAATCAATAATACCGAAATATTGTTTGCTCCCTGTAGTGACTGTAGCAGTGTAGGGAATAAGGTCCCACTTTGTCGATCCTATAGTTTTTGAGTTACGGTGATTTTTGTGAATCAAAGTCATAACTGTCGAAATCGGTATTCGTGACGATTTCGGTAGAATAAACCCTCCTCTTTCGAATCGAATGGCATTGTCCGTTTTTTGAACCCTGTCGAAGAGGGGGGGGGACTCCGGGCCTGGACTTTCAAGGGGGCCCGATGTGTTTAAAAGGCCGGCTGGATTTCAGTCATACTGTACATCAAATCAGAAATCACTCCTTACACCATGAAAGAAACCTCTTATCCCGTAGCTTATAATTTTTACCGCCTAACAAAAAAAAACAAATTGAACTGGAAGGAGAGGGGGGCCCGTGAAAATTCCCCCAGGCCCCCTTTTTCTTCTACGGGGCTGGTTTTTCTCAGTCTGGCATCTGCCTTCGTTCGTCCATTACAGATCAAAACGTGCCCTACCTCATCCCGGTTGCCCTCCGTCCAACTCAGTTTTGTTATCATTGAAAATTAAACTCTTTCATTTCGTATTAGTACTCTGAAAAGATCCCACTTCGCCGGCGATAACATTTCTGACAAAATGAGACCGCGCGATGCTCTCTAGCTCCAAGTGTCTCAGAGATATGCCACTTTGAATTCGTAACTTTCGATTTTTAACTTTTTTTAAGCTTTTTTAATTATTAAAATAAGGTTTTTTAAACAGCCATATCTAGGCGAATTTTTGAGCTAGTGAGCTCTGCAAAGTCTCATTTTGTCAGAAATTGTATCTGGTATAATGCCGATGCTCTCATAACTCCGTATCGACAAAGTGGGACCTTATTCTCTGTACGGCCACATATAATGAAACGGGGCGTACACGAAGGAATGCCAAATGGGGTTTCTCAGGAAATTCGCACAGAGTAAACAATATCGAAGTACCTGTCATTTGGGACCGTAAAAATGTAAACAGATGGAAATTCCGACGTGGGGACGGGAAAGGGATAGGATCCCTCCCCCCAACACTGTCAAAAAGAGTATTTCAGAATGCATTTTAGCGCATTAATTACAACAATAAGATGACGGGATATGTGCTGTAGCGACCAATAACCCCTCCCCCAAGACTTTCCTACGCTGGTGGATAGAAAACGAGGAAAAACTAACCCCGGGGATCCGAACTAACAACTTTGAAATCCGGAGAACTATCAGTGTAACCACTAGGCCACAACGCCGTCTGTGTATTGCACTCAGTGTTTGCTGTACACTAGTAAATTTGGGAAAATGAAAACGAAGTTGGTATTTTTTTGTGAACTAATTGCCCCTCTTTTTCTGGAGTGAGTCTAATTGATGAAGAACAGGGTGGCCACTTGGTCATTTTTTCAATCTTAAGTCGATCTTGGTCATTTTTATGTAGTCATTAAGTCATGTTTTTTATTTTCTTCCTCCAATACATCAAACTAATATTGTGGTTTAACTTTCAAACTCTCTACTGGAACTCAGGTCCCATCTACGTACATCAGTTCCTCCAAGTGTATTAGATGCTTTGTTTCCTTCAAGAAGTGTTGCAATTACTCCTGATCCTCAGCTCTTCTGTGGTAATGATGCTACAACCAGTGCTGAAATCCGGTGGGTACTGAAAGTAGTTGCAAGTAATTTCAGTTTGCGATTCTGTGACGGTATAACTTCTCTGTTCAACGCCATGTTTCCAAAACTCGAGAAATAGAAATCATGTCTTTATGTAAAACAGCAGCTTGATATCTAATAACAGAAGCTCATGGTCCGTATTTTTACAGGCGTTCAATTGAGAATGTCATTAAAGGTAATGCCTATTATTCTCTTCTGTATGATGAAACATCTAATGTCGCTAATAAGGAAGAGTTACAAATTTGTATTAGATTTTGGTCTGAAAGTAAGAACAGGGAGATCGTGTAGTGGGCCGTATGGCGATGCACGCATGCCAAAAAGGCCCCTGTGGCACCGCCCCTCGGCCCTCCCTGGAAACTACCCTTTCGAGTATCGCATCAGTGACCGGAGGGACAAGAACAAGGGGATAGTTGCTCATTTAAAAACAATTTTCTTAGGCTTTGGTGAAGCTAAAATCATTTTCCAGTCCTTTTGGTCGACTATGGATAAGGCTCACTTGCCACTGAAAAATTTATCAGTGTTAGGCTCTGATAGTCTCAATGTTAATGAATCAGTGTTCAGTTTATTCAATGAGAAAGCGAAAGTTATACGTTCAGAAAGTTTGTGGGGACTTGCAACATACACAAAGTCCATAATGCCTTTTCAAAAGGTCTTGATGAATTTGGCCATAAAACTACTCAATTTGTTTTAGCTGTGCTGTGCGTTATTTTATTCATAGATAGCAGATTTCCGCATCATTCAAGAAAAATGAAATTGCCGTCTGTAAAAGTATCAAAACATATTTTAGTTCGTTAGTTAACTTTGAGAAACTCAGTAAAAATAAAAATTGAGCAGAGTTAAGCACTGCAATTAGAGATTATTTTTCGGTTTTCCTACCGAAAGAGAAGCGGACACTATTAAATAGCAGATTGTATGAACTTATTCGTCTTTTTTATTGAAGAAAACTTACAAAGCTGGATTGGAATTGCTATTTGCAGTTTCTCAATTAGTCACCAGCTCACCAATATGACTGAAAGGTTTCAATCTTCCGATGAAATATTAATCTACGTATATCTTTCGTTCAGAAATGCGTTCGCTGTTATATGTAACACTTCTTAATTGTGTTTTGAAACGATCTGACTTTTCTTTTGTGAAGTTTGACATATCCAAAGTGGAGCTCTTACTTGTTAAAGAAGTAGTTGTACCTAAAAAGGTGGTAGTGGAAACTGAACTTGTTACTATTAATGAAAGAGAGATATTGGAATTTTTGTCCCGTTGTCAGGAGAGCCACTTAGCTGTGGTAGGATTTCTTAAAATACTTAATCAGAAATTTCAGCTCTGGAAACCTATTATGAAACTTTTATCACAGTACCACAAATCGTTACAGTGGTAAAACTGTATCAAGTTACCACGGTAACGATTTGTGGTATCGTGATAAAAGTTTCATAATAGGTCTCCTGAGATTTTCGAGATTCCTAAAACCAAAGATCGTTAAATGTGATCCTAATTTTGCTCAAGATATTGAAAAGATTTTAATTTTGCTAAATATTAGTGAAGTAGATAATGCAATATTATAAACATGAATGTGTGCTATTAAAAAATGAGAACATTTTTGAAGAAGAAGTGACTATCGGTAATTCTTGGACCATGGTATTTCTTTTGAAATATACGAATCGGGGTTTGAAAAGTATCCTAATCTATACATCATTTTTCAAATTTGTTTGTAATAGTTTTTTCCCCACTTCAAATATTTGAATTTTAAGTTGAGCGTGCTTCATAGAAAAAAATAATGACTAGAGTTTTGTTCCGACAGTGTACATGCACTGTACGCAGTCCCACAAAAATTGGTACACAAGAGGATTTTCAGTTTTTTTGAGGAAAAGTTTGGGTGGCCACCCTGTGAAGGATGGACACTGCACAACTTCCATATCAGAAGGAAACGTATTTGCGTAGAATATCGTCGTTTATATTGAAATTTTTCTTTAAGTAAATGTTGAGTGATCCTCGCAGCTCCGATACGACGTATGGTTCACGATACAAAATTAAGAAAAAAAACGAGTGCACGCGCCTTGAGTAGGTACTCCTGGCTCCCGACCCAGTGAGTTGATTGGGCTCATCTTCGAATTCGAATCGCATTAGGGTTTTGAAAGTTCATTATACAAATCTTAGCTTACTAAGTCACTTCTGATTAGAGCGTTAAACCACGCTATTTCCTGCCGAAACTTACATTCTGGTTCCAATTCCTTTATGAATGGTCCGGTTAGACCCATCTACAAACTCAACTTTTGTTCAGTTGTCGCGGCCAGACTATCAAAATTTCAGCTTCGTAACTCAGTTACAACTCAGGTCTTGAATCAATTAAAAAAAAACTAAATAAATAAACTTTTGCGACTTTTGCATAAGACTGCACTTTGTTGTTTGTTTGCCCAACATAATTAACAGTCATATTCCAAACAGAGCTATTCCCAAAAATCAAAATTTTTAGGAAACACATTAAAAGTTTTGGGGAGGCCAGGTTATGAGATAGAAAAATGATTCTTAATTTAGAATGTTGATTATACTGTCACTCACAAGGTTGAGAAATGAAAAACTTCAAAAAAGTACCACACCAGGAGTAATTCGCTCGCAAAGGAGAAAAAATGATGGGCAGGCCCACGCGCAGAAATTATACAAGGGGGGAGGGGGTTGACCATATATTTCATGTTAGGTTAGGTTATAAAGGGCAGTGGTCGCCATAAATTATTATATTATCTACATATCAACAAAGGTCATGGGGGCTCTCCTCCGCGCACGGGCCTGATGATGGGAATAGCTCATCGTTAGTTTGGAAAACGAATTATTTGGTAAACAAACTGCGACTGCTTAGAACACATAAACTATAGATACGACATTCGGGCATGTGATTATCAGTGCAGCCATATATGGAGCATCATAATCCATCAAAAAGTGAAAAACTCGTTTTTGGGGAATAGTTTAGTTCGGAATATGGCTGATTGCATCGAATTGACCTGGTTGTCGAAAAGTGCTCTCAAGCAAATTGATTTTTCGCTCAGTAAACTGATTTTTGGCATTTGTTGAGTCGAGTTCGCTTGCAGGTCATGTTTGCTCATAGATAAGTGGACTTTCTGTTCAGTTAACGTATTTCGGCGTTTATGGAATCGAGTTCTTTTGCGGCTCACATCAAATTGTAATTTCTGCTGCTTGAATTTTGAAAGCCAAAAGATACGAGGGATATCGAACCCCAACAGGCGAAATCGACTGGTGAGCTTCGTCAAGAGGTTTAGGTATAGCCGGCTCGTGTCGTAATTGTTTTCAAAAAAGCACGACTCGGCCCCGACACGGTGCCGATGCCCATGGTGCTGCAAAACCGTGTCCGGTTTCGGTTTACAACCGGCGTCGCCAGCCGCCTCTGTGGTCCCTCCGTTGCGTACGCGCGCACTCGAAGAGCTCTCATTCTTAATTCACTTCCGGCCTTCTATATCGCGGCCGGATGTAATTTAACCGCCTCTCTAATTCATTTTGTTATAATTTATTCGGCGAGCGGGCTCGAGCCGAAGCTAAGGGTAATAAGATACCATGCGGAAAGACGGCCATGCAACGTGTTACGAGTTTCATTCAGCCATTTGTATGTTGTTTTTTTTTTTGTGTCTGAAGCTGAAACTTACAGATGATGACTTTTCTGTTCTAGGTTCGGGATCCCATTCGGCGACTTGCGGCGCGAACAACGTACAGCCGTTGCGGTTTCATCCGACGCACGGCGAGAACATATCGTTGCATAAAGACAGAACAGTGGCCAAGCGTCGTGACAGCTTTTGCAAAGGGCTAACATTCTCAGACAGACCCGTGAGGATCGAAGAGAAAGTAAGTACACTGACGTATAAAGGTGTGGAAACAGGCTGGCACATTTGAACGTGCTAATGTAAGCCAAATTTGTCATTTATCAAGTCGCATGAGAGATGATGCGGTTTGGAGACAGTCAGTGTGAGTGGGTTTCTGTATACGCTGGGGATGAGTGGAAGTGGCGAGAAGAAAAGGATTCACGATTCAATAGTCACCGACGGTGTGATGTCCCGATTGTATTTTCGAATGAGAGCAACAGGTTGAAAGAGTTTTGATGCGCGGTTGATGAGAAGGTAAGATAAGATGCACGCAGAATGACAATTGCGAAAGTGTATTCAGTTATTTGAAGAGTGATTGTGATCGAAGACTCGACACTTCTATGAGCCCTAAAGACAAGACGATAGTACAGTTTAGACTCATCAGACTTTTGAAACCATTCAGATCGGCCTAAATCTCGTTCTGACTTAGTCAGCTAGTACTCATGGGACTCGTTGAGATTCATTTCTAGTTTTGAAACATTCATTCACTAATTTATTGTGATTGATAATATTTGTAATACAACTCATTCAGATTCTTTTAGCAAAGCTCATTCAGGTATTTTTAAAACGTATTCAGATTTGTCCGAACACTCATTTGGTTGATCCTGAGATTCTTCGAACGTCATCAAACACTCCTAAAACTCATTACGACTAAGTCAAGACTTGGTCAGCTGCTTATAGATAACTGATGTTACTCTTTCGGATTCTATTACGAGGTATGATTCCTTAAGGTTCATTCAGACTTACCTAGCTAACTTACTCAGACTCCTTTAGGACTTCTTGAGAGTCGTTTAGATCCCTCTGTTGACTCGTTCAGACTGATCAGATATTTTGCAAACTTATTCAAATATTTCTGAAACACGTTCAGACTTTCCTAATACACGACTAATGTTGTTTACTTTGCGAATCGTTGGATTCGGACAATTTAAGAACTCAGCCAGACTCAGTTAAACGTTTGAACATTTCAAATCACATTCGAAGGCTGATTAGACTCTAAGAACGCTTAAGACTCACTCAGCTACCTTCAAGACGGCTTTTCAGACGCAGGAGATTATTTTGAATATCATTTAGACTCCGCTAAAACTGGATCAGATGTATGACGATTTTGTTGCAACGCGTCAGAGATATAAGACTACGTTAAGACTATTGGCTTCGGGGAATCTCATTTCAGTTTTGTTAAGACCAACTCAGAACTTTGTTAAGACTGTTTCTCTAACAATTTCCGATTTCAATCTGATATAGTAGAGAGTTACAGAGATGTACATATTGACCGCTAACACTTCAATCGTGGTTCTGTATTCTTTCTGTGTATGTGCTGGAGACGGAGGGGGTTGTAAGCTGCACGTTTCTAATAAGTATGAGGAAAAAGACTTATGTTTCGACTACTAACGCATTTGAGGCAGAAGACCTAATCAGCAAACGTTTTAACGATTCATCATTTTTGAAGTAAACCAGAAAAAAGGAAAAAAGAGAAGGTTAGGCTGTTCTGTTGTCCTCCCACCACAAGAAAAGTTCGTATACTTTGACTAGGAACTTTCATGTGTGAAAAGAGATCTACCATTCTCTTGTGCCCCCCCCCCCACAGAAAAATTGGACGATTTGCTGAGATATTGGAGGAAAACAGTGGCGGATCTAGAAATTTTCCAAGGAGAGTGTTCTGAAAGTAAAAACTGTTTTAACTCCGCCCCCTAAAAAACTGAGATGGATGTCATTTTAAATACTTTCTGAAGACAAGTTTCATAATGTGATTAAATTGTTTAAAAATGAACATTGTAGACTGTAGTGCTGCAGATACTCAAAAACAGGAGAAAACCTCAAAACTCATGTGCTTTCGCAACGGTCCAAAGGGGTGTCCGACGACCCCCCCCCCCAATAGATCCGCCATTGGAGAAAAATCAGATTATATTTAACTATTTATCCTACCCCGTGTGTGAATATACCTAGGCCATCTTTGTACGTTGTGGTTTCCTTATAGTCTGAACCCCAAATGATGCTTTTTCTGTACCAGACCCCGCGGTCAGTGAAATTCTTTTTATTGTCCCGTTGAATCTGCCACTGGTATCGAATGTTTTTTTCTTCAGCTCTAAGGAACAATTTAGAGATATTTTGCAACTTTACTCCCGGCATAGTATTTCTGCTATAAAACGGCGGAGGCCGGCCATTAGGAGTATTAGTTGAGATTATTTTCTCACGTATTTCTTCTCTTAGTTTTTGCGAATACTAATCACAACATGTGGCCACCTGATGGCGTGTAATTATCGAACATGTTGTTTGGTATTCGGCCATCAGACTGGGATCTCGACACGAAAGAACCACTCAGGTGGGCTTTCGTTGTTCTACCGCCTTTTGCTGACCTCCACCGCCCTAGTCCCACGTTTTTGCTGATTATTGAGCTTGTGAATTAATCGAATGAGCGCGTTGATATTGGATTTAAATTGTGGAACCGCGTGTACTGCATAAATGATATAATCGTATGTATTTTATTATTGCAGATTTTCGTGAAGCTGGTCGAACAGTCTGATAACTGGAGCGGTGTGATACGATTTGGATTCACATCTCACAATCCAGCCAGTTTAAAAGGCCGGTTACCGAAATACGCTTGCCCTGGTACGTGAACGTGTGCATTCTATTTTTGACCTCTTCTTTCTCATTCATGTATTGCGCCATGTCAATTCGAGCCGGCTAGAAAGAAAAGTCCATTGCTGACAAAAATATAAAGCGAGTGGACCTAATCTCTCCGTGTTTTGAGAATCCTTGTTTCTGTAATAAGGACCAAAGAGACCGACCCTTTTGACATTAGGTCCCGCGAGGTACCTTGTATAAGATAAATGTGCTTATAGAACTTGCCAATAAATGAATAATTTGGTGCATTAGCTATCGATTGAGACCACGCCGAGCTCATTTGATTGAAAACTCGCTGTTCCAGACCATTTTGAAAGAAACCATATGCGTTAACCCCTACAGGTTTTTTGAAGATTTTTTTAAAGAAGGAAAAAAAGCATACAATTACAATTTTTTTTTTTTAGTCATCATCTTCATTAAGTACACGAATATCTTTTTCAAAATAAGCGCCATTCATGGCTAGACAGGCGTCCATTTGTTCTTGCCATTTATCAAACTTTTTTCGCCGCCGGTAAGGAGGAGAAAAACATCTGCGCCGCGGTGACTTCTAAAAAAATCACAATTCACCCCCACCCCCATATAATCCTGACCTCGCCCCCTGCGACTTTTGGTTGCTTCCTCAATCGCTTGCGATTTTCCTTGTTTATAAAAAATATTTGATAAAACATGTAGGGGTCAACGCATATGGTTTCTTTCAAATTGGTCTGGAACAGCGAGTTTTCAATCAAATGAGCTCGGCGTGGTCTCAATCGATAGCTAATGAACCAAACTATCCCCCTACTGCGTTGAAACGTCAATAGGTAGCGTTGGTGGGCCGTACGAAATTTAGTCTCAGTTACTGAGCGACAACCTATGTCTTTTACATGCTGGTGATGGAAAATGATTTGAATTCAACGCGTCTTCCAGGTTATGTCGCGTGAAATACCCCCCCCCCCCCATTAATCTTTTTCCATACCGCTGGTACTACAAAATTGTTCTTTCCGGCACTGCAGCCACGATTTCGTGATTGAGTCAGTTTTATTGCTTACGGCACAGAAAGAAGACGACTAATTTGATTGATATTTACAGATCTGACCAATCAGAAGGGATTTTGGGCGAAAGCGGTGAACGAAGGACGATACGGCGGCAAGGATACGGTGCTGTACTTTTACGTGAGCAAGAGTGGCACCGTGTACTATGGCCTCGAGGGTCATCCGAAGGAGATGTTCTTCTCCGGAGTAGAAACCAGCGGACCGTTGTGGGTGATGATCGACGTGTACGGAAACTCGACGGCTATCGAGCTGGTCAATCACGCGCAGCTGAATAACAACTTGACCGCCGATCAGGAGGCCGGATTTGGGTTAAATAATGACCGAAGGTAAGTTTGAGTCGTGATTTGAATTTCGATACAGTGAAGGGAAGGTTTTCAAACGAACGATGATGTTGAAACATGCCGGGTGGTTGTTCTGAACTCAGTACTGAAGAAAGTGTCCGCTTCCCGGGTGGCGTAGGAGATATCGTAGGTTATACGGACGGTCATTCTTGTCTCTTGATTGCAGTAACCGACAATATATGCCCCGCTGGGAAGTCGGTGACTCGAGAATTAGAAGTGGGTTATGGAAAATAAATCTGCGGCCACTCAGTCTTTTGAGTCCTTTACCCAGTCATCTAAGTGATGAACCGCCTCTTATTCTCAACTTTTTAACTAAGTTTCATTCGAAAACGTCCGAAAAATGGAATAGCTACAAAAATATACCGGAAGTATAAGTCTGAGTATCATCGCTTTTATATCTAATAAGGATTTGGTTTTGTTTGCACAGAAGATCGAGTTCGTTAGATGTTCAGATGAGTGCTTTATCCTTGGACTGCAATTCCAACAACCCGCGTTTTCCAGTGCTTGAAAAAATGGGAAACGGCGCAAGCTTTTGCACAGCTAGCAAGTCTGTGATATCATCGGCGCAGAACATGGCTCGGGATTACTTGTGCCCGACTATGAAGAAAATACAGCAAAACTTGAAGCTGAAACCTTTACCATTTCACGAGTAAGTTCTTGTCGCCGGTCACATGGCTCAGCATGTAACAGGAGGTGGCTACTTGAGTGTTTGTACGAGTGTAATAACCGTAATCGGTGTTCTCGTGCAGGAGATGTGGACTGAATATTCGACTGAGCAATGACAGATGCGTGGCTGCTCGTACGGAAACGGAGTTTTGCAAAGGATACGTGTTCACGCCTCGCACTATCGAACCCAACGAATTTGTCGTCGTTAAGGTGAGTTTAACTTTTAGCATGAATGCGTTGTCGGACATCTTGATCAGTAAAAGAAAGCGAGGCCATGAATCTGAAAATAAATATTCCAGAATTGGTGGCGGGTTTAAATAAAGAATAAATTACAGTCTTCGAATGGATTCGTCTAATCTCAATTAGACGTTCCTTCTTATTAGTATCGTTCATGCTAGTTTTGACTCCAGCTGTGTCACGTTTAATAACGACATGTAATCTATGCGCAGATACTGCAAACCGAAACCGTGTATATGGGTGGACTGACATTCGGCGTGACCGCTCAAAATCCGTCAAAGATGGATGTTAATTCACTGCCTGAGGACTCGGACCAGTTGTTGGATCGTGAGCACTCGTTCATAGTGCATAAGAATGTTGCCAACACACCGGCAGTTGGAGACATGTTGATATTCTCGTTAAAGGAAACCGGTACGTGACTTTTACATTCGTATTTTCATTAATTTAGTTTGATTTTCCATTTGGCGTGCTCGTTAGTGACCGGGATTTACCAATTTTCAGGTGAGATTAGAATGAAGAAGAACGAAGAACGTGAAATTTCGGTATTTCATGTGGACCCCGACGTAAAGTATTTCTGGTTCTTCGACCTGTACGGATCCACCATGAAGATATGCGCGTATAGCGGTGTACCTATCAAAGGTAAGTACAGAACAAGATAGTACGGGGAGGAAATTTGAAGGGCTGGTGCTAGATTTATAAAGGATGTAAAATTACGAGATGATCAAACTGACATGCGACGAGAAATGTCTGTAAGTAGCATGACCTAGTTTCTTAAAGGTTTGAGAACTAGCATCCCTTTTAAGGGGGCTCGATTGCACATATCATATTCCGAATTTCAGTTGAGTTGATGATGCCATTATGCTTATTTTCAAAAAACTGATTTCGTCTAAAGTACCAATCCGGGGAAATTTGAGATTCACCCCTCTCCCCCTAGTAGCCAAGTCGGTGAAAGGTTAACATGAAATGAGCCGGATTGACTTTACTAGCTATTGGTGTCGGATGTCTCTGTAATTTGTGATCCCTCATTCCGATTTTCGATTATCGCCTTAGATTTTCGACCTATTCTCATCAGTTTAGGCTACCAGATTTCGTCCCTATGAAATGGATAATTTTTCAAGCTCAGAATTTTGAATCGTGTACACACATATAGGTGGCAATTTATGTTAAGAGGGATACATTTCTGTCGATAAAGGCTGGTCTTCACCCCGTGAGAAATACGGTAGGTTAAATTACTGTTTGGGGAGAATGAAATTTAGTTGAATCAAAATTGGGAGAATTATCGAAGTTTAACTCGGGGCGTGTTCGGAGGAGATACGGAGCCGAACAAACATGTCCGTTGACAAAATCGTTCTTGGTAAAGGAATTTTAGCGTAATAGAAGCATCATTAACAGATTCAGATGAGCCGCTGGATTTCTTTGTTCATTTCAACTGGTAGGCAATATAGGATACAGTATCAACTTATTTTTTCTTTGTCTTTTCACTCGTAAATCTCAACATTTTGCCAGTTGGCAAAATTGAAATCCCCCCCCCCCACCATGTTTATGCGTACACGTCGGAAGTTGACAGGGCAGAATGAATTAAAAATTTTTAAAACCTGACTATGGAATTCTGAGTACACCACTATAGTTGCGGAAATTCAAAATGAGCCCTAAAAAGCTTTTCTAATCGTAGCCATCATTTTTCGGAAGAGTAGAAAATTCTTCAACCCCTGAATAAATTAGACTTAATCGTTGTAGATATTTTTCTTGTCGCACATCGATCCGACTTCCCGTCAACTAATGATCAACAGGATAAAATATTGTTTACCTTGCCGAAGATTTGTTCTGAACGATGATGCACTACGAGTATTTAACGAAGTTCATCCTTTTTCAGAACCAACAATACCGAGTCATCGAAATCCGCCGCCCTTGAATAGTCAAAGCAAACGCCAGACACCGACGTTGCCTTCACCGACGATCGAGTACAACGCGAACCCGTCAATCATAACGAGCGTACAAACGCCGAATGCGTCTGCCATGCTGACGCCCTCAACGGTGTACAACACCGCTCCTCCGGTGCTCATGATCAATTGTTGCTATTCGGGTAATAGAAGTCACGGATTCGAGCCGATCAGTATCATCGTGCAGAAGCAGCCGGACTGCAGCAGTCAGGTCATTACTGGAACGCAGCACGTGTCCGGCCAACAAATGATACTGCCGGCCAGTAGGTACTATCCGGATCTGAATAATGGCGACTGTAATGGCTTGACTTTCAGCCAGGTAAGTAATTTAAATCCTTTACTTACTGGAGAATAAGTGAAAGCCAGAATTGGAGGATTTTCTATCGTCTTTTCCATAGACCAGTTTGTTTTTTATTCCGCTTATTCGAGGTCGCTAGTTGTAAATTCGAAATATTTATCTTTGGTTGCCCATATCGAATATTTTGTGACTTCTTCCGATGCTGGCTGAAGCTTTTTCACGAGTAGTCAGTGCTCGAGCGCATGAACAAAAGTACTAACGGAAGTTTCTTTTTCAGGGCGATTCGCTTGACAACACGACGGTGGACAATGGCAGGAACCGAGAACATCAGTTACAAGAGTGGGCTAAATGTAATTTGAGAAGCCCATCTACCAATAGTAGTAGCCAGAATGAGTGTGTCGTATGCTGCGAAAGGCCGATCGACTGTGTCTTGTACAAATGTGGGCACATGTGTCTGTGTTATGACTGCGCAAAAGAGCTGTGGCGTGGCAGAGGCGACGGCCACTGCCCGTATTGTCGAGCTGTCATCAGAGACGTGGTCCGGACTTATAAATCATAATAAATGTTGACGATGGATCCGCGTTCGGTGAATTAGGACGACAGTTGTATACTGTATGTTGTATATTCCCAAGTATTTCATCATTATGAAATTGTTCCATGTGCTATGAGTTAGGGTATCTCGTGATAAAATCGTTTATATTGATGCTCTTTGCTCAGTTTTGTTACTGTTTATGTTTCATTACTCATGTAAGCTCTTGTTCTTCCGTTTTTTGTTAATATGTATCCCTGTATTTTTTAAACCTCCATGTACATTGTGTAAGTACTATATAGTTTGTGTAAAGTATGTCCAGAAATGACGGTGAGAATTACAAGAGTTATTGTTATATTTTCTAGTCAACGTTAGTCATTAATCAGTGACATTTCTACAAGTTGGTAATCATTACGTGGTTCAAAGATATTTTGTTTATGCATTTTGTAATCTACCGGGTCATGTAATTTGATTAAGTTTTCTACAATAAACATTTGGTTTTTATTTTTGTGTAGTTATATTGCCTCGTGATTTTTGGGGTCAAAGAATAGTGGTGAAGCTAGATGTTGAAAAGTTACTTATGGCGCAATGTTATAGGTACGGATTATTTGGTCTTTGCAAGAGCCTGTGCTTGGAAATGGAAAGGGTAAGTGGTTTGAAACCCTAATTGTGAAAACAACCATGTCAGTTTTGATTTTTTGACTTGAATAACAGACGGAGCTATATCCACTGTTTAGATCGATGAACTACCTGCTTGTTTTCATTTTAGGATGATGTACTGATAGAATGAGCCATAATGTTTTTGCACGTTGGCTGCAGATATAGCTCAAGTCTGCCATTTAAGTCAAAAAGATCAAAACTGATTGTATGGTTGTTTGCACAATAAAGGTGTACGGAATTACTTGATGAGGCACGAGGTCCATTCTCGAAGATGAAGTAAGAGATTCGAAGACTAATTTTGTCTAAAGCTCTAAACCTACATCAAGGTGTCTACAGGTTTGGAAAATTTGGAAAAAGTCAGGAATTTGTAAAATAGGTCAGGAAGTTTGTAAATAGTCAGGAAATTCAACAATATTTTTAAGAAGTTTGGAAAAAACTAAGAATGAACTCACGGAAAATTTTTTTCGTCGTTTAATTTTACTTCAGCACTCCCTAGAGCCGTATTCTCCAAATAAAAACTATCAACTAAAAATTTCAGTTCATTTTAACCATAGCGTCTAGTAGTATGAACATAAATGTATACTGTCTAAAGGTTTAAAGAAGAGAACAAAAAAAGTTCGGAAAAAGTCAGGAATTTATATTTTTTCATTCTTGTAGACACCTTGTACATGCATTTCGAGGATTCCAACTAACCTATACAGTGTTCTCCAAGGTGCGCACACCATACACCTCGTTCACTCGAACTACCTATCTACATAGCGGTGTATTGCGGATTGCATGGTGTGTAGCGTAGGTTAGCTGGAAGCTTGGAAGTTGGAACAGACTTTCGTAGACGATGTAGACTAGCTAAAGCTAAAGACTTAACGGTAGCGCCGCATTGACGGCAGTTCGTTAGTCGGCTCCTTTGACTAATATATGCATAGTTAGAGCCCTACAAGTACAAGTGAAGACATTTATGCCATTTTGGCTCACATCGTGCCCGTGGATGCCGAATCCGACTATGTGGAGCGTATCGCGTAGTCAATTCGGCATTGACGGGCGCGGTGTGAGCCAAAATGGCATATGTCTTCACTCTTATATAATTCGCGTTTGGAGTTTGGCCGCTAAAAAGTCGTTCTCTAGCGGCCTATTGAAATGCGGTGTGCTGATTGCATGGGCACCCACAGAATTTTTGATGAGGTAGCAAGAGAAAATGCTGACAACCATAATTTAACCCTGATTTTTGTATTTGAATTGAGATTAGTGAATAGTTAGTGCTAATTACTCAATTTTTCGAGACGAATTTGAATCCGTTGTCAAATTTGAGCTAGACTAATTTTTTGACCCATTTCAACCACATTATCGAATTTATCTTGGGAACGGAGCGTCATCGCCAACTTTGAACACTGAATTCGAATTCAGCGTAAAAGATTGAATAAGAAACAGTCTTTAATTCAAAATTTTTGATTTTTCAAATTTCTCCATTATACATTATGTCTTTTTTGGGGCGAAAAATTTCTCGGAGAGCTTCGGCGTCGGCGCTGGTGCTAATAACTCAGTTTTTCGAGGCGAATTCGAATCCATTGTCAAATTTGAGCTAGACTCATTTTTTGACTCATTTCGACAACATTGTCGAATTTATCTGGGGAACGAAGCGTTGCCGCCAAATAATTTTGCAAATTTCTCCATTCTTTGACCCATCTTGACCACATTCTCGAATGTATTTCGGCAACGGAGCATCACCGCCAAATTTGAACACCAAATTCGAACTCAGCGTGAAAAATTAAGTTGAAAACAGTCTTTAGTTCAAAATTTTTGGTTTTTCAAATTTTTCAAATTTCTCGATCCATACCTATACACTATATCTTTTTTGAGGCGAAAAAATTTTCGGAGAACTTCGGCGTCAATGCTGGTGCTAATTACTCAATTTTTCGAGACGAATTCGCATCCGTGTTCATGGCCGCCCACAGAATTTTTCGGTGGGTAGCTAGAGAAAATGCTAACGACCATAATTTAACCCTGATTTTTGTATTTTAATTGAGATTAGTGAATAGTTACATCGGCATGAGCAGGGGTGATAAGCCGTTACTGATTGGCTTAAACTTCCGCATTGGCTTATAAGCCATTGGCTGTTGGGAATCAGCTTACGAATGGCTTTTCCCCGTGTTATCAGCTGCTACTAGCCGTTCATGATCGGCTCGGCTTAATTGGCAAGTTATATGTATCAATTCAGTAATCAGTAAGTATAAAATGAACCATGGAGTTCAAAATCGTCTCTCTTTTGCATCATAGATTACACTGAGTCACTGATTCATAGAAATCTCATCTCTGAAACATTGAATTTGAATAAATAATTTAAACTCAAAGTAGCTAACATCTGGCGGCGGAATACGTAACTAACAAAACCGAGATCTTGGTTCTCCTAAAGGTTCTTCTTTACATGCTGTTTAATGAGGCAAAGTAATTTTTTGAAAAATTGGAGTTAATTTAGGAGTGGTTGTCGAGAATTAAAATTTGGTGTGTAAGTACACGAAAGTCTTCAGAATAACGAAACAAAAAATCCAAGCGGAAAATTACTCGGGCGATGTGTTACTAGCTTCTGAATATGCACATTCAATGGTATTTCCTTCTTCGTGATCCGGTTTCATCTTGTTATCAGTCGCACAAGAGCGCTCTCTATATTTAGGTTATCTCTTCGTCCACTACACTAGCGCAACTACAGGAGCGTCCAAATCCAAACGCCAATTCGAAGGTCGGCTCGTAGTCCGTACGTCCGTAGTCGGCTCTGTCTCGAGAAAAAAAAGAACATTTTCCCCGCATATTTTGGGCATTTCAAAATGGCGACGGCAAACTTGTACTATCGTCAAAAGTCATTTTTGTTTTGGAAATTGGAAAAATCATCAGTAATATAAGTCATAGGTGTTCTAATAAAAAAAATATTGTAAGCAATTCAGGAGAAAATGGTGAATTATGACGTAAGCTCTTCATTCATGGACTGGAGTTTCTACAATATGCGTTTACAAGCATTAATTAGAATGCCTTTAAAGGCCTTGCCTGCTCTCAAGTCGGCGAAGAAATATGTGATGGAAAGCATTCAAAATGTCATGAAGCAGGATATCAAGAAAATACAGCAGAACCTGACATTAAGACCTTTACAATTTCACGAGTGAGTTGTCTGACAGAAGATTCGTCGCTTTGAGTACGGTTGGGTTGGTTAGAATATAAGGACATGGCTCGAGTATACGGACGAGTATATAACCGCAATCGATGTTTTTGGGCAGGAGATGTGGACTGAGTATACGACTGAGTAATGATAAGTGCGTGGCTGCACGCTTGGAAACAGAATTCGACCACGGATACGTATTTACGCCTCGTACCATTGAACCCAATGAGTTCGTCGTCGTTCAGGTGAGTTGAGCATTTAGCACAGACGTGTAGTCACAGAGAAAGATGTCATTGAAGCTAAAAGTAAATATTATCGAATTTGTTGCGGATTCGAACGGAGAATGCGTTACGATGGTTGAATGGCTCAGTCTAATCTGTTTGGCTTTCCTTCGCATCAGCCTCGTTTCTCGTTTATGCCAGTTCAGCCTCCGCTGTGCCGCATATAGTAATGGCATTTAATCTGTGCATAGATACTGCAAACCGAAGCGCTGTATTTGGGTGGACTGACATTCGGCGTGACCAGCTGGAATCCGTCAGAAATCGATATTAATTCGCTGCCCGAGAACCTGGACCTAGTGCACAAGAATGTTGCCAACACACCGGTTGTCGGAGACATGTTGATATTTTGGCTGAACGAAGACCGTATGTAACTTTCCGTTCTTATTTCTGCTAATCCATGCCGATTTTCTATGTGATGTGTACCTTATTGAACGAGGTTTGTCAATTTTCAGATGAGATTCAAATGAAGAAAAACGAAGAAGATGAAATTCTGGTGTTCCGAGTTAAACCCAACGTGAAGTACTTCTGGTTCTTTGACTTGTACGGATCCACCACGAAGATACGAGCGTTCAGTGGAGTACCTGTCAGTGGTAAGTACTGAATGCGACCTTTTGGAGAAGTGGGTTTGAATAGCGAGTCTGTACTTCATACGGGATGTAAAATATATAATGTTCACTATTGTTTCTTGAACAGGATCTCCAAATAGCATGGGCTATTTGCTTTAGAAGTTGAGAGAACTGGCATCTCCATTTAAGAAGGTTTGATTTTGCCATCAGTTACTGGATTTTAAATGAGAACGTATGTCTTTATATCTCATCAGGAAACCCGTATTGTCTAATAAGTTGAAACTCATTCTCGCTCCTGTGTCCAGTGGTCATAAGACGGCATGAAATGAGCAAAATTTGCTTTACAAGCTGTTGACGGTAGGATCGAGCAGATTGTGATCAAGTTCGGATCATTTCGTGATCCAAATCAGTAGATTCGCAGTTAGATTTATGATCCGAATCATGTTTTTCTCAACGAACCTTGATCCGCGATCCGAATCAATTTCTCATGACTCAAACCGTAGGTTTTTGGATCATTTTCGGATTGTTTGCAAATTTTGAATTATTGAAGATTTCAAGAAGTCGGTATGTGCAAATGATGTGTCAATTATTATTTCAGCCCTTTTTGAGCTTGTAAGAATTTTTTTATAAAATTCACGCAAAAAAAATTTGAATTTGATAAATGATGCGGAAAAATTGAGCTGAAACACCTTTTCTGAGCTAAGCTCTAATCTAATCTGTATAATTCGAATCTTTTTCTTTTTTTTTAACCCATGATCCATTATCTGTGATTCGATTTATTTTTCTCGTGATTTTCATATTTCTGATTGATGCCGGGATTTCTTTAATCTACAATTATTAATTTCGATTTTCGAAAATTGTATTAGATTCCTGACCCAGTTTCAACTTGGGTCGCAAATTTAGTCTCTATAAAGTGGTCAGTTTGTCCATTTCAAAATTTAAAGTCATCTTCCTGTACATGCTTGATTATTTTAAGCGGAATGCAGATCTGTAGGAAACATTTAGCCTTCATTAGTCTTCGCCTTCTTCCTTCCGTGTCTCCATTAATGAAGTTTAGCGATCCACATCGTCCACTACCCATGTGATACTGCCCAGTATGATAAGTCGCCTGTGGAAAGATAGTTGAACGTGAGCATAATATTGAGCAGGAACAGCAACAGCACACATCCGTGTGTGATCCCTTTTTATCTGGATGGTTTCCGAAGTTTTTTGTTCTACCCTCACTGCTGTTGCTTCATTACAGTATAGATTTATGATGATGTGGATATAATGGGTTAAATGACTAATATGGAAGCGCCAGATTCTGTTGGTTCAGTTCAAATTTGGAAAAATTATCAAAGCTTAACCATGGGCGTATTCGGGGGAAAAGAAGTGGACAGACGTGGCCATTGATGAAATCGTACTTAGGGAGGAAAGGGTTGGCAATATTCGGGCATCATTAGCAAATTCAGTTGAGCCACTATTTTTTTTTCATTTTTTTTTTTTTCATTTCGACTAGGTGGCAAAATTATATCATTACTAATTTCTTTCTTTCTTTTTTTCTCCCCCCCTCCCCCCTTTATTTTCTTGTTCTGCTCTCCCCCAGCTGTGTCATCAAAGACGGAAGCTGTTTGAGTGTTTCAAGAGTTGAATTAATTTCGGTTGCTGATCCGTACGCATATCGTGTAATAATTTGCAGCTTCTAAGATTTTCGAGTGGGGAAAAACGTATGTGAAATCGTGGGCATAATATTGTACTTTTTGTCAAGGATTAGTTAGCTTAACTAATTAATTTCATTCTCTTTCAGAACTCCCGATACCGATCCATCAAAATCCACCCTCTCCGAATGATCCAAGTGAATGCCAGGAACCGACATCGCCAACAACAATCGAATCCAACGCGAGCCCGTCCGTTGCAATGAGCGAACAAACGCCAAGTGCTTCTACTATGCAGACGACCCCATCGGTATACAATACTGCTGCTTCAAAGCTCATGCTCAACGTTTGCTACTCGGGTGACAGGATTTACCGTTTCGAGCCGATTAAAATCATCTTTCCAAATCAGCCGGATAGCAACAGTCAGGTCATTGCCGAAACGGAACACATGTCCAGCGAACAGGGAATCTATCCGAACTTGAATAATGGGGACTGTAACGGCCAGCCTTCCAGCCAGGTACATTTGAATCTCCTCATGAGGAGTGTGAATGGAAAGCCAAGGGAGGATTTCCGAATAGTTTTTTTATAGCCCTGTCCATTCTCTACCCTGTTTATTCGAGGTCACTGTGTGACTTACGTACATTCGAAAGATAACTTTTTCTGCTAGCACCAAATATTTTGTAACATGGCTACAGTTCATTGATAAGCTGTCAGCTCGCCAGTGAGCAAATAAAATGCTAATGCAAGTATTCTTTTATAGGGAAGTTCGTTCGATAACACAACAGTGGACGATGACAGGGACCGAGGACTTCGGCTTCAAGAGGTGGCCGAATCCAATTTGAGGAACCGTTCGAGCAATGGTAGCAGCCAGGACGAGTGCGTTGTTTGCTGCGATAGGCAGATCGACTGTGTCCTGTACAACTGTGGTCATATGTATCTTTGTTATGACTGCGCCAAGGAGCTGTGGCGTGGCAAAGGCGACGGCCACTGCCCGTATTGTCGATCTGTTATCCAAGACGTTATCCGAACTTACAAATCATCATAAATTTTTGATGATGGAATCGCCAGCGTTTGATGAATACAATGGCGGTTGCATTCAACATCTTATATACCTATTCTTATGTATTATATCATCATCAATTTGTTCCTGTGATAGGTTCTTTTATATTGATGCTCTGTGTTCAGTTTTGTTACTGTTTTTGTTTCGATACTGGTATAGGCTCTCGTTTTCCCATTTTTTTGTTAATCTGTAACCTATATTGTTAGATTCTTCATGTAAATTATGTAAGTATGATAGTTTGCGTAATGTGTGTCCGAAATGATGAGAATTAAAAGAGTGACTCTTATATTATTTTCTATATAGTCAATGTTAGTTGTTGCGAGTTGGTCATCATTACTTGGTTCAAAACTTTCTTATGAATATTGTAATGTGTCGGGTCATTTTGTTGAATTGAGTTTTATGATTCATCATACTCTTACGTTGCTTAATGATTTCTGGTTGTAAAGAACACTGAAAATCGATATAATGGTCAAAGGTCTTCGAAAGTAACGGAAGTGTCACTGTAGACATTATGTGATAATCTTCTCGGGCTAATGTTAGGAAATAAAGAAGAGGCAAGAATTGAAATTATTTCGAAATGATTCTATAGGGTGCGAAGTCCATTCTAAAAGAATGAAAGATCCAATAATTAACTTTACCCCATCTGCGGGTGGAGAGCCTAATGCAAGAAGTGGCTCAGTACATTCCTTTGATGTGATATATGGGTCATGCTGTCGGAGATTATGCTGGTATGCTGAATACCAGTCTATCACTTATTTAGTCACTGTATTCGGAGTGGTCATTGGATAATGGAAAAATTATAGGGACTCGGAGCCGACCTCGAAATCGAAGCCTCTCTGGCGTGGCTTCAGTTCCAAAGCGAATCTGGAGTTAGCTCCGTCAACGGGTACCTAGCAATAAAACCTTAGAATTAGCTTTGGCTTGGCAAATAATTATCAGGCTCCAGCTCCGGTAAAAAATTCTTGAAAGGCTCTCGCTCTTCTGAAGATAAGTCATAGACTAATATCACGGTTTTGGCTCCGTCTCCAGTCATATTTTGGGGACGGTATACGTATTCAGAGAGGTTGACGAGCCGAAACCAAAATTAACTTCAGCTTCAGTAAAATTTTGAGATTGGGTTCAGCAAATAATGTTTTGGTAAAGGCTTCAGCACCAGTAATTAATTGTTTACCAGGCTCCGGTTACCTTGGAATATAGTCGGCTCCGAGCTGTGGCTTAGCTCCGGATTCCTGAAAAGTATGAATAATGACATTCTTTTTTATTTTTTCTGCGCCTCTGAACTCTGATTATGGCCAACAGCTGGGTCTTAGTTTCTAACATAAGCTCGTGATCTGAAATTTCAGACTTGACAATTGTCGTAATTATAAGTACGACTCCAGTACACGGAGGTCCTAAGCTAGTGATCTGAAACTTCAAATTTGACAAGGTTGTAACTACGACTGTAGTATATGGTGGTTAGGTACTTCTTTATTACATTTTCTCTGTAAATTCTCAATTTTGGATTGGTAAATTGAAAAAAAGAAATATCATGGCTAACTGCATAGTTATGTTTATTTTTTCTTAAAAGCCTGCACTGCTTTGACTGATAGTATGCTCTGATATCGTGATATGAACATAGACATCGTTATCCTTAACGCGGCTTAACGAATTCGTTAACCGTGGGGAGCCGCAAGTGCGCACGAGCTCAGTGCGCACATTCGCAGTGCATGCAGAACGTCAACTCGAAAATGCGGAACGTGAAAATCACGAATCAGCTGTTCAACCATACTCATTCCATCCCTGACCTGAATTTACCTGCTGCACTTATCACATTCTACGTTTTACTTTCTACGTTCTAATAAACAGTAGTTATAAACAAAGAGCAACGTCGTATCTTAAACAGATTTCAGTTTGTTTCTGTATGTGCATGTTGTTACCAGCATTCAGCTATAATCATGGATTTTCGATTCCAAAATCAACACAGAAATTTCCAGTCGAATTTCGATCAAGACTGGCATAACAACAGCAATGTGAGTATTATTGATATGAAACTCTATTCGTATTCAATTAAAAATAATTCCAAAACTGGTATTTCATCACAATTATCTGGCTGTAGTTTTTATGCAATTGAAGATGTAATTCCTCGGGCTATTCTGTCGCGTACTTCCTTCTTCCGCCAGCGCCAGTTTTTTTTGTTTTTTTTGGCAATTTTTCGATGCAATATAGTTGAATTTTTCAAATCAAGATTCATATGTATAAGATATTCATGATTGTGCGTTCTCTTACTTTGTGATGTAAATTATGTTGCAGGTATCGTTACCATCGATATTCCCCGATGCCAATTTCCAACGCAATATTTGGATAAATTTCCCATTCTCAAGGATGGGCGATGTTAGTATACATATTTTCATTTCAAACCTCGCAGAATACATAACACAGGGATAGAATTTAAATAGGATTTTGCTTTTCAGAATGTAAGAAATCCTTGGAATGTGAGGAACGACAGGAGACCTGTCAGACCTGCAATGAGACGTCTTACGGGCGTGAATGATATGGTAAAATAATTTTTGTGTTTTGTAATCACGATACCAGATGACAATGGAGAATCCACAGTTCATTTATGGATGATAATATATTTTTTCGTATTTTTCCTCAGCGAAACTCGCTCAGGAGAGCTACTCACGAGATGTTTGAGGCGTATGACGATTTTGATGATGCTCGAGTAGATCTGCAAGAAGCCAAGCTGCGCTTAGAAGATACAAAGAACGAAGTTATCCAAGTGAAAACTGGACTGCAGAATTCGATGGTAAAGCTTGAGAGGCTCGTGAATAATTTTCAGTCTCCACGAACACTGAACAGTTTGAATGCTCGTGACCGGGCTGCTTTTCAAAGAGATCTAGAGAATGTCCGACACGACATTGAAGAAGCCAGGATTCGTCTTCGGGATGCAGAAGGGGAGCTAGATGATGAAGACACAGCTAGGGTATTGTTTTAAATTCAAGTTCGGTTTTCAGTATTATGAAGTGTAAAATTACATATGTAGATTGCTAATTTATTTTGGTTTTTTAAAGCAATACGCGGCTGGTCCAAGTAGAGGAGGAAACCCTGTGGCAAATGGTGCCAAAAGAATGCGTCCTTCAAACCTCTCCGAACCAGGAACATCAGCAAACAACGAGGAAGACGTAAGTAAATTTTTTATTCAATTTACACATACTCGTTGTGACGATTAAAATTAATTAATTAATGTTTTAAAACGTAAAAACAGAAGAATGACAAAAGTGAAGGTCTTTCGAGTTGTTCGGTGTGCATGGAGAATGCAGTAAACGCCGTATTATATACCTGCGGTCACATGTGTATGTGCTTCACCTGTGCCCGGAAACTGTTACGACGTAGAGGTGATAATCGGCGCTGCCCCATGTGCAGAGCTGTGATACGCGATATCATCAAGATTTATCGGTCTTAGAACCATCAGATCGCGTCTTCATTCCTTCTCTGACATTCGTTACCATGTAAATTTCCCTTCCGTTTTACTGTAAATAGGTTAAATTTTTTCTAATTCCAAAGTTTTTTTCATAAATCAGTCCCTGTATCTTTTCAACTTGATCGGTGTTCGTGAAGGTTTGAGTTTTCTTATAATTATGATTTTATTCTTCGGCTTCTGGATTTTGCTGCTTGAAAAGTTGCCTTAATTCTTATGATGTAAATTAAAAATTACATTTAATGTTAGTTTGTAAATTATTGTTTATAAGAGTTGTTGAAGTATTATTGTTATAGATTGCCCCATCACATCTCACATTTGTATTTTTTTTCTTTTTTTGTGTTACGTTTAATTTCACCCTATCTTGATAATATAGATTTAGAAGAAATCGAGTAATAGTAATTGCATGAGCTCGGTGAGGGGCTGAGTGAAATTTGAATAAGTTTCTGTATTTATTGCGGCCGCGGATATACGAATTAATATTACGTTTCGTTTGGGAAAGGAATCCTGAGGATTTATCTAGTCTAGAAAATGTCAATTTTTCTCAATACTGAAATTTTGAAATCGGTGAGCAAAAATTTAGGTCATCTAGACTTTTTAAATGTTACTGAGATTTTGATTTTGCAAACTAATGCGTATTTTCCCAAATCACCAAATAGAAAATAATGTCTTTGCTCTTTTTATCTTACCCTCATGCGCACTAATTTTTTCAATTTCCTCCTTTGAGGGCGATTGTGACAACTAACATGTAAGGAAAAAATTTTCTGTTCCAAAATAATGCTAGATGGTGATATTGTATGCTGTAAATGCATGAAATGTAAAATTGTATACCTACCTACATATTCAAAAAAATGTATCTAGACGTATCGTATTTTCCACTAAATTTTTCAGTTGAAATGTGTTGACTAGTTTATCAGTGTTCGAAGGGGACTCAGTAATTTCATTGAGTAGAACTAACCAACCAAATTTTACCATTTAACTCGTGAAATTGTTACAAATCCGGCATTTAGTACATAGATAGAACCATGTTGCTTCGGGACACTGGGGTGTTCCAGGAACGTTATTATCAACTTTAAACTAGCCTTGAAAACCGGAATTACATTGTATGAAAATGCTTATGACTTTAACTTTACTAACTGAAAGCATTAGTTGACGAGTAATCATGAAGAACTGAACACCTCACTGAGATTTATATTCAAATAAAGTCATGCAGTGAAATCTCCTGAAATTGCCAGTGGAGAGTTTGCGTTTTTTGAGTATATTATAAATTATGGCTGACGAATATATTGGCTAATTAACCTGTCTGTACTTCGGATAAGAGGTCAAGTTTCAAGTTTTCAGGAACGTGTAATGTAAGTTTCAACTGTCAAGTTGAATTTTCTTTGCAAATATAAGTAAGTACTTTCACTCTTTTTTTTTTTTTTTGTGGTAAGTTCTACCGTAAAACCTTACAGCTAAACGTGAAAAATAGTATTTATTTTTAAAGGAAATACTAAAATCCAATTCACTTACATCTCTAAAAATGGAATTTTAATCACACTACGCGTAAAAAGATACTAGTATTTCTGAATGGCTCGATTTTCGTGAAAAATTATATTTCAAGGACCAAATGTCAATACCTATTTTTTAAATTCGAATTTAAATATCCCGACTTCGAACGTATATGATTATGAATAAAATTCAGAAATGACTTTTGCTTCTCTTAAATTAACAAAAGGTTCAGATTATATTGCGTGTCATAAGGTATACCTATGTAGTGTGTAGGTATTAAGAGGGGCAAATGTATATATCTAGATTTTATTATTGTATCTTCTGTCTGTTCAATCATTGACTCAATTAAAAATAGCTTCCTATGCGAGGATGCTAGGTGCAGGATGAAAAATATCAAAGAAAAAGACATCTATATTATACATGTATCTAGTAATACAAACTTATGCGGAAAATTTTATACTTTTCAAAAGGTTTTCCAAGAGAAAAATCCAGAAAATTAATGCGTAAATCTCCAGAATCAGTGATACCCCGCATTAAGAACGAGTATTTCTCTCTTTTCTGTTTCCTTTTTGGTCTCCTGTAAAATTTACATTTTTGCGCTCAGGTTTCTTTCTTCCTGGCAGGCCAGATTAGGGCTCTATAGTTTCACCTGGGTATACTAAGCCGCCATTTTGGTTCATACTGCGCCCGTGGATGCCGAATCCGACTATGCGGAGCGTAACGCGTAGTCAATTCGGCATCGACGGGCGCAGTATGAACCAAAATGGTGGCTTAGTATACCCAGGTGAAACTATAGAGCCCTAGCCAGATTTGGACGCTGTTAAGCGTAAGGGAACCAACCAGCAAAATCTGTTTTTTGAGAACACGTGATTCGAGTTACCTGACAGGAAGAAACAGACCTCAGCACAAAAAATATAAATTTTACAGGAAACAGGAGAGCGGATAAACAAAATTGATAACGTTTTCACGTTACGGAGACACTCAATTTTGAAGACTTACTGCCGTTTGGGAAAATTTTTTAGAATTTTTTCAAATTTTTTTTGCGTTGAGGTCCCTTTTTTCCTGTCAGGTCACCTATGACATCATAGTCTTTACTCTGATAAGCTTTTTTCAACGTGAGTAGGTACACATTTTTGAGTTGGGGCTTAATTTTGAAAAATTCTACTTATTTACTCTTTTAATAAGTAATCTCAATTTGTTTACATACAAATGTTGGTTGGTTCCCTTACGCTGAACAGCGGCCATTTCGATCATACGATAATTTTGTTTTGTGATAAGAGTATCATTTTCGTTTGATCGTCGTCTTTTCTGTGGAAATAGAATTTCAAAAAAAGTCTCCCAGGAGGACATGACCTGTTCATTGGTTGCATTTTACGAAAACACTGATAATGGTATTTTTGGAGAATGGCGTGTGAATGTGTGAATAGTGAATCGAAAATAATGCGTGTGTTGTGAAAATTTGTTATTCGTCCATCGCGGTATTGTTACAGCCTGTCGTCTCGTTTTCTTTCCATTTCCACCGATGCAGAAAATTTCCACTCCTTAAATTAAAACCATTAAGTTTCAGTAGTGCTCAATTGATTTCCTTTAGTTTTTACTCGAATTTTCCACTGGCTGTCGATATTTTAAGAAAACACATGAATTTCCAATTCAGTGGATCTATTCCCAATGTCCATTGGCATAGTAATGGTAATGTAAGTAGTGTTCGTTGACCGAACTTGATGTACAATTAGTCTTTTCTTCTGTTCGCCGTCAAGGGCCAACTCCAATATTATTTTAACGGTACTTATCAACAGAACATGGAAGTTACCAAGAGTTGAGAGATGAAAATTGTAATATTTGAGTCGTAGAGGTTCACGTGGTAAATGGTGTCGCCAATATGCTCAGATAAGAGTTTTCTCGAGCACTTGATGATAACTGTCAGGTCAAGCTATTCGAATGATCATTGCCGTCCAAATGCATGGTTCGATCGGAAACAGCGAGTTCAAAGTTTATGTGCGCTGAAGAGTAAGATAGTTTCTCTTTCGGTTGAACCGAGGAAATAACAAATAGTTGTTTGAAATTATCGAGCATACATCACATATCAGTTGTATGTCTGTTGCCACGTATCGAATCAGGTCTCGATTATGGTTCTTACGGATTGAAGACGATTACATGTGGCCGCATCCACATTCTATACTTTATTACCATTCTGTAAGATTGCATTTGATGTTTTCGGCTTGCCGCGTGAAACGAGGTATTAAATGGAAATTGTTTTGGTTTCAGACTATGTCATCGCAATCTGTGACCGAGTTTACCATTCTAAATGGACGGGTCACAGTAACACGGGCAGCCAATGATACCAGGAATGATGTAAACGTCACAATAGTAGCGAATGGTCGGCGTAATGAAGTAAGTGGTCTGCTAGTTGCACGGTTTAATGGTCTGTTTTCATATGAAGTTAGGCATCATGTCGCAGGTTCCAAATTACAGAGACGTATATTCGAGTACTGAACTGTTGTAGTTAAGAAAGAAATTATCACCGTCACCATGTTACACTCTGTGCTTGCATATACTTGAGAACTGGTGCTTACTGTATTAAAAAGTGGGAGAATTATAGTATTGGTGAAAGTCGAGTCAAGATATTTTTGAGTAAATGCTCACAAGACAGTCATGAAGAAGACGTTCGAGATAAAGAAAGTGATTTAAGACAGTCATTAGAAGATAAGATTGATTGAATGAAGAAATGCTCAGCCTTTCTGGCGGTAGGAGGAGTAGTACATACCAGGTTTTCAGTATAGGGAATTTATAAGTTCCGTAGAGCATCGTCACCCAATCTCTACTTAGGAACATTGTTAGACAAAAAGGCGTCTCAATCAGCTTTTTGCGATATGAATATTGCTTTTGTTTTTTCCTTTTACGTCATACTATAGGTTGAATGAAGAAATGCCATGCTTTTTTAGCCCTAAGAGGTGGAACAGAGGCTAGGTTTTCTGTATTCGGACCTAGCAACGTGGTGGCGCGCTGATGTCGTTTTATGACTTTACATTGAATTTCTTATTAACGTTAGGATAAAAGTGTATGATCTATGATTTTATCCTATCGTTGATAAGAACATAGAAGAACTAGATGTTGTTGAAAACTTCCGCCAGATGTCGGCTATTACGTTGCTAGGTCCGAATAGAGAATAAATGAATTCCAAGGAGCATCATGGTCCAATCCCTTTGCTACGGCCCTCGCTCTTTGTCTGTCAACCTGTCAACAATCCTGGAATTTTTTCTTGATGGGAGCAGAAATTTCAGAACATGTTAGGTACGTCGCTAATTACAGCTAGGACGCAGTTTCGAGAAAGGGAATGGGAGTTACACATGATGACATGATGCTTACTGAGGATATACCAATAAATTCGAGAATTCATGCTACCAATCAGAAATTAAGGTGGTGGAACAATTGTTCCCCGCTCTTGTGAAATTAATGATATTATGAGATTTCAATTGAAATGTTTGCTACGCTCCTGTTGAGGCATTCACAATCTTTCAAGGCTTATTCAGACTCGTTCAAGATTTATTCAGATTTCGAATACGTATTGGGTTCTTTTAAGATTCCGCAAAACTCTTTCTGTTAAGTCTGATAAAGTGTTGTTAAGATTCATGAAGACTTATAAGACTTTGAAGACCTATCTGACTCAGACTTATTTAGACTCCCTTGGGATTCACTCGCCCTCAGCCTGGACTTGCTGAAATTGATTTAGAATTTAGTGACACTTTAATAGATGAAGCGACTTATTCAGATTTCCCAAGGACTGGTTGAAACTCCTATTTATTCCGAACTTGTTTATTCGTATTTATTCAGATTCAGTGAGAAATAAGGATTAGTTGACATTAATTGGGACTCTCTTAGCTTAGAGTTTCTTAATTCTCATTTAGGCTTGATAAAGAATTGCCATGATTCGTCCGGAGATTTTCAAGAATAATTTAGACTCATTCGATTTTGGTATGACCAAAGGTTTTGGCAGATTTTTCCAAGGAGAAAAGGGGACCTAATACTGGGTAAAAAAAATCCTGCAGTTTCTGAGCTTGCAGAGAGGAATTTGTTTCGTCCCTTGGAGTCCATGATTTAGGACTTCTTGAAGCTCATTCAGCTCTATCAAGGCTTGTCATGATTCATGATTCATTCGAAAGAAGACTAACTCGTATTCAGTTAATTCTGGTTAGACCATAGGCATCGGCAGATTTTTTTCTGGAGAAGGGAGGGAGAAGGTTGAACCGAAAGTTATTACCGAGTCATTTTGCACATTTTAAGAATCTAGGGGCCATTTGCCCTTTCCCGTTACCGCGCCCATGGTTGGAATTTTGGATGTACTTCAACTCTTCCAGTCCCACTCAGACTCACTCAGGTTTCATTTTGATTCTTTTGACATTTTTATGTCCTTACTTTGGCACACAACCCGGAAAAACGTTACTTTCACGCGCCACGTTAATAATAATAATAATAAAAAAACTACTGGCTGGTCTGTCTGTCTGACTGACCGAATGACTGATTGGACCGTTTCCTCTGTATCTTATCAGCAGTATATGGACAAATTTTATGTTTGTCTTTATGTTTTATCAGTAGGAAATGAGACTGATGTAATATCAGTGGGGAAGGAGAAGGTGATTGTCAGATTTATATCGGGTAGACAGTTCATGCCTATCGTATATCTTTCTCTGTCATTATGTCTTTCATCAGCCATAGACTGACAGTCTCATGTCTATCTTCAGGTCTTATCTCAGTAATGAAGTAGAATGTGACTGATCTGTCCCTATAATTCTTTGGATTTTTTCTTTATGTCATCGACGATTCTCGTATCTGTCATTATGTCTTATCAGTAATGAAGGAGACGGTAGCTTGTCAATTTTTTGAATTTTTCCTTTGTCTTATCAAAAATGTATAGACAAGTCTCATGTCTGTTTTTATGTTTAGGAAAGGAGATTGCCTTAATACCTTGTCAGTTGGGAAGGAGAAGGTAACTGTCAGTGATATTTATATCGGTTACAGTGTAAGTCTCATGCCTATCATATCTTTTACTATGTCGTTATGTCTTATCAGCCATAGACTGACGGCGTCATGTCTGTCTTTAGGTCTTATCAGTAATAAAGGAGAAGGTAACTGAACTTTCTCTGTAATTTTTTAGTTTTTTGACATTTTTATGTTTTTACTTTGGCACTCGATGGAAAAAGGCGTTACTTTGGAGCGTTACAATTATGTCTTTACTTTGGCACACAACGGAAAAAAGCGTTACTTTTTAGCGTGACGAAAAACAGCGTTGGCTAGGCGTGCTGGTCAATGGAAAAAAGCGTTACTCTGGAGCGTCACGAAAATAGCGTTACGGGCTGGCTATAGACTGGCTGGCTTGCTAAACTGGCTGGCAACGGAAAGGTTGCAGACTCGTCTGCAAAATGATGCACTAGCAGAGCGTAGTGCTTGCAGGCTGGTACAAGGAACGTGATGCTCGCATGGGAATACAGGCTTATACAAGAAGTGTGGTACTCGCAGGCGAATGAAGTGCTGAGTCAGTCAATCCAATGAGTCAAGTCAGTCAGTCAGCGTGACCGACGCGTATTTTTGCTAACAGTAACTCACGGTGTGACGTCAGAGTTGAAGGTTGAATAATGGAACAAAAAGGTCAGACAAAAGGTTGGAAATAGAAAAGATGAAAAAAATTAGGAAATCGTAACGGTTTTCGCTCAAGTATACTCATGACTGGAAGAAACTATGCTCTACTAGTGCATCATGTTGCAGGTGAGTCTGCCACCACGGGGAGCATTTTCATGTCTTTGCTTCGCGAACTGCGCCGACATGAGTATGTCATCGTGTCAGTCAGTCAGTCAGTCAATTATTATTATTTTTCGTAACGTTCTTTTTGTGAAGCTCCAAAGTAACGCTTTTTTCCGTCGTGTGTCAAAGTAACAGTCAGTCAATCAGGCGCAGTCCGCGAAGCAGACATGAAAATGCTCTTCCGTGGTTGCAGATTCGTGTGCAAGATGATGCACTAGCAGAGCGTAGTGCTCGCTGGCTGGTACAAGAAACATGATGCTCGCATGGGAATACAGGCTGATACAAGGAGTGTGGTACTCGTAGGCGAATGAAGTGTTGAATCAGTCAGTCCAGTCAGTCAAGTCAGTCATTTAGTCTTGTTAAAACTCCTTCATTCGATCAAGGACTTGTCAAGACCCATTTGGACTCCCTGAATGCTTGTTAATGTTCATCCGAGTTAAAGTTTCTCGAATAATATTTAATTTGATTCGTTCTCACCTATGTCTTATTCAGACTTTAATATTCAATCTCTTGGAATGAAGAGTGTCTCAGTTTTGTTTATTGTATTCGCTGAGAAAATGAAAAATTCATGTACTGTGGCCTGTTCTCAAAATTGGAAGGGCTGCAATGCTATAAAGTTTGAGAAACCGAATTTGCACCATGAATTTGATAATCTTTTTTTCATTTCGGAACTTATTTCATTAGTGACAGTAAATACTACATTGGAAATTAACAAAACCGTATTATAATAATTATTTATAAACTATGTTTTCAGTATTGAAGCAGTTTCGTGGGCCCTGAAATTAGTTATGAAATTCAAGTAAAATTTTTGATCAAAAATTAGATATGGATTTCAGTCCCTCCCCTTTGCATTGGTAGGATTACAAAGAGTGTTTAAACTTTTAGTTTTTCCATGTATTCTTAACTGCTGCCCCTAAAAAATTGTTGCAATAGAATTTTGATAAACAGAATTGTAATTAAAATTTTTTATTTTTGAGAATTTTGACCAAAATTTAATTAATAAATATTATTGTCTACTATTGCTATGAATCGTGTGTTGATATTGTAACAAAAACTACAAACGTTAGTATTATTTCCTTTTCAATATCTTATTTATTAGCAATATGAAAAATATTTTCAAATTGAAAATTTCCCGTCAAACTCATTCTTGAAACGTCCCTATTTTTTTAAGTTAGGAAACTTGAAAGCGCCTTATGTGGCCTCACCAAATTGCTTGTGCCTCTCCTTAAAGCTATATTCTTTCAGCATGCTCTTCGAAACTGGAGTACCTACCTCAATAACCATGATACATACTTTTTTTTTTTTTTAATCAGCGAGACATTTAATGCCTAACGGCAATGGTCGTCTCGGTATGGAATTACAATAATTACAGAGTTTGGATTTTAAGGTTATAGGTAAGCGGTATACATCTTAAGATTTGAATTAGGTGTAGTATACAATTCTGAACTAGGAAATCGATTAGTAGTTGTAAATTCTGTAGCTTAAGTAGGTTATCCGGGTTGGTGTTTGAGTGGTATTTGATGCAGCTATTGATGATGTGTTGGATGGTGAGTTGGGAGTGGCAGGTATCGCAACTGGGTGGAGGTTGGCGTAGGTATATGAGTTTATGTGTTATTTTTGTGTGGCCAAGAAGGATTCTGTTGATACCAGTTTCGATGGTGCGATTTGGGCTTAGGTTTCCAATAATTCTGGTCTAGTCGTAGCAGTCTTCTTTGATTTGGCGGAGTTTGTTTTCTGTGAGGTGTTTCCATTCAGTGTTCCATAATTCTTTGGATTGGTGTTGGAGATACATTTTGAGGTCGTCGGGGTGGAGTATGGTGATTGTGGCCTCGGGCTCGGCTCTGGCAGCTGCGTCGGTGATATTATGTCCAGTGATGCTGCAGTGGCTTGGGATCCAGACGAAGATTACCTCGACCTTGTGTACCGAGAGATGGTGGAGGATGTGGTGGACTTTAAATAATATAACCTACATAATAATGTTACATGCAGGGTTGGCATTTTACATGTAAAATGTACGTAAAATGTAAAATCGATGTTAAATGCGAAATAAAAATATTATTGATGATTGATAGATGATAATAATTATGATAAGAAATGAGAATAAAAAATTGAAATGGAATTATGAAAGAAATAGATGAAGTTAATTCAATTTTGATGGTAAAATAAAACAAATAGAATAGTTTAAGTAAAAATGGCTGATACCACAAAGTCCAATGAGATTTAACTTGATTTCTTTTATGTAATTTATAAGATTTATTTATAATAATTTTTTATTAGTTTTTGTTCTTTGAAAATTTTTAATTTGAAGTTCAAATTTCAAGAAGTTTGGAGGAAAATGTTAGAATTTGTTTTGGCCTGAATTGCTCAGTTTAAAAAAAATTGTTTTATACTTGTCCTTTGTAATTCACTTTCTATAAAACACTCTACTTTCTCATGAGTTACCTATCGTGAATTTGAGGAGTATAAATTATAAAATTGAATGATAAAGGAGGCGACCATTTTTGACTGTAGTTCCAGTTGTGTGCAAGTCTTAAAAATTTCAATTAAAAAATTGAATTTTTTTTCCTATTCATTTTGATTCATTTTACATTCATTTTACATTTTACATGTAAAATGTAAAATGTATTTTACCTGCCAACCCTGGTTACATGTGTTTTTTAGAATCATTGAACATGTAGACATAGTCTTTGCTCATCAATACGTTGGATGTTCTAGTGCTTTTCGTCTTTAGCCTTAGTTGTTGGTTCTGTTCAGTAGCAGGACATAAATGAAGTGTAAGAAATCATAAATCAAATGGAAGTCAATTCTGGGAACCTTTGGGGAAAAGAAGTTAGCCACATTCTTGAGAATGATAAGTCGACAGGTCGTCGCCTCTGAGTTAGTTTTATGGTCAGGGCCGGAGGCACAAGAGAAGGGGATCACATCTCAAATTACGTTTGGAAAGTCAGCACCCTGTAAATTTTACTATTAGGTTATGCCTGTTCATACTGGCAAAGTGAAAAGCACCGACGTCCATTATGTTTCCTTAGAATTACCGGCTCCGCATTTTACTGTGGAACTAACTGAAGTGACGCTAAAAAAAAAAGGAATAGAGCGGGGAAAAAGAGAATCCGTTAAATTACGTCACGAAAATTGTGGAAACTTCTTAGTCTAGATAAAACATGGAGGTGACTTGGTTGTGGTTATTGTCAGTTGGTGAATAAATTAATGATCTAGGTGGGTCCTCCATGCACTTCGGTGATATTTCTTTAGTTCATGTTTATATAGACCACATCTGTAGTAAATGCTGTCGGCAGTGTTCATTCTTCTTTTCTGAATCAAAGGCTTTCATCTATGATGGCTCAGGGAGGATTCGGGAAAGCAAAAAACATACAGTATGGGTCATGTTTTCGATTGAAAAGCTCTCAAAGCTTGCAACTCTGAAAAATAAAATAATAATAACTTTGAAAAGGTTTAATCCAGTAACTGCTGGTATTCAGGAACATGTTGAAATAAAAGTTTCGGAAATCATTTTTTGTTAGCTCTGCCATTGTTTCGAAGAAAATGTGGACGGTTCAAAGGTTACTCAAACCAGTTCTTATGACTCATCCAGATATTGATACTGTGGGTTTAAATGGTAGTATGGAAGTACAGTCGCTTGGTAAAAGGATTTGACTGGTACTGTTGAATTTGCAAGTATTGTGAAAGTGTGAACATAAACTTTTTTTTTCTTTTCCTGAAAAACAGCTACAATGAATTGCGCTATTAATTTGATAGATGTAAATGTGAGATCTACTCGTCAGGTAATTTAATTATATTCTGTTTTTCTCCCTATTTTTTTTTTTTATTCTTGAATTTTGTCTTCGTTCTCATTTATGAGCAGAAGTTAAACTGTGTAAATTTATGTCCTCGATATACTTATGTCTTGAGATTGGCGTTCTTCGTTCAGTGTGAGAAAGGGTTGTTTTGGAAATTCAATTTCGGTTGATTAAATTTCAGTATGGTGTATTTCGAGTATCAGCTTTGGTTTTGGACTTCGGCGTGGTACCTTAATTTCTCAAAATAGTTTCGTCTGATGTACCCGTTGTTTATTGTGGCTGAGAGAAAGAGACATGCCGTGATGTGTGTTCAGAGTACATCCTATGTAATTTTCCCTTCTCGATCGATGTAGCTGTCAAATGTTATTCCAACATTGCCTGGTAAAGACAATAGATGTTACTATTGAGTAAAGCAGAATACACTTAGATTAATGTGGTGAAGTCAGATAGAAGTGATGGTGGAAAGCAGAGATAGAAACCACATTGGGATTTCAGAACATGGTATCGCATGTGCTTCGATGAGTGATCGTGCAAACATTGCTGAAGTCTGCCGGATTTTCACAAACGTAAAAATATTTGGGGCTTAATTAGCATTACTTTGAAAGTCAGACCAGCCTTCCTACCTATGGTGTGCTGAAGGTTACCAAAGTGCAATAATTATTTTCTAGCTATTATGATGCTAGAGTACAGTAGTCAGTGTTGAACTTTCCTCTTGTTTTTGTTCATCATGATTTCTTATTGAGAAATAATATTGAATTTAGGTTGTGTGTCTTCATATAGCTAAAATTTCAATTTTGATACTACCGTACGGTCTTTATGAATATCAGTTGCGAAAGAAAGAAAAATTCATATTTTAGCAATTGTTCTACTTGGAATAGTGCAGAGTGGTGAAAGTAGATGATTTCCTTCGTGCAGTTACTTTTTTTTTTTTTTTGAGATCAGTGAATTCTGAACTTTTCAGTGTACTTTGATAGTGTGATTGAGAGAGGGTGCGCGGAATAGATAATTTCTAACAGTGATCCCCTCAGTGGTTGAAAGTTCACTTTGTGCGAATGTCTGATCTGATCGAAGTTATATGTGTTGAATCTGTGAAATAATAAGTTCATCACTTGTTTCGCAATATATGTGGCAATGCATTCACTTGTGTTACTGGCTATGCGAAGGCACATATCGTGAATTTCTGTCACTATGTGTTCAAAATGCAGCCTATATTAATATTCCTCACGTACGGTCGCTGGTTAGCTGTTGAGTGTTATTTCAGCATTACCCGGTGAAGAAGACAGTGATGCAAGGCATTCCTTACTCAAACGGTGGTCGACGGCCTCCGCTTGGCGGCCATTCCCATACCTACGTGGGTGGCTCCGTGTATTAGCGCGAAATATGTGTTACAGTCTAAGAGGGGGGGGGGTCCCTGCTTGTCCAGCTCATACTCTATGGTTTCTTGTCGGGTGTCGCGGGGCGTCTTAGCTTGTCCAGCTCATACTCTATGGTTTCTTGTCGGGTGTCGCGGGGAACCCCTAACACAAGCGTCTTAGTTCGTAGTTAGCGCGACAAAAGACGACGACTTACCAATGGCAAGGGAGCGTGGCTGCCAACCGTTCGTGCCCTGCCTCACTTGGAGGAGATGGACCTAGTCTACACCGGACTTACTGTGATATTACCTACTAGGGGAATACGCTACCTCGCCCACTCGTGATTAGTTGCTATTATCATTACTTCTGCAGCTCCTGGCGACGACGAGAGTGACGTTGATGTTAGGGGGCGACCTCTTCTGTCCTTTTCGGAAGCTACCTCCACCCTCTTCTCGGTTCTTCATCGTCGATGTAACTGTTGGGGCAGCCTTTTCCGGCTTCTTCGGGAAACGTCCCCACCCTCTTTCGGGGTTTTCGACCTCCATCCAGTCCTACTCCCCTGCGGGATATGCCGGGTTCTTGAGCCGCCATAGACTCTTGACAACGCCGCGCATATACCGCAGGTGCTCATTGGTGGTTCTTGTCCACACGTCCGGCCTCCCATCAGCCCATCGGGTAAACTCGGAATATATGCCGAGGTGTCTCCGAGCCAACACCACAGGGGCATTGATCGCTGTCCCGGCGGTGCAGATATGATGCAAAGCACCTATGACCCTAAACCACTTAAGCGAGGAAGAAGTCCATTGTACTTCTTCCGTTAATGCCTTTTTCGCTCGCGTATGTTAGAAAACAACGCCTGTGTTCACTGCGCCATCATCGTGTTGACCCACCATCGATGGTTTCATTCGCGGATGGTCGCGTGGTGGAGCTGGCTCTGTCACTCGCTAGAGGAGGGATCAACGCGACGGATATGTCTCCAGTTGTCGACCCTGAACCCGCTCGTGACCAGATATTTTACTGATCTTTCGAAGATCAGCAGGTCCAGGGGAGGTGTCGCGTTGATCACGGCCGCCCCTTCTGTGATGACGCTACGGTACAGCCGGCTGCTCAGGATATCACTTCTTCGCTTTATCTTGTTTAACTCTGCTCGTGTACCCGGTGGTGGTTCGACGAGCTGTAGTAATAATATCTGCTGAAGATGCAGCCAGCAACCATCACCCTATGGACCTCGTTACTCTACCCGAAGGTGCGTTGACACAGCTGCGCTTCTCGCATTGCTCGCGAATGTACCACAGGTGTGGCAGCCAGTTTCCCTCGGCGTCCAGTATAACGCCAAGGTACTTCATTTTCATTTCCCTCCTCATGGGAATCATCGAACCTTTGTATTCAACTGATGTTAGGATCCCTGCACCTAGGAGGTCCCTCGCCGCGCCGCTATAAGTCGCTTGGTGCCCGACGATTCACTGTGACGTCACAGAGTGAATTACTGTTAGCAAAAATACCCGTATTTTGCCAAATGAACGTATGGACTCGCATGAAAAAAACACGGAGCGAAGATCAATGTGTTACTACCTAAGAATAAGGAATTTGTTAGAAACCAAAGGTATAAGTTTTTAATTCACAACGTTCATAGCATTTGCTAATAAACTTCTGGTTTCTAACATACTGATCTTTGCTCTGTGTGTTTTTCTTATGGGAGTCGATATCGATACGTTCGTTGACCCGAAAACGGGTATTTTTGCTAACAGTAACCATGCAGTAACTCACTCCGTGATGTCACTGGAAAACGCGCCCATTCGATATGCGGAACCAGAGATGGAAAGCAAACTAAAAACTGAAAGCGGAAAGCCAAAAGTTTTTTACCTGAAAAGCGAAAGCTGAAAGCAAAAGTTAGAATGCACAAATAATTGAAAGCAAAAGCAAAAGTTTTATTTTTTCCAGCTTTTCCAGTATTTATCTATTTATAAATTATAATTTCAAAATTTCATTTTTATTTTCATTATCTCAATGGTCAGTGCTGTTAAAGTGTTAACTGTTAAGCAGTGTTGTGAAAAACTATTTCTAAACAATATACTGGTGTACAAAATAATCAAAATTTAGGGAAAAAGCTGAAAGTCAAAAGCGGAAAGCTTATGATTTTTGCGTTGAAAAGCAAAAGCCAAAGGGAAAGCTGAATATGAAAAAATTTGAAAAGCTAAAGTTTTATTTTCCAAGGTCAGAAGCTAAAGCCGTAAGCAAATTTTTATCGTATGGCTTTCCATCTCTGTGCGGAACGTTCCACGTAGTGAATTGTGAATCGTTGGGCACAAAGCGACTGGAAATGGCGGATGTCAGTGCTCGAGTGTTTCCAGGTGTTCTAGTGCGGGGAGGGAAAATTTTGTGTTTCTAAAAAATTGTTCAGCTGATTTATTCCATCAGACCGCTTAGTAAAGCTATTCTACTTTCACATAGTCTACTTTCACATTGCATTATAAGGAGCTGGTCATATTTTTCGATTTTACTCAAAAAATATTAATTTTCGCGAATGAAAGGAACTAAATTTATCAATGATCAGGGTGTCTACCGGTCCAGTAGGTCCAATAAGTCCAATGAAAGACCAATCATTTTAATATTGATCCAATAAAAAAATTGAAAAATAAGGAAATGAGTATAATAATATTAATTTTTAAAGTTGTGTTTTGACTGGATTTGAGAAAGAGTTAATTCTTGGGAAGAGAAAATTTTTCCAGCGATTAAAAAAAATTTGCGTAGGCACGCCTTTTTTAGTTGTGATTAGGCATGTGAGAAAGTCCAATAAAAGTCTTAATATTTTATATTTTTAAATCTGGTAGACATCCTGTTTTTCAGTGTAAAATTTCACTTCCAACGAGTATAAAATGAACGAAAAAATTGCTGGTGATCTTTATCGGCATTTTATGATTTTTGAATTGGGCAATCTGCGAGTACAACTTCGTGACTTTAAAGTAAATCTCAACAGATTTCGACTAAGTAACTTTATTTGAACAAAATACTTAGTTTAACAGAGTCATTTGTCAATTTCTCCGAAATTGTTCTTGCAGATTCTAGATTTCAGAATCCATAGACTGCGCTGATAACATGAATATAAGAACGACAGTGATTTTAGTATAGTTGAATATTTGACCTGGAGCAAGAGTAGGCGACATCGTAAAAATTTTGACTCGAATGCTCGAATCTACTGATGAGAATGTGACTCAAATCAGGAATAAGAGTTTTATTTTCATTCCTCTGAGATAATACACATATTATTTTACGAGTATAAATCGTTAAAATGATCTAGGTTTAATCTTAGAATCATATTTTTACTGATTCTCACAGATTATAGAAAGCGTATTTATGTGAAATACATTTTGACCGATCATTGAAAACATGATTTGGAATCACAGATCACTCATCTTAAAAGGATCTCGATTCTTTATTTGTCGATCATTTGATTTGAATCGTGCTCACTCTTGCCTAAAGTGATCAAAGAGCGACAAAAAGCGCCGTTCAAAGTGACCATCACTGCAGTGGTAGTCCACTGGCGCGTAATTGTCTAGCGAATAATGATGGCTGTGCGAAGGCATGTACAGTGATCTTTATGTCACTACGTGTTCAAAATACAGCCTATATTAATGTCTCACTTACGGTCGCTGGTTAACAACTTGATGTTATTTCAGCATTACCCAGTGAAGACAACAGGTTCATTTTTAGTGGCAAAATATAGAAGAAAAATGTGCCATTACTTTGATATTCTTATGGCAGGCTAGTCAATTTCGGATAACTGAACTACAAAAGTACCGTCAAGCGTCAACTGGGGTAATATTGGCCACTCATGACTTGTCAGAGGAGCGCTATAGTCCGTTCCAGATAAGAGTATCAAAAACTGATAGACGTGGCGGCATCACAGGGGAAAAGGGAAGTAAGAAATTCACACTGAACGTGTTAAAGACGCAGCGCACGTTCTCAGGAAGTGATACGTGATTGGTTGTAAAATTGAACTCGTGAACGTATTAGTCTGTGGTCTGTCTCAGAGTTTTTCATACTCTTATCTGGAACGGACTATAGTATCGCTATCGGTAAAATCAACTGGGGTAATATCGGCCGCTTATGACTTGTAGGAGCGCTAATATCGTTATCAGTAAACAAGCCATGACTGACCAATATTACCACTACCACCGGTGTCCGATATTACCCCATTCAACAGCACCTTGTTATTCTATTACAGGCGAGTGAGAAGAAATAGTAGATTACTGTACAAGAAGGTAAAGTGAGCTTTTGACAACGTGTACAGAGTTTGCGAAAGGAGCCAAAGGCGAGTTGAGCAAGGGCACGAGTATGTCAATGGGAACGTACCCTCTTGTATTGTAAGTTATTTTTCTAAATACCTCGCGTTATATAAAGACAGAAATGAAGCTGCTAAATTGATTTTCTGCGCTTGATTTATTTGGTTGCAAATATTTCAAAATTATCGATGAAAAAATTTTATACGACTTAGAAATACGTATATGCACAAAGTTAAATGCTTTTAGGTGGACCAATAAATAAGAAGATCCATCCTATCACAATTACCTACGTTCACGAACTTTTTTCGTGGAGACCAGCGATCTTTGCTCCCCGTGTTAAACGGTAGAAAATATCGATTTCGATCAGGCAGCCTCCTTACATGTGTTTGTGTGTGTGTATGTGTGTGTGTAGTGTCTCGAACGCTGTCTACATTTTATTCTACATCCCATTACTGCTGCTACGTTTCATCTATACCTCTTATGTTAGGAAAACAAGGACTTCAAACATAACTACGGATAGGTCTTTTTTCCTGACATTATTTTCATGGACCGCGGATAAAAAGCTAATTGACTCTGCGTCATCTTTACCACACCCTGTAAAACACATGCTGTTAAAACGCAACTTTACTTACAGTTCTGCGTGGGTAAAGTAGCACTTTAACAGGAAGTATTTAGAATTTTTTTTTTTCTTTCTGAAAATCAACTCACGAATAATTTTAAATCTACTTACAGTATTTTTTGGAAATGGACTTTGGAATAGTTTTGATATCTACTATGGGCAGCATTCTCGTGATGCGTAAATGCTGCTAGAACCAGTATTTTTCCATTACTTACCAAATCGGGTTTTGAAAAGAATCAAGGAAATTAAATTTGTTAGCCGGTTGATTTTTCTTGATAAATTTGAATATCTGATTTCATTTCAACTGCGAAGAATGTGTGCTGTCGAAAAGTGGTGTGTTAACTCTTGGTCATGCGACTCCAGGAGCGATGAGGCCGTTGAAAAGACGCGTTTCGGTTGCATGCCAGTTTTTATAACCAGTTGAGGTGACCATGTCATACTATGTGACTTGAATAAGGTGTCTACTAGGTCAGGAAGTCAGGAAAAGAAGGATTTCACAGAAAGGTCAGGAAAGAAATACCATCCGAAAGAAAATTCTATAGGAAAACTTATAAATTACTTCATGAAGAATGACAATTATGAAAAATATTGTGTACCTAATACCTATGGATTCAAAAAAATCAAAGCATAAAACTCTTTTCTCTCTTTTCACAAGCGCGCGGTATAACAGTCTTTTGACAATGTATCCGATCGGATAGTGCGTTTTGGAAAGCCTTTACAAAACTAGTAGCAATGCTCAGATGGATCTAATTGTCAGATTTTGGGATGATAAAAATGACAAATCAAGGACTCTGTACTCCACAAGTCCCTTCTCTTCTAGATGCAGATTTTGGGATGATAAAGATGACAAATCAAGGACTCTGTACTCCACAAGTCCTTTCTCTCCTAGATGCAATGCAAGAACTCTCCTGGAAGTTTTGATTCAAGCATTGCCAAAGTTGGGTGTCAATATTTCAAATGTGATACAGCTGTCAATGGATGACCCAAATGTCAATCTTTGTCTCTTCAAGTTGCTAAAAGAGCACTTGGCAAAATGCCCATTAAAAGTATGCTTTGTGATGTAGGTACATGCTGTTTGCACATAGTGCAAACAGGTCACAAAGCTGTTAGTTGGAAAGCAAATTTATATCTTCGAAAAGGTTATTATTTATTAAAGGACTTTCCTAGTAGACAAGCTGAGTACACTCAGATTACAAAAACTGAGGATGTTTCTTTAAAATTTTGTACAATAAAATGGTTAGAGAATGAACCAGCCTTGAAGAGAGGTATCAAAGTATTACTTTCAATTCGAAAATATGTAAATGTGGTAGAAAAAGCTCCTGATAGTAATGTTTTCGCGAACTCAAGGAAATATCGAAAGATGAATGCTTAGAGGCTAAAATGTATTTTATGTTGTCAATTGCCAAATTATGCCCTCCATTTTTATTGAGATGCCAAACGATGATCTTGTATTTTCATTCTTGTATAAGAATTACGCAATCTGATGACAATAATTGGTCAGAAGTTCTTGAACAAATTGTTTTTCATTGTAAAATTGATAAAGAAAATCTCAAAGATGTATCAGAGACAGACATTGGATTTGGTGCATCAAATGCTGTGCGTAATTTTAAAATGTCGACTCTTTGACCTTCAAATCAGAATACCAGAAGTTTCTGAAGGCAATGTTTGAAAAACTTATGTCAAGGTGTCCTTTAGACAATGATATTGTGAAAGGAGCTTCAACATTACCGCCTGTGATTATGTTGAGTAAAAGATGGGAGGGAAGGCTAAATCTATTGCTTTCTGCATGTGTTGAAAACAATGTTATTGATCCTTCATCAGCTGAACAAGTGAAGCGTGAATATATATTGATGTGTGTCAGAATAATTTTGTAATTGATTATTTAAAGTAATTCCAGAAGGAAGATCGATTGGATGAATTTCTACTAAAAATTGATAATTTTTATTCGATGACTAAAATTTTCAAGAGTTTCATGAAAAAAAATAATTATTTTTTCCCCGTCAAATGCCGCAGTCGAGAGTAGTTTTTCGATAAACAAAGAATGTTTAGTTGAAAATCTTTTAGATGAAAGCTTGATTGCACAACGTGTAGTGTATGATCATGTTAACGATTTAGATCTTACAAAATTGAAAGTTACATCTTCAGTGGTGCAATATTTTAAATCTGCATCCTCCAAACGTCAGGTAACGTTGAAGCTAAAGAGAAAGGAAAATGATGATGATGATGAAACTGAAAGAAGGAGACTAAACCTGGAACTCTCGACATTGCAAATTAAAAAACAAAGACTCTTGGAATCAAAAGATGAAGAGCTTGCTATGCTGGATGCAAACATACAATTTTTAGAAAATAAATTGGACAAGTAAAGTGTAGCAGTTATCTAGATTATGTAATAAGATGAATTACCTTCTGACAATGATCTTAGTTCAAGTCCTTATTTTATAAGTTTATAGTATTTATTTCATGATATTATTATTTAGAATCTAAGTAAGACAAATTCTAAGCTGGTTACTTCCTCATTGAAACTTTTTTTTTTGTGCTTGTCCTTTATTATAATTATTAGATTACTTGAATTGAATGCAAGTCCTAGTTCAGTCATGACCATGGTTCACGTCTGTTGTTATTAGCTTTATATTTTATATTTAAGAAAAATCTATTCCAAAGTTTGTTACATGAAGTATTATGAGTTTTTCAATTTTGCAATAATATGATAATGACTCATTAGGTCGGTTTGTCCTTGTTCGTGTCTATTGTTATAGATTCATGTGTATAGTTTTTGAGAAGAAGGCAAAGTTTGCTTGTTGTATTGGTATGAGAGCTTTTTTTTTTTTGCGCAATCCATGAATTATGCTGAATATACGTCTATTAAATTTGAGTTCTTTCAAATTTGCTGTTGTAGCTTTATCTCAAAATATTAGAAAAAGGTCAGAAAAAAGTCGGGAAAAAATTTCTTCAGGAGCCTGTAGACACCTTGTTAAAACGAACCAATCGTATTAATAAAATGCTTGTGTTTTTTGTTTTGTTTTACAGAATCCAAGACAAAATTGCCTGTGCCACCGAGAGATCCGATGGAGAAATCGAAGACGTCAAGGTCTCCGCAATCTAGTGAGTGTATTGAGTGTATTATTTATTTCAGTCCAAGCTGATTTCAATATTGGGCGAGTATACCTCTAGTAGTGACCTATCTTTCCAGTTTTCTTCTTATTCCTTCCACCTTGAATGACCGGTAGTTAGGTCAACCTCAAGGACAGAAAACGAAATCTCCGAGTTGACAGAATTTTGTGTGATGTACAAGAATCCATCCTGTGATGGTGCATTTACACTGACAAACGAACATTGCTAACAGCAAAGTTTCGAAAATGACTAACATGCAACATTGCTAGTTGTCATTGTTAGCCGGTATCCGATTTGAATCGGATAAATTGTAACATTACTTTCAGCAGCTCTCAGCATATCTCGACCAACTCCAGTGTGAACTAAAATAACTAACATCCAGCAAAGTTAGCTACAGCAATGCTGTCAACCTCAGTGTAAATGCAACATCACCCCTCCCAAAATACGGGTGAGCTGAGAGGTGGCCAGTGAACCAGTTATCCTGACCGGTAGATGGACAAACAGACTGACGTGTGTTGTAAACCTTGACTTCACCTTTAGAAGGAAGAAACACTGCAGGATCCGAGACAGATGGGTGTACCGTCAACAAGCAGAAAGCGAGAGAGAGAAGACTACGAGCGAGACGTGATTCAGTGAGTGGGTTCGGCCGCCCAGCAGCCGCCGGGCAAACTCTGATGTCTCATTCTAATAACTTTCTAAGATCATTGGGAAGTCATGTATGTACTGTTAACCCTAGAATACCATATATAAAAAAAAATCCGTCGCCACCACACATGGGTACAATTGTACCCATAACAATTTTTTTGACTTGTATAAATACTACGGCTTTTGTAAAACAATTTTTTTGACTTGTATAAATACTACGGCTTTTGTAATTGAGTTATATAAGTATTTTTCGACGCTGAATTTGAATTTGATATTTATTTTTAGATTAGACTAAGCAATAATGAAGGAAAATGCAGTTTTCAGTAGGAAAAGATAGTTGATTGTAGAAAAAATTTGCAATTTGCAATTATTTTATAAATGATATACATAGTCATAAACATTACACCAATTCTTAAGAAATTTTGAAAATTATCTAAAATTTGACCCACGTTGTTTGCTTTAGTGGATGAGTTACAAAAATTTGGACCAAAAATTTGAAACCAGCCACCAAAAAAACCTATTGCTAAACTTAGACAACATGTCACGTTTTGGGCAAAAAATTTCACAAAAAAAATGGGAACAAAAATTAATTCGCCTTCCAACCAAAGGGTAGACAACACATTCGACATACGATTTTGAGGGTCCAGTATAGCCGAACAGATTCTGTAAGTAACAGGATCGCACTGCTGATATGCGTGGGATTACACCCATGCGTATTTTAGTGTGGGTACATTTGTACCCATGTGTGGTGTTCTAGGGTTAATTAGTCAGAGGTGAACATTCGTAGTTTGATAGATGGTATTCGATTGCTGAAAACGTACGGAGTGGCAATACCGCTCCTAAGCAGCCTCTTAGCTTTGGCTCTGCAGCCTGTACTGTAAACAAAGGCATCCGCCTATACGTAACCCCTTAGATGTTTGTGAAAAAAGAGAATGGTGTGTAATCTAAATCTTTAATCTACAATTATTAATCGAAAAATGTCACATGTTACAGCTATGCTCGGTTCGTGATCTCAAAGATCACATTTACGACGCAACCGACGAGCTGTCGATCGCCCGCCGGAAACTTCACGATTTGCGAGACGAAATGCAAAAGGTGAAAGACGAAGTATACAAGAGTCAGAACAATCTGAAGCGAGCCACTCACGAATTGACGAAAGCCGTTAGTGACCTGCAAGCACCGCAGCTGTATAGTTTGAACGAAGAGGAGGCGGCCATACTCAGGTACCATCTGAGTCTCGCTAATAGCGACATCGAAGATGCTAGGAAAACTATGCTCGAGGCAACAAATGATTTAATTACCGAGGTACAGTCACTTCCTTTTTATAGTTATAGCATCCATTCGTCGTTGAAGTGTTACAGCTTGCTCTCATGTAATGTTATCCTACACAGGTTCCTTACCAACCCTCCGCTATACGAGCCGGATCGGTGGAACGCGAAGCTGAAATCGCATGTACCGATGGTAACCACAACTTGAACTCGATGTCTGTCACGAGTGCTTTCCCCGTTGAGGTAAGTTGTACCACTTGCCTATTAGTTAGATCAAGAAAGGTTTTCTGGAGCAGTGTTTCTGTATATTTTATTTCATTACTCAGAATCCTCCGGTTGGCCAGAATACAAATAAGTGCTCGGTGTGTCTGGAGAGTACGGTGAATTCGGTTCTGTATAAATGTGGGCATATGTGCACGTGCTACGACTGCGCCATCAAGTTACAGCAAAGCAGTGACTACAAGAAGTGTCCAGTCTGCCGAACAGTGATCACGGATATTATTCGAATATTCGTTTCGTAATGTTTTGCTCGATAATTATAAGCTTATTACAAAGTAAGATACGGAAAATATTTATTTATTTATTTATTTTTTTTTTAATACGACTGATCGTTATATTAGTTCTAAGTTACATTCGCCAACTGAGTTTTATCGGATTTTTGTATTTATATACTTTTTTTTGTTTTATTCGGAGAAAGAACACAACAACATGCTGTTTTATACCAACCCGATTTACTTAAGTGGATTTTTGTAACTTGATAAATTTGTATGTTCTTCGTACCTAGACGTGATGGCGGTTTATTTATTGTTTTGTCAAGATGTCTTACCATGTGCATACCTTTTTTCTTTTTCGTTTCTGTAATCGAAGACGCATAAGCGTAATGTACGAGTAGTAAATACCTAGTATGTGTACAGTTTTCATAAACTTTGTATGTTTGTATGTGTAATCGCAGGATTTTCTTTTCAACCAAGCCAGACATGCAATATTTTTTCGTAATTTCAATAATTCGTGTACCTGTAAAATATTGATGAATAAACTTTTTTGTCAGTGTCGATATTCGATGTTTATCTAGTCAAAGTGGTTCACGAAAATCAGTTGTGTTTCGACAGCCTTGAAATTTCTGTTTTTTTTTGTTGTTTTTTTTTGTCAAAAAATGAGGAACTATAACTGCCCAAAATGTGCTGTAAGAGGGATTCTGCGTTTATTTTCATAACACGACCCTAATATCAAGTAAATCGATGTATTCTGAGAATGGATGATGTTCAAAAATAAATAAAGGTCCTATTTCATTAATCAAAAAAAGAAAAACCAGAGACCTGACAGTACCCGTTAATTACGTCAAAATCCGATGGACGATAAAAGGTTCAAACACTCATAGCCAGGGCCGGCTGTATTTTACTTTCTGATGCGTAGCAAGAAAAAAATTACTAACACTAGTCGCAAAGAAAATCATTCTTTAGTAGGGTTAGTGTTACGAAGACTGAATGTGACTGGCGACCGCTAAAATTCATGTGTAGCCGCGCTACACATGAGTTTTCTCGTGTGTAGCAAGTACGACACAACTTCTATAGCTGGTGCCGGCCCTGCTCATGACAGAAAAGTAAGCGTAATAAAGATTTTGTTACGCAAAACCCTCATGAGTTCAGTCATTTGACGCTGAATACTTTTAAATCCGGATCCACAACTTTCCCGATGCGCTAAATCCAACCAGTACCCTGGTAACTAAAGGGGAACGGGGGTAACTGCAGGCTACTCACTTCTGATTGGCTGAAAATTCTTATGGCTTACAGGTTCCCCGCAAGTTACCCTTGGAAACCTCGGGTAACTGATGTGCTTCTGTTAGTAACCTTCAAGTTTCCCTCGGATTCCCACAGCTGTGTGCTGGAGAATAGTAATGCGTGACAGCTTATCAAGCCACCATACTTGTACGATCTCGTAGCACGTAGCCACATACGTTCCCTGTCTAGAGGAAGGGGGAAAGGAGGAAATACCCCGGGCCCGGACTTTCAGGAGGGCCTAATATTTTTGAAGGACCTGAATTTCAACGCTTATGGCTACATCATACTGTACATCAAATCAGCAATCACTCCTTACATCATGAACGAAACTTCGAAACTGACCGCAGTGCAAGTGAAGTGTCCACAGATGAACGTTAATTTCTTGTCTCCAAAGTTGATTCTTATAAAATAAGAATTATATCGAAGCTATACCTACCACTCTTCATGTAAGTACCACTGTAAATTTGTCAGTATGTGTATTACAAAATCGCGGCTCCTTTTATAATAATATAGACCTGTAGAATAAGCGATCAAAATGTTTGTTGTATCCGTTCCTACTTCATTCCATCCTTATTATCGTTCTTTGTTGTTCACATCTGTTTCTTTTCACTGCAGAGCCAATAGTAAGTTATGCTGCTTGATCTTTGGGAAGAATATTTGGCCGACTCTAAAATGCGACGATATTGATGATTGAGAAAAAACAGGCATCGCGTATTTTTGTGGTTTAATGATTTTGTAAGTGAGTTTACACTTATACATAATAAGTACCTGGGTTATTCTTTGAATATGTTGATATTTCAGTCCCATTAGCAGTTATCTCACAAGATATTAATAATACGGTTTTTTCTCTCTCTCTCTTTTTTTTTTTTCCATTAATAGATATGACTTAATTCTACTTTTTCAAGCTCTCAGAAGAAAGTTTGATCCACTTGTAATGGGTCAAAATTGGACTAAATATGCTCAAATGTCCGTCAGCATGGCTGTCCCTCGAACAGTTATTCCGCCCCCCCTAAATTTTCAAGCTGTATATTAGAACAACCTGAAAACCTAGTGTACTACTTTAAATGGGTGAAGGAATCACAAGGTAACATTGAAATCGCATCTTCACAGGTGGGAGTCAGTATGGCCAGCTTTGAAGACTGTCCCTCGATTTTTTGTCCATCGGCGTGCTCTTTTTCAATCAATCACAAAACAGGAGTTTCAATATTTTTTCGTCGCAGTTAATGGTCATACTGTATATTCTTATCAGAGCAATAGGGTCCGCATATCAAATCCCGTTTTTTTTTGTGACGAGACTCCTGCATTCGTGTATCATTGTCTAAAAAAAAGTGTCTTTCGGCATGGTCATCTTTATACAACGATAGACGTTCATCATCCAAAAATAATTAATCTAATTAATGGGTTATGATGCCTTTATCTTAAAATAATTTTTTGTTTTGTAATCTACTAGTCAACGGCAGAATACTTTTTGTTCGCTTTTGTCTTTCGGCATAGCATTCATATCATTTTGATTGCCATGCCAAAATATTCCCCTCACTGTCGGCCCACTCTTACAAATATATGTTATATACTTAGACCGTAGGTACACGAAAGATATACCGCTAGCGCTTCATAAGAGCCCGTGTTATAGAGTGTGACCAACATCACATAGTCTCTGTGTATGAGTAGGTAGTATGTAAATGTGTATAAATGTAACCATTAGCTGATCATAAGCGGAATTGAATTTTTTTTTTTTTTAAAGCATTTATTACAACATTACGAGACGATACCGCACTTTCCCTGGTGGTTTTCAGTGGGTATCGTCTCGGAATCTACATGATGTATAAATGTACATGATTATAAAGGTGCACTACTTTAATTGTTCTTACTACATACTTAGCCTATTGAGATTAATACTACGGTGTACATACTTACATAAATAAATCAATCAAACGGTTTTTCGGTTAGCTTGTATTTTCTGATTTTTTTAACTTTGAATTTGGTGGAGATAGTCTACAAAATTGTAAAACTCGTCTCTGGACATATCGGTTATGTTTGTGAGGGAAGCATTGTTCTTTATTTTATATTTGCGTCGCAGGTTTTCTCTCTGCGGGCAGTTACAGATCGTGTGTATTACAGTCTCGCTCTCTTCCTTACAATCATCGCATAAAGCGCTATCTATGATTTTAAACCTAGCTAGGTAATTATTGAAGTTGCCATGTCCGCTTAAGAATTGTAGAAGCGGGACGTGGAAGAAGGACCTCCGTATTTATAGGAAATACATTGATCGAAGGTCCTTTTTCTACGCAGCTATCACCTATCGATGTTGGTCACAGGGTTTTGTAAACATGAGCCGTTTATCATTCCTGTATGGTTTATGGTTATACAGAACGCCTCTTAACGACTCCCATCAAAACAAGTTCAAATATCCCCTACCTTCCTCCATGAAAATTCATACCTGAAATGTCAACATTTTTGAAGAAAGACCCACCTACGTCTTCTGAAATGTGCCGAATATAAGTATACCGAATAACGTTTGATCATGCGGTTATAAGATATAGGTAGTAGAAATAGATTGAAATGTTTGGTGTTGTTAACTTTTTGAACTCTAATCTTTCTCATTTTTCACTCATATGAGTCATCATGAGTTTCAAGATTTGACTTTCATGACACCTCCGCCTCATCGTCACTCACTCACCGTGCATCAGTGAACTTTTGATTGTTCAGGGGAAAGAAATCTCTCGCACCAGCAGCAGAAACCATTCTTAAGTCAATCCACCCATGTCGAGTCCCGGTTCGCCAACAAATGAAACTTTCAGTTTCTTTTTCAGGTCTCGTTGCTTACACGTAATCTGAAATAATCGAATGACCCGTATGTGTTAGCAACTACTCGCTGATAAAATGTGTTGGTCCGGAATAGAAGAACGAAATCTGAGTGAGCATAGATCAGCTGATGGATATCGTGTATCCGAACCTCAGTGTATATATCTAGGTTATAATAATGTTAGGATAAGTAAGATAATTTAAGTTCTGAGGTTCGGGGTCTAAGTATATAAAAGCACTTTGCCATAGTAATAAGAATCCTACCCTGAATTTTTGTAGGCTCGCAAGAGCTAATAATAATCGTTGTTGAATTGCAACAGAAATTTCTCATATCAGTGTCGGACAATGAATGCCGAAAAATCATGTACAGTAATGTGTGATTGTTTCTTTATATTCGCCTCTCGAATAGAACTGAGGTGAACCTAGTTCAAGTCCAGAGGTGTATTAAGGAAGGAAGTTGCTCTATAGGCAATACAAAATCTGCTGCCCCATTTGATTAGAAATACATTGTAGGAGCGCATGGAATCATATAAGTGCGCCCAATTTATAATGGCCAGGTGACTATTGAACTAGGTTGCTAAAGTGCTAATACCCTTTAGACCAAATTGCGGACGTAAATTCACTTCATTGTCAAGAAAATAATCCTTAGTTTAAATTTACTTATACTGATTGATAATACATATAATGCTGAATAAAGAATAGGCAACAAAAATTTTAACAAATTACCAGAACGTAACACAAAAAATCTTAACAGAACTGAACGGGGAAAGAATCGAAGTAGTCCAAACAGCAGCTTATCTAGGATAGCAATTTAGTTTCAAAGGAAAAATGAGAAACGAGATTTTAATGACAGGATCACAAAAGCCTGGGCAACTGGTCCTTACAAAACATTTTCGAAGGTCCTTTTACTAATCATTAGAAAAGCAAAATTTTCAACGCTTATATAATTTCAGAACTCACACATGGGTGCCAAAAATGGACACTGAAAGAAGTACTACTACATCGCTTAAAAACTACCTAAAATGCCATGGAACCCTCCATGCTAAATATTAAATTAAAATACAGAGGTTAAGAACAAGCACAATTAAAAAGACAGTTCCGAGAAACGAAAACGTGATAAAATTTGTCAGAAGGCAAAAATGGAAGTGGGGTGGGCATGCGGCTCAATTGAAGGACGACCGATGGGTCTATAGAACCACATTTTGGTTAACTCCATACCTCCATCGGAAACAAGGAAAACTTCACGCAATGTGGAGAGACGATCTAAACAGATTTATTACACAGAAAATGTCAAAAAAATTGCTTGGCACTGTAGTAAAAACGCCTCAGGTTGATATTTCAGTTCCAGCAGTTATTTATCTCACAAGCTATTATTAATGATACAGCTTCTTTTTTTTTTGTATTTTTTTATAGATATGACTCAATTCTACTTTCTCGAGCTTTCAGAAGAAAATTTGATCCACTTTTAATGGGTCAAAATTGGACTAAACATGCTCAAATGTCCGTCGGCATGGCTGTCCCTCGAACAATTTTTATTATATGTATTATTTTTATTTTTCTACATTTTCAAGCTGTATAATATTAGAAAAAACTGAAAACGTAGTGCTATTTAAATGAATGAAGGAATCACAAGGTAACATTGAAATCGCATCTTCACAAGTGGGAGTCAGTATGGCCAGCTTTGAAAATTGTCCCTCGATTTTTTGTCCATCGGTATGGCTCTTGTTCAATCAATCACAAAACAAGAGCTTAAATATTTTTTCGGCGCTATTAATGGTCAAATTGTATTCTTATCGGAGCAATGCGGTTATCAGATCAATGCGGTCCTCATATCAAATCCCGGTTTCTTTGTGATGAGACTCGTGCATTTGCGTATTAGGTATTGTCTAAACTTAAGAATTAAAAAAAAAGTGTGTTTCTGCATGGTCATCTTTATGCAACGATAGACGTTCATCATCCAAAAATGATTACATCTAATTAATGGGTTAGTATGCCTTTATCAATTGTCCATGTAATTTTTTGTTTTGGAATCTACTAATCGACGGCAGAACACTTTTGTTTCGCTATTGTCTTTCGGCGTGGACTTTTTCATGTGTCCTTTGGCGTGACATTCATCATTTTGATTGCCATGTCGAAATACAGAACGCCTCTCAACGACTCCCATCAAAAAAAGTTCAAATATCCCCTACTTTCCTCCATGGAAAAACATACCTGAAATATCAACATTATTAAAGAATGACCCAGGGGGTACATGGGTAACTAGAGGGTTACCACAGTGTTACCAGTTACCTACTACACGTGATCCGTCAGGGTAACTATAAGAGGTGACTACTGGGTTACACGAGGGTTACTATAGGGCTATATGGGTAAACTATAAACTGAGCGTTCTGATTGGTTGAATAACAGGTTTTGGAAGGTAATCTGCGGGTAATCAAAGGTTGCAAAAGGGTAATTCTTTCGGGGGTGGCTTAAGAGGAACTGCTTGCGCATCGGTTTGGAATGTTGCTGTTGGACAATGCTACGGACTTTTTTTTTGCCTCAGTTCGCTTTAATAACCTTTTTTTTATCCCGTGTGTTACAGGCAGTAACAGTTAAGTTAATAGAGGTAAAAAAAAAAGTCACTCGGTAAGTCTTACCGGTGTCGGTGAGTTGCGGCCTATCAGTGAAAATTGGTATGAAATGCGGCCCAACGAGTGAATTCCGTCCCAACGTGAATTCCGTCCCAACGTTATGTACGAATTGCGTCCCCTTATCTAGCTATATTCAGTCCAGACACCACGAGGAGGTTGACTGAGCAGTCGCTCAAAAATATGCATTATTATTGTACATTATTTCGTTATTCTAACGTATAATTAGTGTTCATTATCCTCGTATTTTTTCGCTGTGCTAACTTGCTCAATTTATTATTTACTTTTTCTTTTCCAACGGCTTCGGTAAGAACTTGAAGCTCAAATGTTTCGCGTACTGAAACCTCGTTATTTCTGCACGGTCGAGTTTTGTCATTTCCTCACGTATGAATGATTCCTTTTCGGAATTTTTTTCCTGCTCCTACACAGGGGCGTAGCCACATGGGGAGGGGGGAGGTCTAACACCCCTCCCTTTAGCATCAGCCGAAAATGTGAAAAAATTAAAATTTATTCTGGTAATAGTAAGTATTACACATGTAATGTCGTAAACGTGAAACGAACAACGAACCCCCCCTCCCCCCTTCATACCAAGTCTGCCTACGCTGCTGCTTCTAAGCATACTTTACTTCTGCGCTGAATGTACGTGCCACACTGTACATCAAGAAGTATGCCCATTAAATGATAAATATTAGGATGGGCTTTGTAGAAAGAAGGAGCTGTTCAATTTAAAATGAAAACATTCGCAACTATTGGTCGATCGATTGCAGTTAGCAGAGTAGCCTGTCCAAATAGACGGAGGAAATGTTGCGTCAGGAGAAATACATACGTTTCGAAAATTCTGATAGACCGCAACTCACCTACATCGATACTGATATCATCGGGCCGAAATTCACTCGTCATCTAAAATAGTTTGGGCCGGAATTAACCTATCTCATTTTTACTGATAAGAGTATTCACCTACAGCCATAGGTGCAAATAATGGGGGCTTGGGGGGCTTATCCCCCAATTTTTAAATAGCTCCCCAACACTGAGAAATTACCAAAGAAAATGATGCGAAGGGGTGATGTTGCTTCATGATATGGGGGCTCGAGTCCCCCTAGTTCTGAGCCCTATTTGCGTTTCTGCCTACAGCCACAGTCTCACAGTTTCTAAGATCGGATATAAAATTAAAAAAATCAACTTCACGCATTTGAGATCTGGCTCCCAACCCAATGAGCCAATTAGGCCACATTAGGGTTTTTAGAATTGATTATAAACATTTCAGCTAACCAGCTGAATCACAGACAATTACAGCATCGAACAACGTAATTTTCCGTGGAACACACATTTGCCCTCCCCCTCCCCCGCGATCATCCTTAAATGACCCAATCGGAGCACCTACGAAACCGACCTTCGTTTCGTTATCGCGGACAACATATCAGAATTTCAGCTTAACTCAGTGCCAGTTATAGTTTTTTCCTTTCTTTTAGCTTTCAAGTTTTTGACTTGAGTACCTCGCGGCGGGATATCTGAGAAATAAAGAGTACCTACCTAGAACTTGTAAACCAACTGAAACTGACTAGAACCCACTATTACGACTTTTCAAATTGAGGCGTTAAAAATGGAAACTAGGTAAGGAAATTAAGTGGAGAGAGTATTTTGACGTGAATATAATAACCGGTGTGTATTATCTTTCATTCCAACACGAACCAACCTTATTTACCTACTTATTTTATTGTTTTTCATTTGATACCAAGAACTCAGACAAAGTTCCGGACACAACGACTCTGTATCCTGGAGCTGCTGCAGCTGCTACGGACCCCCGGCAGGGCACACCCCGCCGTCACCACCTTCCTGCATCGCCATACGTACCATGGCGAAGAGGTGAGGGGTGAAAGAAGGTAGCGCGTCTGTGGTGCACCGGAATTCCAGGTTAATGCTGGGTGACCGTTGTCTCGGTCCAGTAGGGTGTCCCATAGTGGCCCTGGCTGGACAGCGCGAATCCGAAGCGGATAGGCGAAATGGGGGCTCGGGCCAGCCTCAAAGAGACCCTCTGGTGACTAATGTGATACTCGGAAGGGTAGTTTCCGGGGCCAGGGGTGAGGTATCTGGGGAGCCACTTGGACGTGCGTGCATCGCCATACAATCCGTCAAGTGAGATTCCTCAAGTCCCTCTTCTTGGACTCGTTCCAGAACACGAAAATTAATTTTTCGGCTCCGGCAGAGCATTTAGCAAAAGTTCATTCCTTACGAAATTCTGAACCAGAATTTAAATTGTGTCCAAAGTTAAGGCTCCATTTCCAAGGCAGCGGCATCGCAAATCTATTGAAAATAGTGACCCACTTGGAAATCGTGAGGCCAGCGCCAAGTTTAGGCCGGGTTGGCGTTAAAATATGTGCAAGCGCCATTTCCGGAGTTTCAAACCAAACAGGATCAGCATAAAATTTGCCCGGTAGTAGCGCCTGGAGCAAATCGACCGTCAACTTTCAATAAGGGTTCGATTTTCGATTTGCACTAGAATCGAAAGAAGATCTGGCGTATATCTGACGCCGATGCTGGAATTCGGGCAGCTGGCGCCATATGATATTCAAACGAGGAAGGAGCGCCGCGGTACTCCCAGTGTTGCCAACTCAAGAAATCAAAATGTCCGCACAATGAACAAAAATGTGCGGATTTTTGTTTTGATAAAATCCGCACTTTTCTTCGGAACTAGAAAATGAAAATTTCGCTTACTTTTTTTTTTCTTTCTCGTACATACACTCTACACTGTAACATGAAATTAATACAGTTTAGTTTATACTCTTGCTTTTAATTGCTGTCCAACGAATAATGTCGATGTGTATTCATTTCATGTTTCGATAATTGATCATTGCTATAAAATTTTTTATAATAGTTTATTATTTACGTATGGGAAGAAGCAGTGGCGGATTTAAGATTTTGGCCGCTCTAGGCAACCTAAATATTGCCGCCCTATAAATTTTGTTTCGTTGGTCTCCGAAAGAAGCTTTTTTTTTCTCTTCTGAAAATGCAAAAAAATGTCAGTCGGTAATAACATGTATTGGGAGTATCTAAGTACATCTGAAAAGAACAAATAACAAACGAAAAAAGTTATAAATTAATAATGTAATGCTTTTCGTCTCGCTGTCCTTTTCGCGAAGCTGCCGATAATTGATTCGAAATCTATTGATGAGACCAATTCGGATTCTACAGCCAGAATCATAAGGGAATTCAGGCGATCCTGGAGTGTATTTGCTCGCAAAAAATGTTTCACTCTTTTTAGGCAAGAGAATGAATGTTTGGCGCTATACAGTTTGTCACTGCTGTGCAACCAAACATTCGATACGCAATTTCAACATTGGGAAATACGGTTTCCAAATTATTTCTTCGGATATATTCGAGAATTTTAGTAGGGGAGTCGTTTACATTACCTGTTGCTCTTTGGTAATGTATCTTAAAATGAAATAATTCGTCTTCAAATATTATTGGTTCCAAGTCATTTAGGAAAAATTTCTTTAAATTCTGTTTTTTTCTCTCAGCTCCACTTCACTCAACGAGTTAACCTGCAGGATGCGTGAGTACTTTTCTGATATCGATTTATATTCAAAATATTTTTCTTGTAGTTCGACAACCAATCGATCCAAACTAGCATTGAAAGTATTGAACCTAAAATGATCTTGTCCCTGAAACTGGACATGTCCCTCATGCGTTTCATCAGATCGTATAATTTTTTTCCTGGTCCGCTGAGAGTGTCTACTTCATAGTCTATACTTTGCGAAATTTCTCGAGCTCTACCTTCATACAAATCGAAATCATTTCTGCGAATCTCTGTTACAAACTCGGCAAGGCTTCCATGAAGATCAACAATTTCGGACAAGCTGGTAGAAACACTTTGTAATTGTTTGCTGACAAGGTTGAAACGACTGAGTAATATGGGGACCAAACGACTAACATGAACGCTGTCTCTAACCGTTTCATTTTACGTAGAAGACCTTTTACTATGTTTTTTTGTAATGGCCTTTTCATAAGGACCTTATTCAATTGACGACAAAGCAGCAATTATTTGAGGTAAAAATTTGTTGAGAATCAGGATCGCGTCTGCAGGAGCAGCCCATCGACTAGTGGATAAAGATTTTAAGGACAATTTCGAATCCGCTATATTCTACAAAATTCTCCAGCGCTTGGTCGATTCGGAAAAAAAATTATACACAGCTTGATTCAGGTTCAAAAATTCAGCGGCTTCGCTGCAACTTTCTGCCGCATGAGTACCTATTAAATTTAGACGGTGTGCGGCGCAAGGAGTGTCTTCTGCTAATGAATTTTTTGCTGTAATTCGTCCTTGGAGACCTTTGTAAGAACCTCTCATATTAGCGGCATTGTCATATGCTTGATCCCTCGTAGTGTAAAATGTGCACAGAATACATACATTAAAAATTATTCCTGCAAAAATCCATGCATTTTTTTCACTATCCTGTCCACAATTTGCTGCCCTTGAAAATTTGCCGCCCTAGGCACGTGCCTATGTTGCCTATGCGTAAATCCACCACTGGGAAGAAGTTTATTAATTTGTTATTCAATTTTCAATGAAGTACTTCGGTGGCTCAAATGAAGATTACTAATTTCTGCCCAAGAGATAACCCAGTTTATCAAATTTATGACGTCGTAAAAATAGGCTAATAATATATTTTTTATTATATTATCAATATGTATGAGGGAATGAAGAACCTCGATGATGAAGTTTGTAGATGAATCACTTTTTTGAAATTCTACTTCTTCGCAAATCCGCAAATTTTAAGGAAAATCCGCACAATCACTAGAAATCCTCACTTAATCCGCACATTGTGCGGATCTCTTCGAGAAATCCGCGCATGTGCGGATCAGTGGCGTAGCCAGGATTTCTCCAAGGGAGGGGATCAGAAAAATTAAGGGTGGGGGGTACACCTAGTAGGAACTTTATGTTTTTACATTGACTATCAGTATGTTGTGCGTTTCAACTTCAATTATGCATCTAAATTTAAATTTAATTTCGCCCATTTACTGTGATACTGCCAGCATATAAAAAATTCTCATCTCAAGAGAGGGATTCATCCCCATAATCCCCCCTCCCTCTTGGCTACGCCACTGATGCGGATAATTAGCAACAACTCCGCCACTCAACTGGCTCAACACCAGAGGTGCTTAGCTAATCAGATTGGCTGAAACTAACAGCTAAAACTAATTTTTTAATTAATTGGCTTCGGCTAACGGCTAATGGCTACAGGACGCGGATTGGCTAGCTAACGGCTAGCAAACGGCTAAAGACTATAATCCACATTTTCAGTAAAAATAAAATAGGTGAAGTGGTAAGTTGGTTCCAATTTTTTTTCTTTCCCTCAATTCTGAGTCTGAGTGTGACCGAGATGTAGTTTCAATCCAAAAAACGAAAATCCATCGAAAAGGAATAGGAAAAAAATTCAGTTTAAATGTAGTCAAAAGGGAAAAGGCGAGAAATTAGCAAAATGAAATCAGCCGTTAGCTTCCGAGTTTTCATTGGCTTATGGCTAACTAATGGCTAAAAAATTTTCAATCGGCTAGCTAACGGCTGGCTAAAAATCTCCCAAAAACTGCAAGCTAATGGCTAATCTAAGCACCTCTGCTCAACACTTAAAGCACCAATTTGCTGTGTTGCTGCCAGGGTTACCAGATTAGAATACTCAGAAAAACTCTTTGTCAAATTTCCACAACATCTAAAATCCTTGGAAATCCTCAACCATGTTTTCAACCTGGTTTTAGTTTTCGTGGATTCAATTGTTATATCTTTTCTGATTTCGTTTCCCAGCGCTGTGTTTTACTGCTTACGTAAGATATTTTCCAATATCTAGCTGCTACAAGGCAACAAACCCCAAACCCCCATAAACCTTAGAATAGAGACATTGAATAAGATTTTCGTCGTTTTGCATTTAATCGAATTAATCTAAAAAAAAAAAAACAAAAAAAAACTACGAAATACTGAAATCCTCAGTAATATCTTCATGTTTTTTTCAGTAGAGTAAGTAGTTTTCTTTTTTTTTTTTTTGCATGGGCCGAAAGGGCCAACACAGAATAGGGCCAAGTTGCTAAAGACCAAATCCATTTCTTGTCTTGAATGTGGCTCGGAGGGGGGAGATGTTGAAAAATGACGTCGACGTGTAAAATTCTAAATAAATGTATACCCAAATGAATCATTACCTACTATTTTTTTTTTTTTTTTCTATGAGAAGAAATTTAATAATTTTCTTTAAAGGATTAAATCCTTTAAAAAACCTGGGCGGGACGAGAAACTTTTTGGACGGGCCTGGCCCACCCGGACAGCCCCTAGTTTCGCCTCTGGTTTTGCTAGGCACTTGGAAAATCCTTAAGGTTGGCATCTTGGCAACCCTGGTTGCTGCGCCTCTCTGACTATTCATTGGCTTCCATTCCAAGCTATGAACGCGTTTCTATGTGTATTGTTGAGATAAGATTCGCGGAAACTGCCGTTAAACGCCGTGTTGCTCTAAGAAAAGTGTCCGCCGGCTTAGCTTGCTATCTCATTGTCATAATTGCGTCTTCGCATGCTTTTAGAGGCAGTTTATTGTGTTATGTTGTGTTCTTTTGTCGCATTACCAGCTTAACCATTGTGAATTCCAGCCTGGTGAAGCTCGTTTCAGCAATAATTATTGTCCAGTGTTGTATTATTGACTTGCGTATTAATTATCCAACGTATTCTCTATCTTTTGACCTACAACATGAATCAAGTAAATGTTTACCGTACAAAATATTTATGTAAATACCTAGGTAAAAGATCCTTTGTCCTGGTGTTTTAATACGGCTACTTTATCATTGCAGATTCTATCGGATCAGTATGTTTTCTTGAAAAACATCCATGATTTGGACATCAAAACCGGTACAGTACTGAATAAGTTGGATGTATTGGCAAAAGACTATAATGATGAGATGCAGAATCTGTCAAGGGTAAGTTCCTTGGCCCGTGATTTTAGTATGGAAATACACGTATAAGTATTCAACACTTTTAGGTACTTGGTGGAGATTCAGAATTCTCGAAAGCGTTACAAATAGAGTTGTAAGGAGAAAACTAGACCCTCGCTTTCCTCTGCTTAATACATTCATTGCGAGGCAGTAGATAACATTGAGAGCCGTAAGGAACTAAAATGCTTCGGTTCTGAACTTCTGATACTGGTTTGCATGATTCAGTCCTTAACAATGATATAATTTGTGTTAATGTGGCATACACATTCATGCACGCAGGACAGTATCATCACCACGTTGGTTAGCGTAGCAGACAGTTTCCTGCTCATGTTCAAGCCTTTCATCGAACTCAAAAATGAAATAATGGCTCGTAAACGAAGTGAACTTCAGAAGAAATTAAGAAATGAGGTTAGTCGGTTTATTTATGATCAAACAGTTGTTTACTATTAGTAAAAGTCTCGATGGATGGTTTTCGGGACATAAAAATAACTTTCTGATGACATTGGTGTAGCAGTCGAGATTTCTTCGATGAAGAACCACCATCATTTTCCAAAATAAGTGTCAGGAATTTCGAAGAAGGCTGGTCGTCCTTTCCAGATTTTCTATAATAGATGAGTGAGAGCGAAAATTCGCTCTGAACTCTTGGGATGGCCACCAGTGTCTGTATTCTTCAGTCAATGCTTAGTAGTTTTACTTTTTTTTTTTTTTTTTTTTTTTGTCCCAAGGTACTGAGCGTCCAGTAAATATGTGAGTCAAAACAGTTTTTTTTTTATCCCGATTTCAATATAGAACGAACGGTACGAGTAGTGGAAGCTGACAGACACACGGCCTCCCGGCGTTATTAATAACGTGAACGTCGTCATGGGAATATTTCGCTAACTCGCCATAATTTTGTGTTCATGAAGTCGTATGGGTACTCATTTTTATTAGGTCAAAATGTATATCGAAATATACCAATAAATTTCGGTGTTACCGATACATATCGAAAAAAGTATCAAAATTCAGGTCTTTTGAGTCGTTGATTACGAATGTCGCATCAAATTTTCGGTCCGACCCGATCCTTTTTTTTGGGGGGGGGGGGGGCGGCTAAGCCCCCTCTTATATCTGCGTCTATATAAGTTTCTCATTTTCAGCTCGTCTATAAATATTGATTTATCTATTGTACTTCTGAGTTCTGTTATTAATAAATCCACCTCCTTGACACTTAATAGGCTGCAGTCATTAATATTGGAGAAGGAGATGTTGCGGAGGGAAACTTTGAAGTGGATATTTCCGATCCATATCCACTTGATGAAGATCTCTTCAAAAGTGTGATGAATGGCCTACTAAAAGCAAAAAAGGTAGAAATATTTTCATATATTTTTTGGATAATTTTTTTAAACATTACCTACTTGATAATCAAATTCAGCCGGACACATTATTATTAAGCATAGAAGTTTAAAGGATTGTTGCATCTGTGTTATTGCAACCATGAAAAAATCCTGCAATTCCACTTACAAAAATTAGCTGTGTACCTCTTAATATCAACTAGAATTTAGACCTGTATTTCATCTGATTTGAGCATGCAACAGAAGCCATCTATTTGCTATAGTCTTGGAGTTAGTGTACTATGCAAAAATACCGCCGCTTGTATAACGGACATCATAAGCGACATTCCAACCACATGTAAGAATATGCTAAGCGACAAGTTGATGAATTGCATTTGTACCTTGAGGCAAAATTGTAATTATGACTTCAGCTTCGAGCCAAATTGTTCATGTGGCTTCGGCTTCTACAAAATGTGGTTTCTTTTGATTTTATCTTCGAATGCCCCATTTCAGAATCCCCATTCCCACGTACCCATCCATCGCTCCCACGTAACTCTTCCCACTACCTTGTTCTGGAGTCAAATGAAGCTAAATTATAAATTCAACTTCAGCTTCAGTTACGACTTCGAATCAAATTATTTGTTTGACTTCAGCCTCGTTTTCACCTTCGACCGAAAATTTGGGTAACGGTTCAAATAATAACGAGGATGATGTGGATTTTCTGTTTGTAGATGGCCAATTTCGTGGAAAGAATTATAGTGAACGATTTAATCCTTAAAATGCGTAACATGTGTGCTGATTTCCGAAAAATGAAGACTCATATTATGGAAGCCAAACTGAACGATTTATGCCGTCAACTGTCTTTGTCAATAAATGCTGTAAGTCTTATCAGAAAGATCTTTCACTGAGCATGGGCATAGTTGAATAAGACAATATTTGATGATATTTCAGTAGTGACCTCAGATCCTTCCAATGATAATCTTGCAGGGTGTCAGAACCAAGAAAAAAGTGCTCTGAACTCCATGTCAGCTTCCTGAAATTAGCTCTGTTTCGGCTGTGTGCTCCAGTTTTCACCTGTGATGGCTTCGGGCTTCGCTTCAACTCCAGATTCCTAAAAGTGGCTCTGCTCAACTGTTCATTAGTTGCTTCAGGCTTTGCTCCGAGCTTGTTTCAGAGTTGGAGCAGAGCCTGGAGCTGAAGACGCCCTTAACCTTTCCCCTTCGCCTTCTTTTCCATCTTTGACCCCCCCCAACCCTTCTCAAACTGGCGATACAGCTTGAAGCCCCAAACCAGGTCATTTTTCAGGAAAGCCGGTGCCGGAGCCGGAGCTGGTTCCCCGACTCCAGAGCTAACTGCACAGTATTGGAGCCGGATTTACGGCTATAGCTCCAAAAACAGTTACTCCAGCTCCGCTTCAAGCTTCGGAGAAATAGCCGGAGCGGACGACTCCGCTCTAGCCCCGCTTCAATACCCTGTAATCTTGTTGATTCGTATAGATATATGCATATAAGAAATTAACATTGAAGCCTTATCTACGAATACAACTACCTATGTTTTTAGAACTGCACGTGAACTTTCTGTGCACATTATGTCGCTTACAGTTATGTGTACTGAGTGACATTGCAATCAAGTGAGAAAGTATGCTAAGAAGCATTAATATTCAAATCAATTACCCTTCAATTATAAACTGACATTTGGCTTGGATTAGTCTCAGTAATCAACATATTGGAATCTAATGAATAGTAAGTTTTGATTAATTAGATTAATTTAAGCTAATAATAGTTTCGACCTCAGTTTTTCACTTAGCGTGCTCCATCACTTGATTGCAATGTAGCTTAGGAGTGTCTGCCATTCACGCAACGAAATATCAGTAAAAATCAACACGTTTATCATCAGAGATATAGTTTAGTGTTAGTATCGAGTGTACAAGTTTTGACATCAGTCCCATTTATTTCCAGGATCCGAAAGTTTGCGCCATCTGCTTAGAACGAGAAGTTAATTCGGTAGTGTACAAATGTGGACACATGTGCATGTGTTTTGAGTGTGCTGAAGGTTTGTTGAGAAACGCGGAACATATACACTGCCCTGTTTGTCGAACGGAGATCACTGATGTCATCAGAGCTTACTGGTCCTAAATGCCAATAACACTAAATCAGGTATGCATGCTGTAAGGTAATATATGAAGCATGTCAAATTTTACCTTATAATGTTTGTGTAAGATATTCAGTTTTTAAAAAGTCAAGATTTTTATATATAATACACCATTATTTGGACATATCAGATTCATACAAATCTATGTCTATATAAGACATTAAGGACATTTTGTTACGTTTGAATTGTAATTTTTTAAATAAAAAATGATAAAAAAGCTATATGCTTCTTTATCTCTCGAAACAACTCATTTCGAAAACTAATTAGATTCAGTGATTAATAGAGGTATTTTAGGATCGTCACAATAGATTTTTACTCACCGCAAAACTTCCAGACATATTCGTAGTTAGGTGGCTATAAATTAATAAATAAAATTTCGCCTATCTGAAAGCCGGAGAAAACCGGAATTTAGTAACCACTACATTGCAACAGCGGTGAAACGCCGTTGACTCACATTCTCTTCGTGTACTGTAGTCAGCTCTCAGCTGGTTGCTCTTGTGCTCGGTGAAATAGAAACCAGTTTCGAGAAATGACTGCTCGTCGACTGTTCGTTTTGGTAATTGGCGTCTGTATGATTTTGTGTACGAATGCGTCGATAAAACGATGTTTTTCGTGTCGGTCACGTGGCGAACTCGGAAGCTGTAAAGATAAATTCAAATATTATAATGCTAGTCAGCTAGAATTTGAAACTGGAGTCGAGGCAGTGCCTTGCGCCTCTGGATGGTGCGGAAAAGTCATCGAGACCAGCGATCACGACCTGAAGGCCGAGGAGTACGGAGTAGCCACTCAGCGAATGTGTCTGCAGAGGTCGCCGTCCGATAGTGAGGAACGTTGTGATGATACAGTGTGGGGACGTAAGAAAGTGTTCATGTGTTTTTGCCAAGGCGACCTGTGTAATAGTTCAGTGACGGTAAGATCATCCGTGAATATGATTTTCAGTTTTGTGCTTTTACGAATGCTTTGTCATCACTTGATCAAATTATAGAATATCGGCTAAAGTTATGCGTTTTCGTTTTAGTCAGCAGGGCAGTGAGGCTGTAAACAGTAATGGTGAGTAATGAATGAGTATAGTCTATATGTGATGGGACCGATGACTCCGATGAGATTGAATCGGTGTTCAAGTCTGTTCATGATTGTACTTGCCTCTTCCCTCAATACTGAATTTTGACGCATTCATTTCAATGATTCTTGGAAAAGGATAAGAAACTTCAAATATATACTTTCTGTTATTTTCCCCGGACATCAGTGGATGTACGTAGTCAAAATCTCGTATCACAGCAGACCTGTGCTAAGTAAGGAGGTAGAATAATGTTGATCGTTTATGCTAACATATCCTATGATGTGTCAGAGCTGCAGGTATTCCTAATATTCTCTAATATAGGTTTGCGTTTGTGCATCATGAATTACAAGTTATCGTACTGACAAATACATGCTTGATGAATGGGTGCCCATAATATGAACATGATGCATACAGCAGGCGGTGTATAGGTACATCCATACTGGCAGCTTTTAAAATGAGTGTTGTCTGTGACTGGAAGGAAAAGGCATTTCAATTATCAATATGAAATGAGTAAAATTTCTCACTATTGTTTTTGTTTAAGTACCTATACGTAAAGTTCAAGTGTTCTGTCTTGCCCAAAGAGAAAATTGAAATTGCCAAAATAAAGTTACTTTTTGAGTAGATAATTATGGGGGTAAATTTATTTTTACATCATACGTTGTTGACTCTCCAAGTATTCACACGTGCTTAATATGCCAGTGATTTCATCTTCCAAATAATCAAAGATAACCATTAGTTACCTAAAATTGATTTCATGACTATCTTTATAATCTCCCTAGGTACTGAAACCTACAGAAGGTTTATTGCGGGTCACTACCTACTACCGCATTATCTTCAGTTTTAATTGCAAAATAAAAGATACCCTTTTGTACCAGTTATTACATATGACCACACTGCATATGACTTGGTCTTTCGTGATGCATGTGAAGGGAAAATAAGTAGTTGTAAAAGCTGCTAACTTCTTTTAAAAGGACGTACGTAATAAATTAATTCATACAATAAGTATAAATATTTAATTTAAATATTGGGATTACAAATGGATCGTAGCATAATATTTATCACAACCTTTCAGTTATTTCTCTCCAAGAAGTTAACTAAATAATGTATGTACTGTAGCCAGTGTAGGTACATATAGTTAGGTATACTACTGTATTGTTAATCGTATTAGTCAACTTTTTACAATGAAAAAAATTTGATAAAATCTATTTTGTATGTTTAAATTACTGGTTTTAAATTAGCAATGAGGACTGTTGCAGGTAAATATATAATATCTATACCTACAGGAAGACAAATTATATGTACCCTTGAAACACAATCGATACAAAAATCGACTCTTGCCAATATTCATAATTATGCATCACTTTTTTTTTCCTGCCAAAACAATGGAGTTACATTTGATGTACAATTCAATACACAAAGTTGATGCCAAATCTGATAAGAAAAACAGTGTAAAAAAAAATGTGTTTGTACATCTTCATTTTTCTTCAGGGGTAAATATGAAGCAAATTACAAAATTCATTTAAATAATGATTACGCTTGTAAAAATATGAAAAAAAAACCAGATATGTTTTTTTTTTTAATAATTAAAATTATAGTCCAAATTCTAAATTGGATTATGACATACGTTTTACAAAATCAGTTAAGCTCAAAATTCTACATCAAAAATGCAGACCAAAGAATAAGAGAACTGTTAGGTATTTCTTTTTTCTTATTTGAAGGGTTTTATAATTTTTTGATTTGATGATGGGTTCCTAGGATCATGACTTGGAATAGCCTCCTCCGGCAAAAGTTGGTTTATTGTTTTTGGCGAAAGAGATTCTATGCTGGCATCCCCTCTCGTTACTGGAAAATCCACTATCCCTTGCTTTCTAAAATTTATCCATTCATAAATGTGGCTTACTCCCCTGATAAAGTGGTCACCTTGTAATAAGTAAAATGTGGTTTACTGCCGTGGTAAAGTGATCACCTTGTAATTAGTGTGCAGATTCTTTTTGTAAGTACTATGGCTCCCTCTGAAGGATATTGTACTTTGATCTGAACTCTATATCAATAAGCTTGTAAAAAATTTCAAGATTAAAAATGAAACAATATTTGAACAAGAATGATGAAATTATTATCAACGCATAATCCTAAATCTAACGAACGAAGTGTTTTTGATTTGGTCGCAGTTGGTGCAGACGATAAATAATACGATTTAAACCAGTAGCGTAACTACTCATTCCTGGGGGGGGGGGGAATTGAAATCATAGAATGAAAAGTAGGTAGGTATATTCTTTCACCAAGTTCAGAAAAAAAATTGTTAAGTAAAAAGAATCGTTCAGATAAGCAAAAAAAATTCGAATGGTCGATTTTGAGATCACAAATGTTTTCCGAAAAAAATGTTACCTACTTTTAAAGGGTTCTGGCGGGGGTTGTCCCCCCCCCCCGTATTTACGCCACTGAATGAGGGTTGGTAATATTAAGTATTTCACAAAATAAAATATGAACAATACAAAAACCATTGAGCAAGATAGTATAAGTTACTATAAAATTAGCCGTTACGGTTTATACTTCCGTTCAGTCATCGCTATCTGTTTAACAAAATAAAATTCAAATACTTTTGCCAAAAACAAATTTTTGCAGGATAAGATAATAAAAGTGGCATATAGGTACAATGAATGTATTTTTATCCCAGAAAACACGTATTTTAAATACCATTTTGTGTATATTAAAATACAGAAAAGTATTGGAAATGCATGTGAGTATAGAGATCACTTAAGTAATTTTTTAATTATGTGAGCAAATGTTATTCATCTTTCATGAGAATTTAAGATACTATCATTATTCTTCTAAATAAATCTAAATTATCAGTCGAACAATTTCTCCGTATGCAATCTAGTCTAATGTGAACATCTACCGACAGAAGTCGCAAACTGTTCATTTAAGATTAAGTATACGCATATAATCTTTAAAAGCGAAATCCGTTAAAGGATAACTTCCAAGTTCGCCGCTGTCATCAGTTATTCTCAGAACCTCGAACTCTCCGCAGAATTGACTGAAAGAGTTGGTACATAATAGGATCTGAGAGGAGGAGGAAGGCTGTTTCGCTAGCACAGTTTTTCATTTTTTTAGGGGCGGAGGGAGCTTCCTATTTGCGACTATGGTCAACAGCCCTGGACTGAACTTATATCACACAATTTAAGAATCATTGCGCCTGCTGTCTAGAGCCGTGGAGCAAATCGCAAGTTGCAAGTGCAAAATTTTCAATATTTTAATTTCCTTCCGGTTAACAATTTTAAGACAGACTGCTAATATCCTGCTATTGGCGTTTGGAGGTAACACCTAGTGCGCTCAGTTTTTATATAGTTGGGTTAGGGCTTAAGGAATATGTCGATATTTGGATGAACACATTATTGTTCCATAATCACATGGACATCTAAACGTAATATTATATGTTTTACAAAGTTGAAAATTTTATTTTAATTATTTAGCCCGTAAAGTCAACGTTACATATACGCTTAACCACCATTTCTAACCCTTCATTCTCTGTGCAACCTCGATCGTCGCTAGAGCACCTGGAAACAACCGAGTTTGGACATCCGCCCTCTTGAGTCCAACCGTGTCCGTCGATGCCGAATTGACTACCTGGTACGCTCCGCTAGCTTCACATAGTCGGATTCGGCGCATCAACGGGTGCAGTTGGACTAAAGATGGCCGATGTCCATACTCGGTTGTTTCCAGGTGCTCTGTCGTCGCTCGGGACACGTTCCGTTAATGTGTTCACTTAAGCCCTGTGTACATGATCAGTTATATTGACGTCAATATACAATTGAAGTCCTTATTGTGAAAACAACCATAGTCAGTGTTGAAATTTCGACTTTGCTGCCAGATAGCGCTATATCTGCAACTATTACACTTCTAACTCTACCGTATGAGGCAACATATCTGTTAATTCACCCGCAGCAATTCACCCAGCTGAACAGTGTAGCAATTGAGATGTTAACCTCACCTAGGTAGCGCTAGTATCGTAGTATGGTGACAATGGCGAGAACAACTGATAAGAACTTATAAGGGGGATGATTTCGTGAAATCATCCCTCTTATGTACCTTAAGGATACCAACTTTGGAAACTCAAGTTAACATCCCAATTAGATTGCTATTCTATTTCATTGGAATTTTGATTGACATGAGCTCAATTAATTGCGGTAACTTACGCACCCGCCTTCAATTTTATTAGCTCTTTTGATCAATCCTAATTATTGGTCGTGTACACCGGGCTTATAGAAAAACCAAAAAAGTAAGGTTTAAAATGGCGGACGAGCATGCCCGTACAAAAAGTTTACAGAGCCTTAGTTCGAGTTCTGCTCTTCTGCTGAGTATAGGTACCTTACTCGTATGTTGGGAAAGAATCCTTTTTTCTTATGAAAATGCTTATCATCTAGAGCTAATGAGAAAAATTTCTGGTGGGACTCAAATTGGAAATTCAGCCAGTTATCTCATTACTACGCTCAAATATTGTTGATATTTCCGGAATATTATGAAAACATTCGACATTTTTTACTATGAGATATTGCAGACATCGTTGATGGTAAGCGAATTAATCATTGGCAAATTGCACTTCTGGATCAGAGGAAGCCACCGTTGAGCAACATTACAAGTGAGTACCTTTCGATATCTATACAGTGTGCGATCAACCGTCGACAGTAGATGCACGCAGTCATCTCCTCCAAATTCACAAACCCTGTAATGGTTCAAAATGGCAATGTCCGCGGGTACATTGAGCGTGTTTTGATTTGGGAAAGACTGCCACACGAAATGGTTGCCCACCTCGACCACATTCTTGGGTTTTGCGATGTACTTGGAGCGCTGCTTATGGGCGTTCAGTTTGACTCGTCGTCTGGTTTTCTGAATTGTTATTAGCTTCTTTTCCACTTCGTTTTCAAACTTGAGGTTCGCATCGTTAGCCCATTGTATGTAGAAAAATGCGTTTTGAAATGAGTACGATGAAATATTACTGGTATTGTAACGAATACTTAGCCATCTAACCAAATCGAAACATATAAATTAAAAAAACCTACTTTAGGTATGACTTTTAGCTATAAGTATAGGTACTTCTAAATATCAAATTAGTTTTATATGAGCTAACTGGCAGATGCGCTGCAATACTGACCTGATGAGATCCATCAACGTTATATTGAATCGAGGTACGATGAATTCATCAATGTCGATGAATGCAACGTAAGGGTAAACGTACATATTTCGATATAGGCAGTCATTAAGGGATGCAAACATGCCTTCAGTCCGTATTTCAGTCTTTGAATTGATTTCCAATTTCCATGAATACACGGATACTAGACCAGCTTTCATGTATTCTTCTAAAACACAACGCGCGCTTGGTCCTGTTGATGCATTATAAAATGTAAAATGACTTACTCCCAGCAGTCTATTCAGTTCCAGAAACTCGATGAGCTGGATGGTCTAAAATTACAAACCAGTGAGTTATGAACTGAGTCATATAACTGCGGTATTGAACGTGTTAGTGTTTTTTTCTTTCTTTCTTCTCTTGGCTTTTACCTTGTCAAAGTTGAAATGGAGTGGTTTAACACAGATCGCTATTTTGTCTTTGTTTTCCCCGAGGGTCAGATCAGTTAAATTTCTGTTGTTAACTAGGATATGATTGGAAGTAGGTATGTAAAGAGCTTGCGATCGATTGTATACTGATACAGAAATTGACTGCGGGACACTAGTGAAGTTCTTTAAGTTGCAAATGATGAATACTGCACTGTATGGTAGACTCCAATTTTCACTAATAGTCTGAAACAAACACATAATGTACAACACCTCATCATTATATATTTTAGCAAATTATGAAGTAGGGGAAAGTTTTGTATAGAGACGGGTTTACCTAGGGACGGTGAGTCTTGCAGCGACCTCTATGAACATGTTCAGAAAACCAAGATAGCCATTCGAAAGTAAACATATTATTTTTGGCTACGTTGTGCATGATGTGCAACAGCTGGAATTTCTAGCTATTGTGTGATAGTAGTTTCCAGTTTTCGTTTTATATCTTGATCGGAAGTAATTATTCCAGATAAACAGCTGATGCTAATTTCAATTTAGGGAGTTGCGGAAATTTATGAGTAAGTATCCCTAGTTGTATACTGCGGTTAGTAAAAGTAATTTAGAAGACTAAATTTGAGCTGCGTCGTCTATTTTTCTCGATTGAGGAGCATTTCTTTCTGAAAACATGAGGCTGGTGTACCTAGAGACGACTACCAGGTTTTATCTAGGAACGTGTAAATTAAATACGTGAGAATTTGATTTTTTTTTTCCAAGATGCCCGACGATGCCACGAACCAAGGATGATGGATAGAAGTTAATGCTAATGATATGGAGGCGGCAGTGAAGGCTGTAAGGACAAAGTTCTAATTTCTATTTTCCCACTGTCCCTGATATTCGTGAAGTTGATTTACCTTACATTGTTCAAAAAATAGCCCATACACTTTTCACGGAGGGTACTTCGAGAATGTCAGATACGTTTTATCCTAAGAAATACATTTTTGTTTCGTAATAAAATATACTTTTTCTATCATGTCCCTAGGTAAAACATGTTGTATCTCTAGGTATAATAACACCATGTTGTACCTGGAGCCAAAAATCTCAAAATTTTCAAAAATTCATTGAAAAAAAATTTTGATTTAACTCCAAAACTTCCTACAGCAAAGTTGTGCTGAAAAGGTTATTGCTCCTTCAAGTGGCGTAATTTAGAATTTATTATCACTGTTCTCTCACTCACCAGAAAGAAAAATATAAAATTCGTCTCTAGGTACAACACTTTCCCCTAGTTGCTATTCATTTCACGTGAGTTTAAATGGATAAGATATAGCCGCGAACGATGAGGAGCTATCGGTAAATAACATCTGAGATGTGTTTCCTGAAATATAAGACAGTGTATATTTATGTCGAAGTGATTCATTCATTCGGAACTCTGTTATTTACTTGTTTTGAATCGAAAAGTACAATCATCTGGTGATTTCTAATTTTCTTAAAATTTAGTTGCCACGTTCTAATTTACGTACTCTTGATCCGGCCTCGAAATCATAGGCGCACTTTGTGGGGTGCTGAGAGAAGCCCTTCCTTGACAGTTTTGCAATTAGGGAACGAAAAGCGACTTTTTGCCGACTATAGCCCACCTACCCCCGGACCTTACTTGATCAAAATGTCGAATTTTGGGCGATCAGATTGCCATTTTGAATGATTGTTGCCATAGGTAGATAGTTTGTAAACCGCGAGTACTCGTCAATAAAATCACTTATCTAGTTATAGCCTTTAGCCTTGTTTTTCAACCAGAATTATAATAAGATTTCTTACCGTAATTTTCGCAGGTATCCTTTCTTTTCCATTGGTATAGTGAAACATACAGGCTACTTTATCTGGATTTTTGGTTTTTGTTGCTGCTATTATTCGTATCACCCACTGTCTTCGACTTCTTGAATCCAAAAAAGCGGAATATACAAAAAATTTATGCCTGAAAAACGTTGGAGAAGTAAACTGTAAATTGTGACTTTTGAAAATAGGTAGGTATCCGTAATCAAGATAGATATTACAGTATAAGGGTTAAGAAGGGAATTAGGTACTAAAAAGGTTAACAAGGAGCAATAAGTTGAGGAATTTGTCATTAAGGAAACACTTATATGTATGAGCTTTGTGTATGTACCTCCTTAATGAAGATGTCATTTAAAAAAAAAAAAAAAGCAAAACAAAAGAATTTTGAATTTTTCTTGTGAAAATTAGGTACCTTGTTCGTTAAATTTGCAATTTGTTTGTAAATAGAATGTTTATTAGTCCCGTTTGCCTACCTCGAACCATTGACATTCTGCCAGACAGCATCTTTTGGTGTATCTGGACTCACTGAGTCTTCTGTCTTTCCGACGTCATACAGCTGAAATAAATCACAAAATTAGTACAATAATGATGTAAGTTAAATAGATAAGTCGAAATATTTACAAAGTGGCTATCTAGGTCCAGATATTATAATGCATTCACAATATTTACATATTATAAGTATTGTCGTATGACAATTCCAGTTTTATTCATTCATTGGAACATTATGTAATAGGCATGAATGCAGTGTGTAAAACTGCCCGATCTATGATACGAAAAAGTTAGGTATAGTACGTGTCAATGTTAAAAAAGTCTAGTTATTTTAATAGTACTGCCGGTTGCACTCGTGAATTTTCGAGGCTCATTCACTGTGTGTATTATCATCAATAAGAGGGATAGTTATCGCATAATTAAATTATGTATGTACAGCAGACATATTATAGGTATTCAGTTCTACATATTTGTGGCCAGTTATTGTTTGTATAAAATGTCGTATAAGTCATCTTCGAGAGTTCAGTACAGATATTTGGTAAATTAATTCGTGAACCTTCTCTGTATCTGGGGCATCAATTTTCTCATTGTTTCGAATAGTCAGTGCTTCTCAGTCCGGAGGATAAAGTTAATTTTTAGTAGGTACATTTTTATCTCTGCTGTGTTGAGACTTACAGTGGTACTTATGTTAGAATATATGTTTACTCACCTCACTATCTGTTAGAAACTGGTTCTGATTTTGAGCATGGCTTTTATAATACGTTGAAAAGGACACCTCGGTGATGAGAAAAATAATGAAAGTTACTAAGAACATGAGCACGAATGCGAAGTGTACATTTCCATGATGCAAATTGATTGCTCTCATTACGAATCGGATACCTGCTGGTAAAATCATAGTAAAACTTATCAAAGTGTGAAAAAAAAAAAAAAAAAAAGGAAAAAGGGAAAGAAGTACAATTTTCTGTTGAACCGCTAGTATTACAGCAGTAATCAATAGTACACGGTGTATGTCACGGTATAAACATTTATGACTCGTATATGGGAGTTATTGTGGACAGGCTGCAAACCAAAGTACGGTGAAGGTACTTGAGAAAGAAAATTATACTAGGACCACTTAAAGCGTATTGGCGCGTTTGCAGAGTCATTATCGTAACTGAGCCAGTGCGAGTAAGAAGAGCGTATGCCGGCTCAATAATTCGGGTTAATGAAAGTTTTAAAAAGTTGTGATAAAGTCATTTATGATAGTGAAAAAGAAAGAAAAACACAAATTCAGAGTTTGGTATCCAAAGATAGGTGGGAGGAGAGAAGGAAAAATTATAGGGATGGGTACATGGAGACGTAGAGTGACCTGGAGTGATTTGCATCGTTTCTGTTTATTAATGTGGTTAGGACCACAAAAATGTTGAACATTTCACGCCCCCCTCCCCATGAGGCCTGTTTCATGTATAGTAAAATGGGTCATGTTGCACACCCCACACGTCCCCCCTCGACATTTCTAGAGTATACTTAAAAATTGAATAGAACTTTTCTTGTATAGAATCGGTCAAAGAAAAATTTTGATTGGTTTCTAAATTTGATAGTTTTTCTTGTTTCTGCGAAACAATTTGGACACACGAAAATAACAAGTCATTTTGGGCCAAGGGTTTTTGTGGTAATTAAGACGGCCGGTATCAAAGATATTTCGCTAGAAAGTTCTAATATCAGTTTTTTCCTGTGTTGCCGTATCTCGACCTAATTTGATTGGGCTATTATAACGTCAGTTTGTAAATAATTTTTTCATTTTCTTCGAAAGTAACGTACCTACATATTTTTGATATGCTATTAACTATGATTTTTGAATACATATCGTGTAGTCTCAAAACGTAGATTCGTTTTGGTATTATGTGACCACATTATTTACCAATATGATATTCACTTCGTGTTACGTGTTAGTCCCGATTCACGTCAGTGATATAAGAAGCACAATTAGTAATGTGCATTTCCAATTTTGTAGTCAAGACACAAGAGGCTCCCTCTCGACATTTTTCAGAGCAGTAAAAATCAGTTGATTCGATAAAAGAAATGATTTTTAGTGTCTCCCTCGCAACATTTTACAGAGCAGGAAATATCAGTTGATTCGATGGAAGATACATTTTTCTTGGTTGTTTCATTTCAAACATTTTTATTGTTCGATGAAATTGAAAGTTGAGTTTTTATTTTCGCTGTTGCGCTGGCCTGGAATTTCTTCAGTGGGCAAGAGTAATACTTTGCGAATGGAAAATTGGAAGTTTCTCGCTCTCCTCTGTCTCATTCCTTTTCGTAATGCTCCTGAATCAGAATAAGAATACCATAGTGCCTCGAACATAAAATGTTGATTTTGTGAGATATTAACTAAAACTGAAAAAACTTGTTTTTTTGTTGGTGCTGTTTCACGCAATTCAGCCCCATCAAACTGTTAAAACTGAATCGATTCCGAAAAACAATTGCTCTCCAACAAGATCATGTGAAATTCGAGGTTCCTTTTCTCAGCTGCAAATCGAAGTAGCGGTATTTTCTCTCTGTCTCGAATACATACTACTCTTCTTTTTTATAAATGTTGCTAATTAGTTGTAATTCTACAAAATACATTTACCGCTATCACTTGTAGTAGACGGATCTCGAGATCATTCACAGCATACATTCGCACGATTTCGACTCCATTTACGCCTGGAAAGAGAACATGCGACACAGTAGTGCTACTAAAATTGCATACATCGCGTCGGCACGGAGATGCTCTTCGAAAATCTAACGAAAACTGGCATGGCATGTCTAACTCACAGCTGGATTTCGTTCAGCGGCACATTCCAATTTCTCACGTACTCGGATCAATGTACGTGTGAAGAGGAAAAAGGGAGGATCCGCCCTTCGAATAGCGCAATCGTTCTACCGTTTTCCCGAAAATTCGGAGATGAGTCGTACTGGTACTCACCGGACGCAGCTTGTGTGTTGCGTGTTATCCTATTTCTCCTATTTCACATAATACTGTATGCTAATTTATATTAAGTGTACGTATTGATGCCAGTTTCATTGTATTAGACGCATACAGATAAGAAATCAGGGTTCACTCTTATTATAACTGCATACCCATGTATTTCATCTACTAGGAGAATGCGTATTGCGTAGGTATAGCAGTAAATTTCCAATCATTAGAGTTTTCGAGTACCTTCATGCGTAAATAATGCAGGTAAACAGCTATAGAAAAAATGAAAAAGTGAGTAAACTCTTACGAATAATTTGGAAATTATTCGAATACTTTGAAATTTTCCAACAAGATTGTTCAATTCGTGTTTGAATAATATTTACTAGAAATGTCAGATTCAGAATAGAGAAGTAACTCTGAAGAGAGAAGCATATAAACATAAGCTAGACTGTGAGGATGTAAGATGCATGTACATGCATGAAGAGCGATATTCCAAAACGGCCTCTGTCCATTTTTCAAAACTTTATAGAAGAATGAAATAACGTGGTACTCTTGTGTATATCCCTAAATGTGCCACAAGTGACACTTTGGTTGCCTAGTAGAACACCTGCCTGAATATTGGTAGGTTGACAGTGTAGGAATGTGTGTATGTATGTTACCATTATTGTGTATAATCAGTTAACGTGTATAATTTCATAAAATACCTACCAATTTTCTGCCCTTAATTCCTTCTCGTATTGATGGATCGGGGTGAAATTCAGCAAATCTGCAATTTTCATTTGTCTACACCTCTTTTGGAATTTTCAGCCCTATCACCTTGAAAGATCATCGTACAGAAACCAAAAATAATCAAAGTTCCATTTTCACAATAATTCATAGCTCTTACAAAATGTTCTATCAAAGCAATCAGGCTGAAACTTTGAATTGTTGTGTAAACAGACAAAAAATGAAAGCCTCCCAAAATGTTGAACCAATTATCTCGTAAGGGGAGGAATCAAGGGCCGGACACTAGTTAGAATTTCAATGAAATTATATATACTGTAACTGATTATACACATTAACGGTAACACATACAGTAGCCTCCTCCCAATTATCCATCATCGGTTTATCCGCCCACCCTCCCAGGTTATTCGCCTAACTAAGGACAGATAATCTGAAGCCCTATTAAAATCATAACTGTAGTCCTTAACACAGCTGATGATGATGGTGAAGAAATGGTCGGAGAAGCGTCAGTACATATATGGACATGGATTATGACAATGCTTTTTCAGCGCTGGAAAAGTCGCTGGTGTCTAAAAAACAACAGCCAGCGATCACTGCTCAAAATAACATGAAATTCAGAAAGTGAAGAAATTACGGCGCTGAAGAGCAGTTTATATGAAGAAGCCAACAAAAATTACAGATTTTTTAAAGAAATGACTTTTCGTTTTAGCCTTCTTCTTTTATAGTGTTTTCCTTTTCCCTCAGTGGCGTAGCCAGGGAGGGGGGCGAAGGGGACGAATGCCCCCTATGCACCTAAAATTGAATGTAAAATATGCAAAAATGAACAATTTTTCGTCTTTAAAACCCGTTTTTTTCAAAGAATTTTTGCTCAAGCAGTAATTTTACCTTCATTTTTATAAAATAGTCCTGTAATATCGACGATTCTTTAAAAATACCTCAATTTTCGACTTTTTCTCCCTTGAAAATCTTACTTCGCCCCCCCTCCCCTTGGGGAAATTCTGGCTATGCCACTGTTTTTCCTATTCATTGACCAAAGAAGCCACGCAAAATTGCCGATTTTTTTTAAATATTGAAGTTTTCTGTATATAATAACCTATCACGTAACTTATCTAATTCAATAGAAATTATTTTCCCTATTTCTTAATGTTTTTAAAAAAAAAAAAATCAAGATTACATGTTTTTGGGTTATCCGTCCCATCTTTAGCCCCAATTAGGGCAGATAATTGGGAGTCTACCGTACATCTTCCGCCAGATGACGCTATAAAACGAGTTTCGAAAAAAATGGACGTAGGCCGTTTTCGAATATCGCTCCTTGTATTTTAAATTAATGTTCCAAAAGGTCTGTTAGGGCAGATACTTCAGTCACTGTGTCGTTGACATTCAGATAAAAAGTGAACAGAATGTAGAAAGTTATGTTGTCGGGGAATAAACCAGGGATGGTAAGTTACCCGTTTTAGTTGGTGCTTTTAAAGGTTAGTCAAGAAATTTTCTTCTGTTTAGCTAGATGTTAGCTCGAAAGCGAATGAAAATGGAATGTCCATGTTACATGATTAGGTGATTGATGCTGTGGACCAATTTAGGCGGAATTCCATTGGCGGAGCGTATGGCGATGCACGCATGCCAAATTAGCTCCCTAGACACCGCACCGCTGGCTCCAGAAACTACCATTTTGAGTATCGCATCAGTGACCAAAGGGACGCGTCGAGGCTGGCCCGGGCCTCCATTTCGCCTCTCCACTTTGGATTCATGCTGTCCTGCCAGGGCTATTGTGGAACACCTTACTGACCGAGGCAAGCTAACCTAGCATTAATCAGGAATTAGGGTGTACCACAGCCCGACGCACTTCCCTTCACTCCTTACTTCCTCGTTGTGGTACGTATGGCGACTCAGGAAGGGAAATTTAGACGTGGTTACTGAAGAAACAACCTCAAATATGAATTCAGCGAGTCAGAAACCCTGTCTTTAATACGTATTGTACGCCAGTGTATGTAACTTGGATTAATGCACGTTCAGCCCCTATAGATCAATTTTGCTGAGTGTTACTCAGACCATAACCCCAAACGTGAGTTTAGCGATTCAGAAAACCCAATTTTCTCAATATATTTCAAGTCATCACCCCTAAATTTTCAGGTTTTACCGTCTGGTGGAGCTTTTGGGGCGAGAGTTGTTATAGGGCTAAAATAACTTCAAAAATGAATTAAATATGCCAAAAATCATGTGAATGAATGTTGATTCAGTTTTATCCTATTAGACGTTGAAATTCTCTTTTGCCCAAAAGTCAAGCCCTTGACAGTGACATCTGAAAATATTTTTTCACCAAATTTTAGGTAGATATTTGTCTATTACAGAACAAAAATCAATTTTTTATAGTTAATTTTTTATGCAAAATTATAGATTTTATTTTATTTTAGTCATTATTTTACCCTCCCCCACCCATATGCGAGCCCAGTTTGGGGCAGGGGAACAGTTAACATGTAATGCGTTACAATAGATGTGTATTAAACAGAGGGGAAAAAACGATAAACAAAGAAAGAAAGAAGGTTCGCAAGGGAGAGCAAGGAGGCCGGGTTATCCCTAAATCCAGAAAAAACAAAAATCAAATAGAAAGGGTAAGGCAGTTCAGCTTCAAAAAATTGGCACATCAAGATGAAGGTCCATAAATATCCGGAAAATGTTCTCAACTAAAGTACTTTATTATTGTTAAATAATAAATGAGAAGTTATCTGTCAAAAGGGCATCCGTTCCATAAGAAATACATTGAAAGGACGCCCTTTTGACAGAGAACTCCTCATATGATCTTGATTGCTGCATTGCTGGAGGCTGGGTTCTATGATCCACGATACCACGAGTCTGTGGTGCGAAAGCCAATGTGGAAAGGATAAAAAATTAGGTATGGGAAAATCGAAACAACAAATAGGACGTTGCTTTACCGAGAACCTTATTAGTTAAGGTCCTTTATAAACATCAGACCTATGAAAATGATGATGATGGAGCTGATATGATAATAAAGTGATGCTGAAATGTGTTGAAATTTGAATATTTTTGTTCCGATGCAGTATGCAGATCCTTTTGTATTTCCTGTTGAAGTCTTGAAGTTCTTTTAAGTTCGAATTTTATACCATGATGATGTGATTGAATGGCTTCTGGAAGTTGAAACAGTATCAAGTAAACTTCTCTTCTGTGGTGAGTAAATTCAATGAGCTCTCTGGCAGCTAAAACGTGTTATGTCTTTGTCTTATTTAATTGAATTTCATGTTTTCTTCTTATTGTTTCACAGTGTGTAGGGCAACTTGACTGTAATACTACAACCCATTAAGATGAAAAAAGGGAAATTCATCGTTCGCCGAATTAATATCACGCTTTAGAAAGGTAACATCTGAAAACTTTTAGTGTTCGTAGTTTTACAGTTCAATGGTTCGATGCGATTGATAACTTTCGGAATAGAATAGCTCAACCATTTGTAAATGCTTCGGGTGTGATGCTTCTTGTTTCTTGATACTTTCATAAGTCCCAAACGAGAAGACAAGAACTAACTTTGAAATTGATTAGGCCGGTACTGTACACTGTAGACGTGAGAGTGACATAGGTTGGGAAATCAATGGAAACATAGCACTTGTTGCAGTTACTTTATGTATGACATAGGCTTATCTTTTATTTGAGTATATCTCGTTCAAATATAGCAACTTATCTGTCTTTAAAACGGTCTTAGATTAAAATGAATAAGGATACGCTTCAAAATTATCTCTCTGTACCTGCGGGCTTGCAGCACTTATATCAGATCTGCAGAAATGTTTATCCTGACCAACCGAATCCTCTGCAAGTTGCTGCGCTCGTCAAATACTGGTGAGATATTACACGCACTATTTATGACTCCAGTTATTCAATTGATATCTTGGTAATTTGTAAATCGCAGTTAGTGTGGGGAAAAATGTAATTCTACCCATTTATTAAATGTGTTATATTTTATGCTCAACTTTTAGGTTAGGGGGACCTGACCCTCTAGATTACATCAGTATGTACTCGAACGATGGTATACCTGAATTGAATATTCCACCTCACTGGCACTACGTCAGGTTAGTCAGTGTGACTAATTTACCTAATTGGTAAAACTTATCTAAACTTTTTAGCTCATTAGTGTTTTTTGTTTAGCTTCGGTCTGTCCGATTTGCACGGAGATGGCAGAGTACACAAAACATCGTGTCCTGGATTGCCTAGTGGTTTCGGGTTCGAACTGACATTCAGATTGAAGAAATCATCCGATGAAACCGCACCACCTACATGGCCTGCTGCTTTGATGCAGTCGCTTGCCAAATATGTTTTTAGTTCTGGTTAATATAACTGATCCTTATCTATTATTACCTGCGATGGTAATCTGTCCAATTGTTTAATTATTTCGATGTCACCGTCAGGTAATATGCTTGCTGTTGGTGATCACGTGAGTTGGCATTGTGGTCTGGATGGACGTAAATTCTCCAAAATACATCACATTTTGCTGGATAAAGATCCGCAATTGCCGACAGTTGATTCCCCTTGCGGCACAGTGGAATTCATACAGATCGTTGGTATTTTTAAAGAAGAATTAGATGCGGCTCAAAAGTGGAATGGTTTGGGAGTTTTGAATATTTTGAAGAAATCTGCGAAGTGAGTTCGCATACGTTTCGCGTTGATCATGTTATGAAACATTAGTATTTATTAAGGTTCAACTATTATTCTTCAGTTTGGGTGGCCCGTGGTTAGTAACAGACATGACGAGAACGGCGAGCATGTTCGATGTGAACTGCAACATCCTAGCTGAAGTTGAAAATGGTATCGCAAGCGAAGGGTCCAATTTGAGTGGCGTGAGTTGTCAGTGCATTTGGTCGGATCGATTTATTCCCCGTACGTATAGACATAACGTTACATTGATTCATATGGGAAGTATTTTCGATTAATAAAGCGAATCGCAATTTTCGGAATATAGGTAAAGAGATTGCTAATTACGTGTACTTTAAAGAAGAATTTATCAAGAAATACTGTCCGTATATCGATTTGAATGGTGGTCAGGATATTTACTTGCAGAAGCTACAAAGGTATTGAATAGAGTTTAGAAAACGAATGCGACGGTAACTCAGCGCTTGATTTTTGCAAATTTTAAATCACAAATAATGGTCATTTCAAACAATTAATGTTCATACTCTTACAGTTTCAGCATGGGAGATAACATAGACTACTCCCAAAGTAAAGAGTTCCCATTGAGAATACTGGATAGCTTGCACGTAATACTAAACAAAGAAGCTGGAACTTTACTTCCTCTTGTTGCTAGGTAATATATGACGATTATCTATGAAAAGAGCAATAATTATTCTGTGGTATCCATCAACGAATTTTGTTTCTTGTTCGCAGTGGACGACTGAAACACGGAAGACATTTCACCTATAAATCGGTTACCTGTGACATAGCAATAACATTTGTAGCGCCGAATGTTACTGGGACTAGTAAATTCGTAAGCGCGAATCAGCCGTACGCTCTTTATGGTCCTTGGTTGCAAATCTACATACCGGAAAATTTCATTCCGGAATTGGAGACGGCGGTGGATATTTTCAATAAATCGAATAAGGTTAGTTGTCGAAAAAGTTTGGTGTGTTTTTTAATGTTCAGTACCCATTGAATCATCTTACAACGTCCACAGGTATCGCTGCCTAAAACGTTCTACTGGTCGCACCGGAGTCTCGCAATCAGCGTTATTTCTGAAAATGAACCCGTAGTTCCCGAAACAGAAGCTTAGTTCCGTGACAAAATCTTCATGTTCCTAATTTTGCAGTATTGTATGGTTATTGTGTTCGTTTAATATTTCTATTTCGAGAGTTTCAAGATCAGGAAACCATCAGGGGCAATTTGATCTTTCTGTGTTACTACCGTACCGAATACAGAAATGGGGTTTTCATGCTAATTGCGCAAAATATAATTAATATCGTAGAACGAAATCAAACTTTCGATTTTATTTCATGATTGTCTTCCAAATAGTTGTACGTTAATATTTGATACGTTTTTTGGGTATTTGTGTACATGCTCTAGAAAAGGTCTCGCTTTATCGATCCTGGGGAGCTCCGTATTAGTATTTATTGACGTAAAAAATCAGTTTTTTTTGTATGTTCCATTTTCATCAGAACGTACCTCAGCCAATTCCGTGATAATTTGAAAGAATTATCACGGCAATCAAAATTATGCGTAAATAGAGCAATTTTCATGGATTTTCGCATTTAAAAAATATTTAACCTAATCTTGGTAGAGGTTTCAAAAATTTTTGGTACGACTCTTAGAATTATATTTATTTTCTCCGACCAGCAGAGGTAAAGTAATCATGATGATTAGTGTTTTTTTATGACAAATAACAAAGAGAAAAATTTGTGTCACGTTAAATACACATTCCTACACTTCCGAGTATCTTCACATTCTTAATAATTTTAGAAAAATCGAAAAAATATAGGGGAAAAAATAGTTTTGGTCTTCCTTTTGACGTTATCATCTCTACTGAATAGTCCTACATCATCATTCTTTCAAAGCTTCTATTTTGGCCGCAAGAGGACGACTCTTTCGATGCCCGGTCCCAGAAAGCTTGTCAAGGTCTTGTTTTTTAGCAAATCGCCTTTTATTTCAGAGTACGTGTATATTTATGTGCTTGACTAACAGTTTCTAATCTCATTATTATTATTTTTTATTTTTCTAGTTAAAAAACTGATTTTCTCAAAATTTGTATCCTATCTTTAAGAGGGCGTACCTCCGCCAATTTTCATGCTTGAAGGCTCATCTAGGTCTCGTTTTGAGGCTGCGGTCGCCTACTCCCCTTCCCATACCATTAACTCGATATCGACAAGGGGGACCTTTTCTAGGGCACATATACGTTTATTCTTGTTACTAACTTTGATAGTTTTCATAATACTTGAACTTTCGAGCTCAGTGTGTGCTTTCGCGAATCGTTTTCATTGTTAAGAAAGAAACTGAGTCCCAGTGTTTTCAGTTTTCGTATAATCTGTTTTAACCACCACTAATGTTAGTTCGAGGATGTTCGTACCCCCCTTTTGTATAATATTTTTAACTTGTTTCATTAATTTTTGTAATTTCAATAAAACAGTTACCTGTTCACTATTAACACGTTTTATATAATAATTGGAATTCTAAAAATTAACTCGGTAAAATAAATGCTATTCGAGTCCGAATCCCTCGGAATTGGAAATTGCTGTCACCAGTTTCTCTCGAAGTATGACTTTGTTTTCGTAGCGAGGTAACACTAGCTGGTTGAAGCAAGTATGCGCTTCTGGTAGATTTTCCAACTTGTGGGGAAGTCGAGTAATCTTGAATGTCATTTCGGATATGCCGCCCACTGGAATGCGATCGCTGCCTGTCGTGAACAGCAGGAATTTTTTCTTGAGATCTCGTGGAAGAGATTGTATCACTTCCCAGAAGTTCCTAGAAATGACATGTTCTTTGAGTTATATTTATGTGGCTGTAATTGAAGTCTTATTTTTACTAGCTGGCCATTCGTTGACAAAGCAAACGAAGTCTCGTATTGATATCAGAAAGTTTCTACTTTCTGTTGTAATGGTTTTTTGTTAGACGGTACTCGGAGAATTTAGTGCAAAACAGGTCAAGCTCATTCTCTTGCAACAAGAGACTGTTAACCGATCATGGACATAATTTCGATTAGCATAGCCTTTCAGCGTAAAAGTACGTGGACTTGACGACTTCCCTTAACCAGTCCTCCACTCAGTTATTATTGCGGTAGACTTACTCAATGCATTCCTCCTCGGGGTCAAATCCGTCATACTCGGTCACTTTGCGTAGTTCGGCAAGATTAAGGGTTTGTGAGCCACAAACCAACATTTCCACCTCTTCTCCGCGCAGCATCTGTAATGTTGATGAATTCCTTTTTGAACCTCTTGATGATGGGCACAAATACAGTGACGACATCCGAGCAGTGTTCGAGTAATACTTACAATAAGTGCGTTAGAAGCGCAGACGCTGTGAAATCCGAGATAGAATGCCTTGAACTGTTCGTAAATAGCAATATTCAGCACCCAGTTTAAATAAGAATTCACGTACTCGTGTCTGTTATCGTTCGTTACTGGTATTTCTTCACCATTCTGTTTCAGCTGAAATGTTTTTATCTCACCAAACTCTTCGAGTGATATCTACATCAGAAATCAGCGAGTATACGCGTAAAATGGCGGGATAAAATACGATAATCTGAAGAGGGGGGAGGACGTAACTTATATGTAAGGGTAGATTGGCCATATCAGTTCCCGGGCAATTTTCCAGTGGGCCGGTATATTAAGTTGTTTTTAGACAATGTAGTGATTGGAGAAAAGAGAGGAGAACGGGAGACATGGTGAAAGGATTAAAGAAAATTAAAAGTTGGGTTATGTAATAGAATATTAGTAGCATTTAACGTCCTGCGTCACTCCTCCTTGTATGTCAGCGAAAGAAAAAAAAAATCAAGAAAGTGTCAATTTCTATGTACAATACAGTCCCTATAATATACCTGAAAATTCATCCCCATATCATCTTCCACATTTCCATCGTACTCCAATAATTCCTTTAAACCTCGAGCGACGTCCTACAAATGAAGCATATATGTGTTAGAAGCGATTTCGGTTGCATTTTTGATTTTTGTTGTACTGATGATCGAAAACATCGTTGCTCACCGGCATTATTTCATTGAGATCGTCTAAGGTTGGCGATGCGATTACTCCGATCCGATTGCCCACATTTGGTACCACGGGCGGGGTTAGTAATTTCCTATAACACACTGAAGGGAAATGCAAGTCCAGTATGTTTGAATTGTACACAGCTAGGCCCATCAGAACTCCGATCAGGTTGTATTCGCGTAGATTTCCCTCTTTGTTGTCAACGCTGAACCAGTAACAGTGCGAATGAGGATGGTAGACGAACATTCCGTAGTTCGAATCAAAAATCTCTCGTACCAACAGCAGGAACCATTCCTTAGTCAACCCACCCATGTCGAGTCCCGGTTCGCCAACAAATGAAACTTTCAGCTTCTTTTTCAGGTCTCGTTGCTTACACGTAATCTGAAATAATCGAATGACGCGTATGTGTTAGCAAGTACTCGCTGATAAAATGTGTTGGTCTGGAATAGAAGAACGAAATGTGAGTGAGCGTATAGGTATCAAAAGCACCCCTTCGTATATATCCGAACTTCAGTCATAATAATGTTAAGATAAGTAAGGTAATTCAAGTTCTGAGGTTCGGAGTCTGTAAATAGTTATGTAGAAGGTTGGTAACTGTTATGGAAAAACTTATAGAGATAATATAATGAGATTCTGAATTTTTGTAGGCTCGCAAGAGCTAATAATCGTTGCTGAATTGCAACAGAAATTTTTCGTATCGGTGTCGGACAATGAGTGCCGAAGAATCATATATCGTAATATGTGATTGTTTCTTTATATTCGCCTGTCGAATAGAACTGAGGTGAACCTGGTTCAAGTCAGAACTACATTCAGTGACTCGCCGACTTCTGTACTATACGCAACCAATACAAGCATTCAATATTCATCAAAATTTATTTATTACTATTTAAAACGCAATTGAGTTATGGGGTTTCAAGAATGTCATCTCATTAATGGCAAATGATCTTGCTATGAAATCGAAAACATACAAAAAAAGATTGGAAACGGGTAACTCCAATCTCCAGTCTGCTTCAGTTGTAGAATCAATCCTAATATTTTTTTGTTGAAGATTTCCATTATAACCGGCATGCCTTTTAATGATGAAATGTAAAAGTTTTTAACAAAACTGTTATTTTTAATCATTTTTGAGTGTTATCTTTTCCCATCCTCTTCCCGGGACCATCGCAATGGATGGAGGGGGTTCCCTATACCTGAAAATCATTATAATAGAGGAGCGTACATCCAAAGTGACCTAGCTGCAAAATTATGATTTCATGAGTTTTCGTTTTCAACACGCTGTCTTGCCGCGCTAAGGGCATACTTTGCAAAAACAAAAACGACGAATTTTTCTTGAAGATTGAACTTATAAATACCTACCTTAGAAGAATCCGTTACCTTCTTTATTGTTTTGCTAATAAGATGTTTTGCTTGCTTTTCTCAGCATTAAAATTCTGTAGTTAGGTCACTTTGGAAGTGAGCTCCTCAATTCATGAACTCTTTAAAATACTTCGCTTAATCACTAAGGTTTAAAAAAAACTCTTGGGGGGGCTATAGCCCTATAGCCCCCGTGGTTCTCTGCCTATGTGTGAATGTGTGATTTGATATCAAAGATCAAAGGAGCTTAGCAGTGATATCAGTTTAATACACCATCAGTGTGGCCACATAAAATAAAACAACATCTCCAAATACGCTCTATTTCATTTCCCAGTAAACGTGAAAAATGATTAACTAATTGAACATTTTCAACATCATATTTGAATTCAGTGTTAAGAATACATGAAGATTCGTCTATTTTCTTTTATATGGTTTCCAAAAAATCTCAGAAAATAAAAATGTCTTTCATTCATCCAGTTTTTCACGCTGGGAGGATGGGCAGTGCGGCGTCGGAACGGGGGACATCAGGGGTACATTCTACATTGTACTCCCCCTCCATCCTCCGAGAAAAAAGTTCAAAAACGGTTCGCTGAGTTGATGAAGAGTCCCATTGGGAGATTCAGAAGAGACATTTACGAGATTTTTCGCCGAATAACTCCGCTTTCAGACAAGGTACTTTTTTCTGCTTGCCGTGTCGAATTTTTGCTCCCCCGTAAAAAACGAGCTGATGCCACAAAGGAAAGGAGAGTAATTTTTAAGAGTAGCTGAAACTCTTGAATTCTCATGTAAGAATTTTAGACCCCCTAGACTTTTCTTCTGAACTCTTGAAGACTTTTCCGAACCTGTTTATTCAAGATTCGCTATAGCTGTTCAGTTCACTCGTTCAACTCTTATGACTGTTTGTCTGTTTCCTTCAATTTCTCACGCCGTCTGACGAATTTAACGCATAGATTTAAGCTTATGATACGGCCTCATATGTCAGATGCATATGAATTTCATGCAGATAGGATGCTCAAAAAATGACTCAGTTTTCAGCACAAACAACACCAAAACACGAGATAAATCATTAATTTGGAGTCCCGTAGAGAGAAAAAGAGGGCCTAGCGGAATTTCCTCGGCCCCCTCTTCTTCCAGTTCAATTTGTTCTTTTGTTAGATGGGAAAAAATTATAAGCTACGGGATAAGAGGTTTCTTTCATGGTGTAAGGAGTGATTGCTGATTTGATGTACAGTATGATTGAAATTCAGGCCTTCTAAAAATATCGGGCCCCCTTGAAAGTCCGGGCCCGGGGTATCCTCCCCCTCATGACAGGGTTGTTAATTTGTATTCATGTATAAGCTACAAATTTTAATTTTTCTTATCTGGTACGCGACTTGTTTCAACTCTCTATATCAATGTCTTTCGAGATACCTCTACCCTCCTCGCCCACCTAGAATATTAATTTTCCCGCATTGTGTTCGAAAACTCTCGTGCCTATCAGCACCACTGAACTTATTGCCCATGTTTGTATTTATGCAAAAATTTACACGATTTTGGAAACTTTGGTTGAACTTACCTACTTTTGCAGTTTTCGGTCTTGACAGAGTGGATGAGTTCAGTTCTATTTAAACGATACTCTCGTGCATAGAATTTCACATTACACTCTCTGCTCAACATATAACTTCTGATGCAAAGACACTCCTCATATTGGCCTTGATGGGCTGACAGTTAGTATCCGAAAAAACAGTCTCTGTAGCATAGGTCAAACGGCGCGGCGTACAGCAATTTGCATATTTGTGGTCCCCTCCCCCTCGCAGGAAAAATTGTTTGTGTCGATCGAACCTTTTCCTCACATGTCCACTCACAGCATGCATTTCTTCGTTAACATGTAACTGTAATATTAAAAACTGGCAATATGCGTAATTATACCCTCCTCTTCCACTCATGAAAATTCAGAAAGAGTTGAGAAAAATTTGTGTATACTGTTTCATGAGGAATTTAAGAACTTCATGTCATTTTTGTTTCAAAAATTTCATTCCGTTTCCCATTTTAGAACATTCAGATTCAGAGACAAAACTTGACTTTCAGTTTGGGAGGGGAGGAGGGGAGAAGGAAAATTTGCCTACAAATATGTTTTGAAACTGAAAATGCGCCCCAAAATTTTTTTTTAAATTTGAAAATTTGCCGATTTTTTCTCAGAATATAAATGTATTTTAACAGAAAAAAGATGCAATTTTACGCAAAATAATTTAGAAAACCACGTAATTGTCAGCCATAACATGAAATGTTTGTAATTTATTTTTACTCGCTATTCAGCCATATCAATCGATTTTGTTTTTCAATTTTGAATCATACATTTTGCAAATTATAAACATTTTAGTACTCTCATTTCGTTAATGCCGAATCTTGCCGGGAATGTCTATTTAAATGTCGAATTTCAAAGTTTTTAGTGTTGAAGAATCCGGTCTCTAGTAATATGTGATCTTGAGATTGATCTTTCTGCTGTTCACAACGTAAATACTAAATACCGAATTTCATAACGTTATTTTAATAACGCGTAATGTTCGTATTAATTTTGCATCATCAGTCGTACTCCGTACTGCATGATAAAACGCGCGCAATGTTCGTACGTATGGCGTAGTTCTAGTTTATAGCTGGGCTCGTACCGCGGTGCTCTTACTACTCACAGATGAAGTCTTGCGCAGCGTACTATATAAGCCCTGTTGTGTGGTAGTTGTGTTAACTTTGCGCAGTGGCAGTATCGTAACCGATGAGGCTTAGCCGAGGTGCGATTATTGCTAGTTGAAAACTTTTACCAATACCCCGCCTGGTGGACGTGAAATACCGTCCGCTTGGCAATTTTTGGAGGCTCGACAAGAGCTTAATTATTGCTGTCACACTGTTCATTAATTGGGTCAATGGGCGACTCGCCTCACAGTTGAGGTCGATCTGTCTTCTCTTCAGCGCTCTCGTAATACGTGTGAGTTCTGAGTTGTTGCCTTTTCCCTCGAATCCATAATGTTGGATATTGGGCCGATATCGTGTCGGTTTCGATGATCGGCTATGCGGATACCGATTACAGATACTCATATTTCGTATTATGTACTTGCCCAAATTCTGGGACGCAGGGTGCTTTTCGCGTATTCAGTGTTCCCACCCTTACGGATAAATCCGTAAAATACGGATTTTTGCCAACAATCCGTACACATACGGATTTACTTGATAATGCGGATATTTGTCATTTTGCACGGATTTTGTATAAAAAGGCCACTTTCAAGACGTTTTCTGGTTAATTCTACTGTTATTTCGTATTTCCTATTTGTTCTCCAAATTTCTACAAAATTAGGAATAAAATTCAAATTATAGTTTACTTCTGTTCCACTAGAAAAAGGTACCTAAGTACTCCAATTTAGGTATCAGTATCAGTAGACCTGCATTATTAGATTACCACGCCTGTGAGAGATGAGAGATTCTATCATGGCCAGCGCTAGAATCGCATTAGTATAATATAAACAGCAACTCGAGTCGAAATCTCAATAGCCAATCCTAAAAAATTAATTTAATTCTTTAAAATCGTGGAATCGTGCTCCTTTATGTGAACTTACATGTATTATCCTCAGTTCCACTGAATGGCGTATTTCGAAATCTTCGCCCACGAAAAGATACAAGTCTAAGTAAGTACAGAGAAATTTGAAAATTCTGGTAAACCAGAAAGATTGATTTGATTACTTATTTTCATTCAGTTTTTCACGCTGATTTCAAACTTATGGCGACGATGCTCCGTGGCCAAGATAGGCTCTAAAATTGGGATATTTGTTGATAAAATTTATTAAAATATTACTCTACCTCCAAGGCCGCACTTGGCTTTTTTCCGCCTCTGGGCTATGAAATTATGTGCGCATTTTCTCCGTAAATTTTTTTCTCTTTTTTCAAGCGGTTGGGGCTTAAGAGGGCTTAAAGTATACAAAAATGTATGTGGTTATTAACGTATTTTGGAAATGAAAAATCCCTAATTCCTGGTAATCATTTATTAAAAAGAAATACCTAATTATTTATGAGAGGCAGAAGCGAAACTTGACTTTCAGTTTGGGGGGTGGAGAAGGAAAATTTTCCGACAAATATTTTTTGAAAACTAAAGATTCGCCGACAAAACATTTAAAAAATTTGAAAATTTGCCGATTTTTCAATCAAAATATTTCCTAATTGGAAAAAAAAAAAAAAAAAAGGAACAAAATATGGGCCTGGGGACTAATTTCCGAGAACGTCCTTGTACCCTCAAAAAAAGTCTGCCTTTTTTATACTCTTTATTTTTCTTCTTTCCTTCGTGTTCCTCTTTTTACCCTATTTTTGAAGCGCCTTTTTTATAGTAAGCCGCTTGAGACATTCTCCTTCCTCGGCCCTTGGGCAAACATACACCACCCGAGAGGTTTCTTCTTGGATTCATTTAATACTAAGATAATAAAACTCTTTTGACCCATCAAGACCGCTTCCTCCTCCTACTTATGTATAACTTGTAGAACTCTTTCAGGCTTCTCTGAGACTTCAAGGATCTTCCGAATTTGTTCAAGACATTTTTAGGCTTCATTAAAACATTATAACTTAGAAAGTGAAAAATTCAAATGAACTGTTTTCTGTATTTTTTATTTTAACATTAACGAGGTATTTACTGCCCGAGGGCTATGACCCCGATTATAGCTACAGATGTGCTTAGAAGATAATGTATAATTTAGATTTGTCAATAACATTCAATAAGTCTATAACGTTCGTGATTGTGAAGTTCAAACATTGCCGACTGTCAAATTATTGGGTTTTTACCCCCCCCCCATAGTTTCGTTCCTGCAAATGCAGATTGGAACCTTATGCCTCAAGCACTCACATATGCACACATGAGCATATCCTAGTCAGGGAGGGTAAGCTGGAAGGATACTATAATATTTGAGAGGAACACACAACTCTCTTTACACATTAAGGTGGTTGTTATAGTTACTCTTGGTGATCTTTTATATTTCTGAATTTCCTCTGATTCGTCTCCCAATAAATTGGTTCCAATGGAATCAATAAATAAAAAACTACGAAGTTTCAGGTCGATCGGATTTAAGGGAATCCGTGCCACAAGCTCCCTTTCGTTCTTATGGGAAAAACACAGGGAGTTTTGACTTTTGTTCCACTAAATTTCCCTTCTATATTCACCAGGACCAAAGCACGTAACTTAAATAATAGAACATTTGCTATCGAATTCAGCTTGTGACATTAGAAAATAAGTCTTTTGCTTTCAACTTTTAGACAGCCCCGTAGCCATGGGAGGCCAGCTGGCGCTGAGCCCCCTCTAAAGGTATCTTGAGCCCCCCCTAGGCAGAAATACCACCATTAAAAGAAATCATCATTACGCCAGGTCCCTAGCCAGAGTGGTGTTAGGGGGTACTGAGCATCTCCTAACGCTTGCCGGAGCCTTCCCTGGCAAAATTTCATGAATAAAAATAAAAAATTCCTTTTATTTTTCTCGCTAGTTTTGTTCAAAACATTTCGTTCCACTACATTTTAATGTTTATAAACTTGTCAACATTGATTTTGCTTTGAAAGATAGAAGAATCGTATTTTTGTTGTTCTTTATAAGAAAAAGGCCCGAGTGTCCATCCAGCAGTTTCAGACACACGGGCCTTTTTCTTGTGTCACATTCACAAACACAGTGGTAGTCTCGCGATCCAGTTCACATTGAATATCGATGGCTAAATGCCTGAATGGCTGTTTGAGAACTGATAATTTGATAAGTCCACAGAAACAGAGTTTTTTTTTTTTTTACTTCCAAAAGTTCGAAAATTTGATCTTTGTAAGTGTCAATTTTTTCAGGCGATCTATTCATTTTTTTTCCAATTGGTTGTCGGTAAGTTGAATCACTAGTTTTGATTATGAATTTTGAGACCAAATTCAATCAGTGATTTTCCGGGAGGGAGGGGAGGGGGGAGGCAGAGTAAGATTTTCAAGGGAGACTAAGTCGAAAATTAAAGTATTTTTAAAAAATCGCCGATATTAGAGGAACATTGTATAAAAATGAAGGTAAAATTACTACTCGAGCGAAAATTTTTCGAAAAAACATGTTTTAAACCGAAAAATTGCTCATTTCTGTATATTTTACATTCAATTTCAGGTGCATTGGGGGCATTCGCACCCTTTGGCCCCCTGACTATACCACTGCCTCGTAGAACTCTTCACATTATATACTATGAGTATCCTCAAGCCCCCCCCCCATGGTAAATAGTCGACACCACCTACCGCTGATGGCTGGCTACGGGCCTGCTTTTAGATTTTAATAAAATGTTCAAGTTTCTCAAATTTTAGGCTCTAGGTCAAACAGAGAATCTAGCAAGAACAGAATAGTCATCGAAATTCAACGTTTGCAACCGACTTTCAGGATTTCGAAATGTCTTCCACATCTCAGCTTTGTTTCAACCTTTCAAATAACGTTCGATACTCAGCTTAAACCTTCGGCTTTTAACTGACTAGTCTCTGACATGAGTCCCGGGTACTCCATTTTCAGAAATGAAATTTGACTTTCAGTTTGGGGAGGAAACTAAAAATTCGTCGACATAACCTTTTAAAAATTAAAAATTTGCCGATTTTTAAATCGAAATATTTTTAATTGAAAAAAAAAATAAATAAATAAACAAACATTCATAAAAAATGAAAAATTCAAATGAACAACTGTTTCAAAATTCGCCAACTGCCAAATTATTGGGGGGGGGGGCATTTCAAACCCACCCATCATAGTTTCGCCCCTGATGAGAGGAAATACAGTCATTTAGCTACTCATATTCGTCCATTTTTTTTTGTTTTTTGTTTTTTTCTATTTAATCAAACGTGAAACTGCGAAGTCTGCTTCATTTATCGTTTTACTCTTTTCGAGTGAACTATACGCTTAAAAAATTATCTTTCGTTTGCCGCCCCGGGCAGTCTCTAGAAATCTGCCGCCTCCATGCCTAAATACGGGCCTGTCTACTTCAATTTTGACGGCAGATTCAAATTTGTCTCGGGAAACTGAAACATTTTGATCAGGTTTCGATGCCTTAGCTCTCGAAAAAAAATTTCGCCCCCCCCCCCCGAAAAAAAGTAAATTTTAACGCATAAAATAGAGAGATATTTGGGAGATTCTCAAAAATCAAAACAGCGAATTGACGATTCATTTCCACTTAAGTTTTCATGCTAATTCCAACTTCGTCGACCAAATTTGGCGACGACGTTCCATTGCCGGGAGGGATATGGCTCAAAAATGGGAGTATATGAGGCGTATATAGAATCAAATGTCTACTTCTCCATTTTTTCAACTTTCGAGTAAAATAACTTCCTCAGTGCGTACTGTTACCCGAAGTTACGGGGTAATTAATGAAATGTTTTACTCCAAAATGAAAATAATGACCCATATGTTTGTTTTACCTCACGTATTGCTGTATGAGTTCCTGTGGGCGGCTTCGTACTACTTTTCTAATATTTTCGGGATACTTCATCGAAATTTTCCCAAATTAGTAGTAAATGAAATAAAATGCCAGATATTTATTAAATCTTGGGAAGCTTAAGAAAATGAATTAATATTGCATTTTTTTTGGAAATTTATTTAAAAATCAAAAGGTATTTTTTTTTTAATTTTTTACAAAATTCAAAATTAAAATTACATTACGAAGTCTACAAAAGAACCTGAAATAAAATTTCATATGGTTTGGGTAAAGTATACCACGTTGACACATTTTTTACATTCCCACTCGGTACAGTCACCCGTTTGTTTTTTAGCTCTCTCTCTCTCTCTCTCTCTCTCTCTCTCTCTCTCTCTCTCTCTCTCTCTCTCTCTCTCTCTCTCTCTCTCTCTCTCTCAGTGGCTATCCAAAGTTAACGGATTAAGGTACATGTTGTGCAATTTTTGAACAGATCCAACCATTGGAAGGGTTTGAAAAATTGAAAGAAGGAAAATCATTTTGTGTCATGATGGCAAGTTTGATTGCCACAATGACTCCCATTTGAAATGCATAATAGGTTTTAAAGTAGCCACAGTGACACGAAAGACGATTGGGGTGCTGCCACTTTGACACAGCTAAAAAAATGAAAGAGTACGAAAAATTGTCAACTTTTCTTTAAACATCTTACAAAATGTAATTAAAAACGTTTTACGAATACACTCCAACCCTGACGAGAGGGGGGAGAAGGGGGGATACCCAGGTGGATCGAATTTTCTTCTGAAAGCTTGAAAAAGTAAAACTGAATCATATCTATCGATGAAAAAAACAAAACAAAATGCCTGATGTATCATTAATAGCTTGTGAGGGCTCGGGCCGAATTGCTCCAAAAATGGTCCGAACTGCGCCGCCTACCCCAGACAACATAGGTCGAATTGCGCTCATAGCACTCAAGGAAGATGGGTTGAATTGCACCAAGGTGTTCAGAAAACATGTAATGAGTTGCGCCGCGAACGATCTCTTGACATTGAACAATCGTTCTTCTGTGCAGCGACTTCGACTTCTAAAGTGTGCATGTTGAAAGATGAATGTACGATAAGAGGGAGGATTGTTAGTGATTATTTTGCATGTAATGTACGAAATGTCTAATTCTCAGTAAACAGCTGAATATTAGCTGTACAAGAACCTACTTGTTAATTTCAAGGCTGGAAATTCGGGCATCCATGAAAATAGAAACATGCACTACCAACGCCTGCGAAGCTTTCCATTCAAAATTGTCTTCGCGTACTTTTTATCACTCACATCCAAATGTTGTTCGTTTTATGCTTACGGTGACGAATTTACAACAACACTCCGAAATATGACAAAACAGCACAACAACTACAAAGGTGCTGGACAACCGAATAAAACGTTGACGTGAATTCATTGCTCAGAAAATAGAAGAGTTGAATTCTGGGAAAATTACTCGATTTGACTACACAAAAAAGGTGTCATTTACTTACGCCAAGTCAACAAGGAAGAATTCCAAATAAAATATTTTAATTTTTGAATTTTTACAAATATTGACAAAAGTATTGCCTACCATTGTAATATATTCATAATTCAGTTAATTGAGGCACATTTTTTACACCAGAAATGAGTGACCGAGGCGAAACTTGACTTTCAGGGGGGGGGGGAGAAGGAAAATTTGCCGACAAATATTTTCTTTTAACTAAAAATTTGCCGAAAAATTTTTCTAAAAATTTGAAAATTCGCCAATTTTTTAATCAAAATATTTTTTAATTGAAAAAAAAAATAAATAATAATACTAATAATAATAATAATAAACAAACATACAAACGTTCTTAGAAAATGAAAAAATTCAAATAAACAGTTTCAAAATTTGCTGACTGCCTAATTATTGGCGGTGTTTCACCCTCGTCCCGTCTCCCCATAGTTTCGTCCCTGCAAATGCAGATTGGAACCTTATCCCCCAAGCACTCACATTTGCGCACATGAGCATACCCTATTCTGGGAGGGTAAGATGAAATGATGTTAGGAATACTTGAGAGGAACACACAACTTCCTTTACACATTGAGGTGGTCGTTGTGTATTCTTGGTGATCTTTTTTTTTTTGAATTTCCTCTGATTCTTCTTCTGAATTGATTCCATTCAAATCAAATCAAATTAAACGAAAAAAAAAAAATTGCAAAGTTTCCTGTCGATTGTATTAGGGGAATCCGTGCCAGAAGTTCCCTTTCGTTCTTATGGGAAACATACATGGAATTTTGACTTTTGTTCCGGACTAAATTTCCCTCTTATATCAGGCCGTACAGCGCTAGTATCGACTACTCTTATCAGCGACCAAAAGGTGAAGTTTTGACACATGTAGCAAAATTTTGGAATCCAGTTATAAAAAATAGACTTAATCGAAAGGAAATTCCTTGTTCGAAAAATTCGTTTCTCTTTAAATACTTCAAAAACGTCTTAATTTTCGAGATATTTCAACTTTAATGAGTATTCTACATAATATATTAATGGGGACAATGTATAGATTTACCTTTTGCTACTTATCTCTTCGACTCGATAGCGACGCGCTCTGACGGATGTACAGCGCGAATATTCACCAGGACAAAAGACCATAAACTAAACGATGGAACATTTTTTGCTATCGGATTCAGTTTGTGACATTGGAAAATAAGTCTTTTGCTTTCAACTTTTAGAGTTTGATAAAATGTTCAACTTCCTCAAATTTCAGGCTGTGGGTCAAACAGAAAATCTAGTAACAACAGATTTCGGGTTCCTCAAAGCGGTGGTGCACTGTAGTCATTTACGAATGATTGAATGAGTGAGTGAATCACTGACTCATTGGGTGAGTGACGAAGTGAGGAGTGAATGAATAATTGAATTGGAGAATGAATAAATGACTGAGTGAGTGAATCACTGACTCGTTGGGTGAGTGACGGAGTGAGGAAGTGAATGAATTAGAGAATGAATAAATGACAGAGTGAGTGAGTGAATCACTGACTCGTTGGGTGAATGTCGGAGTGAGGAAGTGAATGAATAACTGAATTAGAGAATGAATGAATAACTGAGTAAGTGAGTGAATCACTAAATAAGTAAGCGAGTGACTGAGTGAATCGCTGACTTATTGAGTGAGTGATGGAGTTAGGAAGTGAATGAATAACTAAATTGGAGAATGGGTGAATGACTAAGTAAGTGAGTGAATCACTGAATCAGCGAGTAAGTGATTGGGTAACTGAGTGAATCACTAACTAAATGAGTAGCAAATGACTGAGTGAATCACTGGCTTATTGAATGAGTGACGGAGTGAGGAAGTGAATGAATAACTACATTACAGAATGAGCGAATAACTAAGTAACTTTGCGAATCACTGAGTCACTGAGTAAGTGAGTGAGTAACTGAGTGAATCACTAAATGAGTAAGCGAGTGACTGAGTGAATCCCTGAGTCACTGAGTAAGTGATTGAGTAACTGTGTGAATAACCGAATAAGTAAGCAAGTAACTGAGTGAATCACATGATTAGGACAAAATTTATAGTAAATAAAATTTTTCTTCCATTGGGCCATTTTCAATTCAATCTGATGAATTTTTCTAAAATATGTAGGCTTTCAATAGTTTCTTTTTTTCCCCATGTGCCTAAAAATATAGAGGGCGACTCTTTCGCGCTGACAGTCCGAATAGTCATTAAAATTTAAAATTCAACGTTTGCTACCGTCTTTCAGATTTTCGAAATGTGTTCCACATTTCAGCTTTGTTTCAACCTTTCAAATAGGTAACGTTCGATACTCAGCTTGAAGCCTTCTGCTTTTGACTGACTAGTCTCTAACAGGAGTCCAGGGTACTCCATTTTCAGAAACGAAATTTGACTTTCAGTTTAGAAAGGAGAAGAAAAATTTGCCGACAATTTTTTTTTGAAAACTAAAAATTCGCCGACAAAATGTTTAAAAAATTTAAAATTTGCCAATTTTTAATCGAAATATTTTTTAATTGAAAAAGAAAATAAATAAACAATTATGCATTAAAAAAAATGAAAACTCAAATGAACAGTTTCAAAATTTGCCGATTGTCAAATTATTGGGAGAGGGGATCAAATGAACAATATTAAAATTTGCCGAGCGCCAAATTATTGGGGGGGGGGGGGTGAGTTTCGCCCCTGCGGGCTGAAAAGTGCAGGTTTGAATATGGTAGGTACATATATTATATATCTTAGGAAGACACTTTTCTGCACAAATGATTGTTAAATGTAAATGCCTCGGAGTTTTTTTTTTTTTTTTTTTTTTTACAGCAACATTAAGTGAATTCCATTATTTTTGAAAATAATCGCGTAACTTACTAATGCAAACTGTTTGGGTATGTTAGGAATGACATAGGGAAGAGAATGAGGAACGAATCGGAATGACTGGCAAAATAGCAGAGTGCAGGTGTGTACAGCCTAAGTAGCTTAAAATTTGTAACTGAAGAATATTACAGTAGAACCTCAGTTATCCGACTTAATGGGGGCGAAGCGACGTCGGATACGTTAAAATGTCGGATAATTGATTTTATAATTATTTGGTTTTTTTGACAAAAAATGAAATATAAACATACATACATAAATAAGCTTTTCGGATTAAAAACACTTTATTACGGAATAAAAACAGAAAAAAAAGGTACAATTAGGAAACAAAAAGAAAAAAAAAAAAAAAGACTTCGATTTAAAAATTACAGAAAATATTTTCTTCTCAAAACAAAATTATATGGTCGAAGCATTTTACATACAGCATTCCATTAGTGGTAGGGTATTCAAGGTGTCGTGAGATACAGACTATTTTGTAGTCGTATTCGTTTCACCAGGAATGGTTTTTTTCTGACCCGGCCCCAAAGCGTCCCTCCGGCTACTAATGCGATACTCGAAAGTGTAGTTTCCGGGCCGGGGGTGCGATGTCATAGGGGCCACTTTTGCATGCGTGCATCGCCATACGTCCCACCTCACCAGTCGTACGCGAGTTCTCAATGCTATGTGAACTTTTGTTTTCATTTTGATGCAAAATTTGGGAAAGGTCGAATAATAAAAAAAGAAATTAAATGACTTTTTGACGTCGGATAACCAACAGAAGTCGGATGAAAATTTTTTGATTGGATAATCGAGGTCCTACTGTAACGCAAAAAGAAGTATCTAATACTACGAAGTATCATTTGAAAAATTGACCTCCGTGTGAAAAGTGTAAAGCCTCATAGGAAGGGCAATTAACCAAATAGTATTTTAATTATTTTGTTGGGTACTTTTACTAATTATTTTTTACTATTCCATTTCATATATTGCACTGTTACGATTCTTTGTTTCTTTTAGCCACATTGAGTTTCTTTTCTTTCCGATGGGGGTAACAGGGCCAGCGAAAGTCCAGTTATATGGGAGCACGTGCACTAGGCTGGATTTTCCAACTGATGTACTGGGACAAAACTTTGGGTGGGGTGTTGTAAGTCCCCCCGCTCCTCGCACTAATTGGTCGGGCAGCAAATTTTGAAACTGTTCATTTGAATTCATTTTATTTTTTAAAAACGTTTGTTTGTTTATTTTTTTTTTTCAATTAAATAAATTTCGATTAAAAAATCGGCAAATTTTAAATTTTTTTAAATTGTCAGCGAATTTTTAGTTTTTGAGAAAATACTTGTCGGCAATTTTTTTTCTCCTCCCACGAAGCTGAAAATCAGTTTTATCTCTGAATAATGAATTGCATCAGGTGCAAAAATCCACTTTTCTTTTAATTTTTTTAAAACTTATCGCTACTGATTGGATGTTTTTTGTTTCAATTTTCTTGGGGGGGGGGGAGGGTTCCTTATTTAGAAGTTTTTTATTTGCACTAGGTGAGGAAATGAAAGATCGCCGGTCTTGAGGGTAAATTCGGATTTTACACTCAGGAATCGAGTAGAATAATGAATGTCTCATGCACACTTGACCTAAGTGACAAAAACCTTTTTTTTAGGAAGAGCGATTTCAAAATTATAAATAATGTTGTGTTATATACGTGGCTCAAATGGATTACGCCATCTAGCGGGCTAAAAATGGAAGCAATTCTTGCGAGTGTAGCCCGATAGAGGGCATCGAGATCTATAAGAATATGTATTTAACTCATTTTTCGTCAAAATGTCATTTAGGTCAAGTGTGCATGAGACACATGATAAGTACTATATTTAACATCATGTGAGCAGAAAAATAATTAAGTACGCTCAATATTATATGGTGAGTGTAGAAAGTTGTCCAATTATTCGCCTAAAAGAACACGTGTTACACTCTTACTCTGAAAACACACGAATGTGCTGCAACATATTGATCTCAGAAATTGTGCAATAATTTACTGTGTTTAGTAAGGACAGGCGGAAAAATTACCTCATTCAGAGAATCGGAGACCAAATGAGATCGTCTGACGTTTATGTTCAGGAAGAAAATATCAATTTGAGGCGCTTGATGCCTCGTCATTTTTGCAACCAAAGATTTCCTCGCGTTTAAAATCATTTGCTGTTCCGAATCCTGGAAAATAGTTCAATCGCCACCATTACTTACGAGAAAATATCGTCTTCGGATTTTCTATTTACTACAAGCGCCGAAAAATAAACTATGCACGTCTGTCTTCACGTTTTGGTTTCAAAATGCCCATTTATTCACCCCTAATACTTTATCCACTAAAAAGCTCCCTTGTATTTTATTCGGTTCTAAAATACAAAATGTCTTAGAAGAGCTTTTTTTTTTTCTCTCTTTTTTTTATTTTGACGACAATATCGGATCAACGTGGAACAATACGGACTAGTTCTTTCGGGGTTAGCAAAATGCCTCCCCTCTTCGAGCAAGGACGCATCACCAACTGTGGAATTTTAAATGGGAAGGTATGGAGCAAAATATCGAAGTTGGGAGCTTTTGGGTCCTTTATTTTGAATATTCTGACAGACCTCTGATTTGTCTCGATGCCAGCATCGAAATTCAAATTGCACTCATGACATGGGGCAATTATATTGACTTGAGAAATTGAACGAACTATCAAAATGAGGGTTGTTTAGGCTGTGGATTATCGAGTATCTTGACAGATTATCGAAATTAGGGTTTACTAGAGTAAATAAGAACATCTTCTGGTGGGGTAAAAATTTCGTGGGTAAGACCATGGCGTATCTACATGAATGATGTAGCCCAAATTTTGAATAGATAAGCCAAAAAAAGGCAAGTTTAAAATGTTGCTTGACAAGCTCTACAATTTTGCAGTGGAAAATATGTCCCTTCTTTTTTTACTTTTACGTCACTGCCACAGTTATGTAGGTTGCTAGTCTCGAAAATCGAATTCGATTTTTGATTTGACTCCAATACGGGCGCTAAAATCCAACTTTTGTTCTTTAAATAAACGTTGACCCCTAAATTAGCTTCAAATCTAAAATCGGACCGTCACTCTAAATACCTGCATCTCAATAGTTCTTGTTCAGTTTTTCAAGTCAAATCGACTTCGCTCTTTTAAAGCGTGAAATTTAAATGTAGGTGTTAAAATTGGAACGGAATCAAAATTCTATTCGTAATTTTGAAATCGGTGAGCTAAGAAAACCTGTATTTATTTCGATAGCTTATTTAGTTGTTTGAACTGAGAGTTGACTTTACCTAAATTCCACCCTTAAAGCGAGCAAAACTAGGTTGACATTTTGTACAAATTACCGAGAAAGAAGTTTGGTGGGCCACTTATTTCGCATTAGAATTTTGTCAGAATTTTGATCCGGCCGCGATGATTTGGATTTTGAAACGCAAATTTCGCGAATTGAGAAAATTTAAGCACCTGAACACATCAGGGCCGGATTTGCATTCTTGCGCCTCTAGTCAGAATAAGAATTGCCGTCGCCTCAGATTTTCGTTCACCCTCCTCTCCTCGCTTCGATTTTCGTGTTTTTTTTTGTTTTTTTTTTAAATTAATTCATAGATTAACCAGAAGTGTTGAAACTTTACCGCCCCCCGAAAATCTGCCGCCCTAGGCACGTGCCTATGTTGCCTATATGTATAAATACACGGCCCTGCCTGAACGGGTTTTCTGGTCGCTGATTTTGAATCACCTTATCAAATTTCGCATTTAGCTTTATTCGAGGTTCAAAATCTAAATTTTATCTATTTATGAACTTTCTTTTCAGAATTTGTAGGGATCTTTACGTACTTTGTTGATCAGCTAGTATCAAGCGGGATACCAATCTCCTGAAAAATCGAACTACCTGGTCGAACGGTGACGTGATAAAAAACAAACTTGAATTACATAAGATTTTTTCTCATTCTTTAAAATTGGCACCAAATTTTAATAAAGATTCCTACGTTTTAAGAACGCCATATTTGAACCAAATGAATTAGCAACGCGACAACTCGAAATCAGCTTCCAGGAAAACCTTTTTTTCGATAGATAATCATTCATTTTTTCAATATTGATCTGATACACTGCTTATTAATTTCATTATGCGGGGGGGGGGGGTGAAAAGAATTTTAAGTTTCTTTTTAGTGACATACATTATACATTTGCATTCTGCTAAGACTTTTTTTAAATTGAGAACCTATCCCCCCACCCAAAAAAATCCATACTTTTTGTGGTAAAAAATGAAAACATAAGTTCTTTTTCTTTATGTTTGGCACTTTTAAAATTTTTAGTAGTGATTCTTGATGTTAACATCCTCGAAATATGTTCTTCGCCTCTGTCTTGGATATTGTCCTATTTCAAGATTTTTGCAGGGACGTACCGATAGGGCGGCAGGGGGCAACTACTCCCTCCCCCCGGGCAGGATTTTTTCACTCAACAGTTGGGAAAATTTACCATTTCAGTCAGGCGAGTTGGAAAAATGCAAAAAATAAAAAAGTTTTTTTTTTGCTTAGCTTTGCTACCTGGGAATTGAGTTAAAAAGTTGAGAAAACCCAACAAAAGGTTTTTCTTCTTTTGCTTCGATACGTGGGAATTTTGAGTTGAGTTAGTTGAAAAAATCCAACAGGTCAAAAGGTTCTTTTTTTGCCTTGTTTTTCGGCTTTGATAGTTGGGAATTCTGAGTTGAGTCAGTTGAGACTTTCATAATCCCCCTCCCCTCCCAGGAAAAACTCTTCGGTACGTCCCTGGCTTTTTGGATGGTCTGATTTCGGTCAAATTTAATGCAATATTTAAAATCTGCATGCCATTAATACGTTCATTTCGATGTGTCTTCAATTTTGCACGACAGTCAGCTTAGCCCACCTCAAATGTGATACTTCAATTTTAGGGGCCTAATCGGTGTCTTATCGAAATCTTATTTAAACTTAGTGCCGCAAAAATGCGTATTTCATAGTTCGGTTGATTTTCCGAGTGAAGTCAATTTTACCTATACCTACTAAGTATGAACTGCATGTTTTTACATTGACGTATCAGTATTAAGGTGTCCCTTATTTTACAAGTTTTCGCCAATTGATTTTAGGGTCGCGCTGAAATTTGTTCCAATGGACCTAGAAACTCGCCATAAAAAATTTGAGCTCAATCTGAGGTCATTAACCCGTGCCGCTTTGACCTTGAAGTTATGTGTAATACTGAGATTTTACAAGCGAATATCTCGGAACATATCAACTTCAGGACCGAAATGCATGCAACATAAAATGTTCCCTGTTAAATTTCCTATAGAAAAGATTCTATACAACTTTTCTCTAAAATGCATGTTTACCGAGATAATCGCAATAATGTATGAAAGTTTCGAGGAACGCGGATTTTGTTATTTTTCGTTTCATAACCGATCTTCACACCCTAAATCGTATAGTTATCTAAAAAAAATATATTTATTCACTTTAGGACCAAACTGCAAATAACATAAAATGTCCCTCGTTAAATTCTCTGTATAAAAGATTCTATACAACTTTTCTTTAGAAAACTTATTTATCGAGATATAATCGCAAAAATGCGTGGAATTTTCGAAAAACATAGTTTTAAAAAAAATTATTTTACAGCTGAAATATTTATTAATGTCGGGTAATGCATACTACAATATAACTTCAGTTTCTGTCTACTGGGGCAAGTGCCGCAGTTTCTCCTTTCCCCTCATACCTACTATAGAATAGACCTCGGATTATGCATGTAGATCGACAATAGTCAACAATTTGCGCATAAAATATAACGTTGTGCTGTTGAGGAACAGTCACGCGTTCTCAGAATTCAGGGTCATTTCCTACGGACAAATTGCTGTTTCCTATTGTTGATATACGTCATCTCAAGTCTACCATACCACGCATTCAACGGAATTCCAGAATGCTCAAGACTCAATAAAAACAGTTTATTAACCCTAGATCGCAAAGTTTGGTCTTCTTCAATCATTGAATTTGGAATTAGTTATGGTGCGGTGAGATGTATGGCGATGCATGCATGCCAAAGTGGCCCCGAAGACACCGCATCCCCGGCCCTGAAAACTAGCCTTTCAAGTATCGCATCAGTGGCTGGAGGGACGCTTTGAGGCCGGCCCGAACCCCCATTTCGCCGTGCAGCTTCCGGCGCGCTCGTCCTACAAAGGCCACCATGGGGTTCTCTACTGACCGAGGTTCGCGCTCCCCGAGCACTAGCCTGGAAATTTCAGGTCCCCCATAGCCGGACGCGCTTCCTCTTCACTCACCCCTCACCTCCTCGTCTTTGTACGTGTGGCGACGCAAGCAGGTGGCGACGACGAGAGAGCCCTACGGGGGTATTTCGAAGCCGGTCGCTCATTTTCGCAATAGTGCAGTCCACCTCTGTAGAGAAAGCGCCAGAGCGTCCAACAATACTGGGAGTGAAATGCCGGGGAATCGCTACCTATGATGACAGTAAGCAATGATCAGACCTCCTTAGCGCGGATTACAGGAAGACGCCAACCCTCCCGGTCAATGGCTCATGGATACCTAGTTAACGTTTCAGTTTTAGGCTCTTCCGCATATTTTTCATCACTAGGGGCAGACCAACAGTCCTACCTCTTGCAAATACAAGCTTTTGACAACCGCAAACACTTCTGCACATGTTTTTCTTCATCTCATCGCTAAAGGGGTGAAGATGAACATACGTAGAAGAGTTTGCGATTGTTGAAAGCTTGTATTTGCAAGAGATAGGACTATTGGTCTGACCCTAATGATAAAAAATTTGCGGAAGAGCCTAAGATTGAAACGTTAACTCGGCATCCATGAACCATAACTAATTCCAATGTTTTTATTGAGTCTTAAGTATTCTATGATTCTGTTGAATACTTGGTATGGTGGACTTGCTATGATGTACAATCAACAATAGGAAACAGGGATTTTTCGATAAAAAATAAGAATGTATTCTGAGAACATATGACTGTTCCTTAACAGCACAATGTTATATCTTATGAGCAATGTTGACTATTGTTGATATAAATACATAACCCGAGGTCTACTCTATAGTAGGTACCCATCACAACAAACTGTCATGGGCGTAGCCAGGAGGGGGCGGACAGGGGCGCTTGCCCCAGTAGACAGATACTGAAGTTATATTGTAGTATGCATTACCCGACATTAATAAATATTTCAGCTGTAAAATAATTTTTTTTAAAACTATGTTTTTCGAAAATTCCACGCATTTTTGCGATTATATCTCGATAAATAGGTTTTCTAAAGAAAAGTTGTATAGAATCTTTTTTACAGAGAATTTAACGAGGGACATTTTATGTTATTTGCATTTTGGTCCTAAAGTGAATATTTTTTTTTGATAGATAACTACGATTTAGGGAGTGAAGATCGGTCATGAAACGAAAAATAACAAAATCCGCGTTCCTTGAAACTTTCACACATTATTGCGATTATCGCGGTAAATGTGCATTTTAGAGAAAAGTTGTATAGAATCTTTTTTATAGGAAATTTAACAGGGAACATTTTATGTTGCATGCATTTCGGTCCTGAAGTTGATATGTTCCGAGATATTTGCGATTTTTTGTAAAATCTCAGTATTACACATAACTTCAAGGTCAAAGCGGCACGGGTTAATGACCTCAGATTGAGCTCAAATTTTTTATGGCGAGTTTCTAGGTCCATTGGAACAAATTTCAGCACGACCCTAATCAATTGGCGAAAACTTGTAAAATAAGGGACACCTTAATCAGTATGTTGTGCTTTTCAACTTCATTATGTATCTGAATTCAAATTTCATTTCGCGCACTTACTGCGATACTGCCAGCATATAAAAAATTCTCATCTCAAGTGGGGATTCATCCCCCTAATCCTCCCTTGGCTACGCCACTGGATTAAACCACGCATTTGAAAATTAAGAGGGGAAGCAAATTTTACAATGCATTGAAAATACACGAAATACATATCAAGCCATATTATCTATGTCTTCAGTACTCAGGTCAGTTTGTTTGCAAAGGGAAAAGAGTATTTCGTTATGTTTTTCCTGTTTCGAACTCCCAGCTCCCGGCTCCCAGCTACTGACTACCAAGTATCAATTACCAGTTCGTTCTCTCTCTCTCTCTCTCTCTCTCTCTCTCTCTCGTCTCTCTTATTACGTTTCTTGACGGGGTCCGTGAAAATTGTAATTTTACAAGAGAGCGTTTTACAGATAATGTGCTTAAATTTAGACTGTATAAGGTATCATCTCAGACGTCAAAATTATATACTAGTAGACACTTCCCGGTACTTCTGTGACAACTCATGTGAAAGAGATCATAAATGATGATGATGATAAGGTGATCAGTCTTACGACTGGTTTGATGCTGCTTTCCATTTCTTCCTATCTTATGCAAGTTCTTTCATTTCGTAATAACACTTACATTTGAAGAGTTCAGGGGAAAAAAGGGGATAAACCCAGTTTTCCACTTCCCCTTTCTTCCACTTTATCGGTGGAGATATGGCCCCATTCTGCTTTATTTTCGTTTGTCGACTCTAATTTCAGAATTTTGTACCCCCTGAAGGAAAGTGTTTCGACGCCATTGGCTCTTACCTTCGTTAAGATAAATCTCTTGGCCAAAATACTCAGCAGAAACGGATACTGACAGTATGCGAACTGTCCCGGATGTCGGCAGTTCTGCCACACGTAATAATCTTGCATCAAGTCGATGTGATCCAACGCGGAATTGTATAATTCCGTGTAATTTAACAACGGAGGCGAGCATTCGTTGTTGGCTGCATCTGTTAATTGATAATTTTTTCTCCTCTCGATTACATAAAATTCGAATAGGAAACATAGATGACGACTGGTTAGAGTAAGTAGGTAGACCGTGGCCAGGACGCGTACTTACTAATTAACGCGAGCAGCTTGGTGGCGGTTGGGATCCACCATCTGCTCTTGTTCAAAGGGGGCAAGAATTTATCGGCGCTGGAAAACTGGCGGACTGTTATGAATTGCATGAGCTGTCGAACGATCGCGCGAAGTCTTCCCACGTCCAGGCTGCGAATCAAAATCACCCATTAGTTCGTATCAGCTAGGGGGACTGAAAGTGAAAGCATAGGCGCAACCAAGAGGGACTATGAGGCTATAGCCCCCAAAAGCCCTGAGCATGGAATTTTAAGCTGAAAATTATATGCCAAGTGTTTTACATTTTTGTGTATAATTTATCCCCCCTCACTTTTCTTAGGTTCAATTCCAGAGGTAATTCCTGATTGCGCCTGTGAGTGAGTGATGGAATTTCTCGGGTGTAATTGAGTAATACTCACATTTTGAACCAGTTGACCAGCAACTGATGGTGCGAACTGGGTAGATTTATACAGTAACGAAGAAGATGTGCGAACACGATGTACGAACTCTGAGGTGTGAAGACCGGACATTGTAGGAGGATGAACACAGAACGGATTTCATCTTTATCGAAGAGACTGCATGAAAATAGCGCGATTTTTAATGATACTCGATATTTTTCGTCGAGTTTTAATAAGGCACGGTGCTCGACAATTAGGTCATCATAATTTAGGTGCAATTGGCGAATGCCGTACAATTGGCGATTGTTTTTGAAGTCATTCAAACGTTGCATGATGAATTGCTTATGACATACATTCGTATGTTTGAAGTCGACGTTATTTGATTAATACATCGAAAGGCGGCATTCCCCCGCCCATGCTTGTTTCGAGCTCCACTGGTGTGTATCGAAGATGGGTAAATATTAGCCACGGAGTGGTGCAGATAGATAGCATTTTTCAGAATAATACTAGATATGATTCAGTGACGCATCGCTGGTGATTTTATTTACGCCACGAATATCAAATTAAACCTGACTGACAACGATCGAATAAATTATATGGTTCGAGAGGAAAGCGTGAGGCGAATATTTTTGGTGCGCTCTGACGTCACACTTTTCTGAAACCAAACAACCCAAGATTCGGGGGCCTTCTGTTTCAAAAACGATTGTTAATAGAGGGCGGCGACAGGAGAAGCAAGTGTCAGGGGGAAAATGGGAATGAAAATTAAGGCTTTCCTTCTTTCAGCGCCTGCTCAGTGACTTCTTTAAGTTACTTTTACATTCTTAAATATGGAAACCATTAACTTGACCTCTTGGTAACATAATGTACTTAGTGGCAGCAACCTAGTGTTCGGGGGGTTCTAGTCTTGACCAAAGAGGAAGGGCGTGTTAGAAGGGATGCAAAAATGAGAAACCCGCTACTTGACGAAACCCCAAAGAGAGGGTCCTGACAAGGCCGGATTTAAGATCTCGTGGCCCTGGAGCCCAGGAAGATGTAGAGGTCCCAAAGTGTCAAGAAACCTCCCCTCCCCCCACTAAAAAAACCACAAAAAATCTGGAGTTCAAAATTATGAGTAAAAATAATTCGAAGTACACATAAAGTACATATGAACAAGATATCAAATCTCATATCTACATCTACATTCTACATATATTATAAAGACAAGTTGCGTTTTTATGTCGTCAATGTTCTTAGCCTGTGCTGAATATTACAGGGTAAAATTTGCATAAAATATAAATATTAAATCGGCGAAGAACCTTTTGGTATCAGATTTTCAATAACTGAAACATAAAAGCTGTAATTAAGCTTTAAAGTTGACTTGCATGTGTGTCTATGTGTGAGTGTTCCACGCGCTTACCCCGTCATCGTAAACGCGTGTTAGAGTGATCAGTGTGACCAGTAGACACATTGTGGATATATGTAGAACGATCAGGGTGGCCATGCGATATCTGTATTATATAGACAGTCTTGGTTTCTTTTATCTAAAAGAGTCTCAGTGTACATACTGTGGTTTATCAGGCCATGTTGCGCTTTTTTATTATTGAGCTTTTACTTTACAAATCCTGTTTTAAGGTCTTCGTGAGTTGAAGACTTGGGGCATGTGTCGTTTTTTAATTATCGACTTTTCATTTTACAAATACGTTTTTGCTTCATTTTTCATTTATTAAAGAGATTAATCTAATATATAGAGACAAGTCTCGAATTTTCCTTATCGGGGTTCTCAAGTATTACTGAAAATGTTTATATTATTGCGAGCAGAAAACCGAAAACAAATTTGCACAAGAAAGCACGAACATACGAATAGTAAGAAATCTTTATTACAAGTACATTCCTTTTCATCATCATTTGTAATACTGCCGACCGACACAAGTCTCCTGTGGCCTTTCCTTTTCTCGCATGACTCATCGAAGCAGCAAGAATACATCACATGTTTGATTTGGCCTTTGGAATAGATAACAAACACAATAACAATAGTCATAGGGTAATTTAAGTTACGGGTGATCATCGAGAACCACTAGAAAGAAAACCGATTCTATTTATTTATTTATTTTTTGCGATTCGAAACATCTTTAGGGCTTCATGAGTTCAAGACTTGGACCATGTGTCGTTTTTTTATGATCGAATTTTCATTTTACAAATACTTTTTGCTTAATTTTTCATTTATTGAAGAGATTAATCTAATTTCTCGATTTTTCCTCATCGGTGTTCTCAGGTATTACTGAATGAAATTAAAAAAAAAAAGTCTCATATGGTAGTATGTAACATTTTTGAATCGGGGGCCTAATTTTGAGAAATTATACTTTTATGCTCTTTCCAACAATATACTAATAACTCATTTTGCTTACAAATGTCGGTTGGTTCTCTTACGCTTAACAACGTCCAACTGAGGGTTGCAAATGGGTAACTATTCCTCGGGTAACTAGGGTAACTGATTGCGCATCCGGTTGGGAGACAGATATACCAAGTTCAAAACACAGTTCATGTTTTGCGTTTTTTTACTATTGATCTTTTATTTTACAAATACTTTTTTGCTTCATTTTTCATTTATTGAAGAGATTAAAGAGATGTAGGTGTTTCATGTGGCGTTTTTTTACTATCGAACTCTTACTTTACAAATAATACTTTTTTACTTCATCTGACTGGGACTGTGCAAATTGTAGAAGTGCTAGTGTCGTATCTTTAGTGCGTTCGTTAAACAATGATATGGAGAACATATTATAGCGCTTTCTGTGACACAAACATACAAACTGTTATCAAAGCCGTTATCTTTAATGTTTTTGAAAGCTTCTGACTGGGACTCTCGGACTGTGCAAATTGTTTGGACAAACGAACCCTCAGTACTTTGATTGAGGACGTGAAATGTATATATTACAAAGCTATCACATTTACGTATGAAAAACAGTTTCATGCTTCACTTTCTTTCTTTCATTTTCAAAGTTTCATATTATTGCACATGTTTGATCCCGTCCGAAGGACGGGTACTACAGCTTGTTTGTAATAACGACACTATGACTTTTGTGGCGGCCCCTAATTTGTGGAGGCCCGAGGCCCTGGACCCCCTGGGCCCCACCCTAAATCCGGCCCTGGGTCCTGACCACCGCTCGCTTTCGGCTATACCGCTGTATATATTCGTACTCGTATTGAAAACTTTTCGTTAGGCGTTCGCGAGTTCCAAATTTTGGACTCAAAAATATAAGCCTACCCAAGTCCCGCTATGAGGGCTGACGTGAATATTTAAAAAGGGACGTATACAATATTCTCCATTAGAATGTACGCTACTTCTAAATTCTCTAATTAATTATTTATTTGACAAAGGCGAAATGTATTCGGTATGCAAAGTATGGCCTGGCTTCTTTTTTTTTTTTACGGGCATGCTCAAAGGCTAGGTTTATTTTGGAATGAAAGACTTCCTCTGCAGTGGGGCCAATTTGACTCTGCCGAAAAAATTGAACACGGTACCGAGATACTTTTTTTTTTTTTTAGATCAGTGATTTCGAAAATGCAGTCAGGTTATCAGTTGAGCTACGATAACCTCTGAATCCAAATTTAAACCCTTTAAATACTGTCTATTTATCTCTCATCTGAACCATCCTCTCTGCACAAGTTTATCATTCAAAAGGGGGAAGGACCCATCTGCCTTTGCAGCAAAGAAATTAATGAAGTTCTCAGGAAGGCTGATCGATAAGGGTTTTCTTGCCTTTTAGTAAGGAAAAAATATTTCCTTCACTTTACAACTTTGACCGCTCGTTTGATTAACAAAATTTTCCTTCAGTCAAATGAGAAATTCGGATCTGGGAAGCTCGAATGGAATTGGAAACAAAATCGGTTTTTCGAAATCAATACCCCCTCCCCCCTCTAAGAAAAGAATGTAGATGACGTTCTATTTTTCACATTAAGTCAGTTAGCCCCCCCCCCCCCGAGAAAAATAATGTAAATGACGTTCAGTTTTTCAAATTAAGTCAGTTAGGCTTATCTGAAAGGTATTGTGTATTTAAATATCCTGTGACTCGTATAGATTTCGGTGAGATAAATTATCGAAAATAAGAAATAAAGGGAAAACTTGCTGCTTTCATAAGGAAAAAAGAAGAAAGATGTCTCAAATAAAATGAAATCTCTTTTTTCAAGAACGAAGAAGAAAGATCTGACTACATTTTCGAAATTTCCGATTTAAAACAATTCCATCTCCAAGATTTTTGTTCTGTTTTCAGAAAAATCAGATTCCCTGTTTAAATCAAGAGAAGAGTAACATGGATTTCTAGAACTACATCGTTCTTGAAATATTTTTTCTCACATTTTCAGACCTGCTGAGATTATTTTACCTCTGGAAATTGAGACTGGAATAGTGTAGCCACTTGATCGCCTATTCTGCTTTACATTTTTTCCTCGTATTTTAATTTGCAAGACTGGCCCTAGTTTGTTAACTATCGCATCGCTTAAGGACCAGGTCGATGATCCGTACGTCATGGTGGGTAGAACACAGAGACTGAAAATTTCGCCTTTTAATTTTAAACTATAGTTATCTTTAAATATTTCCTTTAGCGGCCAAAACTTTTTCCAACCAATTGTTATTCGTCGATTCACTTTTTTTTTTACGGTAGTCTCTTCTAAAGCGATTCATTGGCCTAAATAAATCGTTTCGTTTACGTATTCAATATCCGTCTTCCTAATTTTAATTTTTTGTTAGTTAGCATTGTTTGTTTTTTGTTTTTTTTTTTTTTAATTTATTTAATAAATTTATTGACACAACATATTCATACAGACAACAGATCTCTCCAGTGCTTTTACAATCAGTTTATCGCACTGGTGAGGTCTGATTGAGTTCTTATGTGTATACTATACAATACATCTATTTACCAATCCACTTATGCACGAGCTTATAGTAGGTACGTATACATTTTACACCCCTCTTTTTTTTTGGCGTTAAATTGGACAGAGCGTTACTGAATATCTTTTTTGGTTTTTAATATTTCTTTCAAAAATTTGTTTATTTTGACATAGCTTTCTTTTTCTTGTAAACATTTCCCTAAGATGTCCTCTGTAATATTATGTTTCGTTCTGATTTGATTAAAATTTTGACATTCTATAAAAGTGCGATCTGGACTATCTTCATATTTTTTATTACAAACCCTCCAACGACTGTTATCTGTTATTTGGTATTTCTGTAGATATGCTACAAAATTACCATGTCCGGTGAGGTATTGTGTTAGGAAATAGTTAGATTTTAGATTTTTATTTTTTAGTCTCTCTTCTATGTGAGGAATCAGTTTTGCCTAGAACTTTTCTTTTTTCCATGTTGATAGATAGTCCTCCCCCTTCCTCCCCTCCTTATCTAGTTGGGTTATCATTTACTCTGATTGAGTCATCGATTCAGCTATCAAGACTACGTCATCTGTGAAACTAACAAACTAAGAGAACTGCCCAAAACTCAATGGCACGTTCAATTCTCAAAATTAGGCATACTGTAATCTGGGGTAACTTCGGACTATTTTTAACTTTAACTCCCTGTAACTTCCTAACATGTGGTACAAAGGTGGTTTGAAGGTAATTAAAAAATCTTGTCTTGACCTGTAGTTTACCACTACATGGGTCAAAATCTGCTAAATTTTAATTTTGAACCCTCCAGAAGACGAAAAGTGGCAGTCTGTAACTTTGGACTTTTTTTTCTCTCTTCAAAAAAAATAATGTTTTGGTTTCCTACAGTTCTGAAAACACTTTTTATGAACTTTTAATGAAGAATCAATATTTATTCAAATATAAAAAGGCACTTTTATTCATTCAAGTATACAATTATTCCGAAAAATCAAATTGTAAAAAAGAAAATCAAAATTTCAGCTATAAAAATGTTAAATTTTAAAATATAAATTCAAAATGAGGTATACATTTCATAGCTTCTTTACTAAAGTCGTGGTGACTTCTTCTGACATTTTTCAGACGCCTACGAGTTTTATTTTATACGAACGAACCATTTTATTTCACAAATTTTAAAACGTGGTGCAAAAATGTTTGTCACTTTTTCTACTTTTTCCCCGATAATTCAATCTCTATTTATTCTTTTGATCTCTCTCTCTCTTTTTTAAATCATTCAGAAAAGTTTGCTTCTCCAGCCACGAGAAAACGAAGATTTGATAACAAGATTTTTTTGGCGTTCCAAACAAAGTTTTCTGGTTTTTTTGGTGTGGGGGGGAGGGGGCTTTTTGTATGTGCGTCACGAAAATCATTCTAGTTTCCCTATATCGAGTTTTAAATCGAGTTTAACTGCATAGCAGTGTAGCCACATGCGTTGGCATTAATTCCGTGCCAAATTTGATGGAATTCCCTTCAATCTGAACTTCGTGGGAAATGTTTTAAGTAAAAAAATTGAATCTGTCTGAAGTTATCCCAGATTACGGTGAAGACCACAAATTCAAATTAAAAAAATCAGGGAAAAACTAAAAAACATGAGGAACATCTCAACTTTTATCAGATACCAAAAGTGGAGTTGGGCCGGGCACATTTCAAGACTAGAGGACAACCGCTGGATGCAAAAAGTAACCTTTTGGTTCCCATCTCATCTAAGATACAAAAAAGGAAGACAAAAAACACGATGGGCTGACATTACTCATTTCTTGAAAAATAAAATCTTCCAAGAAGTAGCCCTAAACAGATCTGAATGGGGAAGTTACGGAAGACATTTGCTCGATACGGGCCGAAGATACTCAATCGTGTAAATTGAGTTCTTAAAGGAGAATAAATAAAATAAAATTTGCAAGGTGCCACAAGTAGTAAGAGGGCTACTTTGTAAATCTCGCCCGTCCCCTAACTCCCTTCACTTTGGCCACAACTTATAAAATATCTGACTCCGAAGGTAGAGCTGCTTGCTTATTCAGACTCATGAAAAATTAGTCTTTCTGGTATACATTTGATGGTTAATTGAGTCTATTTAGGAAAATGTTTATTCTGGAAAAATCCATTCGGGAAAATTTTCGAGAAAGTTTATCAACCAATTTGCTGGTGAGTAAAGTCTTCAAATGGTTCGTTACGTGTTTTCATTTGCGATAAACTGATAATATGAATATTTCTCTTCTGCCTCAGATGCCTCCAAATGATATTGCAACACTCTGTCGGCAATCCCTGAGTGCTGGAGAGAGTTATGAGCTGGTGAATTGAGTATGGGTGCCAGACTCTACATACAAATTATCGCTGCCTATTCTTCAGTAGTTTTTTTTCAACTATTATCTATTTCACTAACCAGATCACTTTTCACATTTTTGTAGATGAGTTTGAAATTTTGGGCATCTTCCACTGCATCTTAGTGGTACTTTTTACTTTCATGCTCCTTAAATTTTTCGATTGCTTTCTTCCATGTTTGAAATGGAGCTTTAATAAAGTAATTTGGAGTTTCATAACCACCTTTGCCAAATCTTTTGACCCATCAAACGGTACACAAAAATTATAATAGGCGCCATCTTCAGTAGCAGAATATACTAACCACTTAAAAGAGTGAAATCAGGAGTGCTGAAATTTCAAATTTCGCGCACCAGAAGTTGGGAATTTGTATGTAGAGTCTGGCACCCATACTCAATTCACCAGCTCATAACTCTCTCCAGCGCTCAGGGATTGCCGACAGAGTGTTGCAATATCATTTGGAGGCATCTGAGGCAGAAGAGAAATATTCATATTATCAGTTTATCGCAAATGAAAACACGTAACGAACCATTTGAAGACTTTACTCACCAGCAAATTGGTTGATAAACTTTCTCGAATATTTTCCCGAATGGATTTTACCAGAATAAACATTTTCCCAAATAGACTCAATTAACCATCAAATGTAGACCAGAAAGACTAATTTTTCATGAATCTGAATGAGCAAGCAGCTTTACCTTCGGAGTCAGATATGTTACAAGTTGTGGCCAAACTAAAGGGAGTTAGGGGACGGGCGAGATTTACAAAGTAGCCCCCGATCTGCGTTTTTAAGCTTGTGACACTATCTGTGGCAAAAAAAAGTGCTCAAGTCTGTAAATTTCGCAAATTTGTGGTAAAAGTGTGGTAAATATTTAGATCCGCCCCTTTTATCACTGGAAATATGTCACACAGCCTCCGTGACATTAAAGTGTCACAAATATGCTTATGTGTGACAGTTTATGTTGTCATATTTAAGCAGAAAACTGCTTATTTGTGGCAATTTGAGAGAACCTAGAAATTAAATAATTAATCGTTATACTTAAATTCAACTTTGAACATATATTGTCTTGTACTAACTGGGATTGTGATTGTGCTCTCATTTCTGTGTTTTAATTTGAAATTTGACGACTACTTATAATTTATGATTTTATATTTAAATATATTTCGTTCGTGTGTTGCTGTGCTCCTTGACCACCACGTGTGCGAATGAAATACATGGCTACAATGAAACGAGTAAGTTACCTAATTATAATTATTATCCTGTGTATTTTTCCTCTTTCAGTCTGTTCTGTTATTTGGAGCTTCTTAGTATATATACGAGTATATATTTCAAAATCACTGGTAAACAGCGCGTGTATGTTCCTCACGCTGTTCACCAGTGATTTCAAAATATACTCGATCGTATATAGACGATGAAGCTCTCCAAATAACAGAACAGGCTGAAAGAGGAAAAAATACACAGGATAAGTATAATTTATAATAATCTTCCTCCGGATGATCTTTGCTGGCGGAATTTTTCTGTAGAATAACATCCTTTATAAGTATCTACGCTTGTTCACCTGATAGATAAGCTGGAATCAACATAGCTGCATGATACCTGTATTTTGTGATTGCACTGCGCTGAGAGAATAATATCCGTGCATTTTGGAATTGCTGGCAGTTTGTATTCTGAGAAGGAGCGCTCCAACATCAACCAAAACCAAAAGTGCATATAAATAAGAACTCAATATTTTGGTAGAAACTATATGACATAGCGTTTACTGATAAGCATTTTTCAATGTGAGTACACATTTTTGAATCGGCAGCCCAATTTTGAAAAATTGTACTTTTTACGCTCTTTCCAAACATACTAATAACTCATTTTGTTTACAAATGTTGGTTGGTTCCTTGACGCTGAATATAGCGTCCAATTAAGTTGAACAACTTAGTCAGGGGTTGTTTTTAGTCCTGTACTTTATTTTTAGTACCTATCTATAATAATTATTTTGTTGTATGTATGTAAAATATACATTTTCTACGTGCTTTTTGTAAATATTGACTACATTATTTACATTGTTATCGCGCTCCTACCACACTCGCTTTGCGGTATCGTGTATTTATTTATTCTTATGGCAGAAATATATTTCTGTAATATATGTAATATACCTATGCGATGCTCACAATTGAGGGTGCAGCGGGGGCTATAACCAGCGCCTGCAGAGGCGAGCAAAAAACTGCGTAAATGTGACACTTATTAAAATGGCACAAATGAGCACATTTCTGTCACAAGTGGCATTAAAAACTGCCCAGTAAGCAAAAAACTGCTTAAACGTGACATTTTTTTAATTGACACAAATGAGCACATTTCTGTCACAAATGAGCACATTTCTGTCACAAATGGTATTAAAAACTGCCCAGTTGTGACACTGGTGGCAGCAGACTGACAAAAACCCGTTCTCGTCTCTGATAGGTGGAATTAATTGTCACAAATTGTACAAAAAAGTGCTGAAATTATCATGTCACATTTGAGCACTTTTTCTGAAAAATTCGCAGATCGGGCCCTCTTACTACTGCCACAATTTGGCTTCTAGCCACATTTAGTACATTTGCCCTACATGCTTCTTCTTTACCATCAGTTCAAGAATTTCAGTTCCAAATTTTAAAACACGGAAGGTGTTATCAGTTAATATTTGCCATAATGTCGACCTACTTGAACCTTTTCAGTGATATCACATATGATGACCTTCAATATGTGTGCCTCGCTATACATTCATATTCGGGTAACTTACATTTTTGATTCTTCGAGTAACGAATTTATAATTGATTTTAGAACGGTTTTTTGAATCACTGAGGGCTGAAACAGAAAACCAATCAACATTTAAGTATTTCTAATCACTACTTTACATGGACCCTTTTAAGCAAAATCCAACCAAGCGACATTTGTGTACTATTGAGATATTACTGTTAGACAGAAATGTTACAAACAGCATCGCAGGTTACAGCTGCGATTTTTGAGAATTAATATCTCGTTGAGTTAGCTGTCTTTAATAAGTTTTTTATCCCCCCCCCCCAATAATGTTCTACTGATGGTATACATACATAACTATATACACCCAAAAATGTCGCTTGGTTGGGTTTTAATCAAAAGGGTATATGATTATCTATGAGATAGGCAAGTATCAGGCGCATAACAGAGTAGGCAGGGAGGCATTCCCCTTCTAATCTGACGACTTCCTGACAAACTTAGATGGAGAATCGAAATGAGGAGCTTTTGTTTAATCATTTCCTGAAATTTGAAGTTTAAATTTAACGTCTTGCTCCTACTTATCCCCCTAAATTTCAAATCATCCTCCGGAAAAACTGGCCGTGTTCTGGGACTTGTAAGTACGCATTGGTAATGATAAAGTTACTGGAGTGAAACATATGCATAAGTACACAGTAATAATACACTGATTGTTGTTTGTTATTGCTGTTGTTGTTTTTAAGAACCGGTGGTTAACATATTTTTTTCAAATGTACCACTGAACGCAATTTTTGTGTTGCTCATGCCATGGAACACTTCTGATCAGAACAAGTACCTAAAACATGGCTTGTCAGAGACTGAACAATACACTATGAAACTTTTTTTTTTTAATAAATTTAAAAATGATTTAATGCTATAATACTTCTTCAGCACTTTCATAATAAGCCGATTTAAAAAAAAATCTAAATGCAAGAACTTAATGACTGTAATATATGATAAACTCATTTCTGTCTGCAATCTAAGAACAAATGTTTGTGACTGTCAACTATAGTTATCCTACCAGTTCTTCGATAGCGTCGTGTACCGAGTAGACAAATTCCAGTTTCAAGCCAGGATCTTCTGGGTTGCCACCTTCTTCTGCTGGATCTACCTGCATACAGAGAGAATGTATAGGTACAAATTTCAGCCACATCAGTAGATAATTGTATGCTCAAATACTCGTATATTATCCGTATCTCAATCTGAATATATCTTTGTTATGTGCAGTGGAAATCTCATCGTTAAATGAGATATTAAAAGAATTAATTTATAATTTATTCTAACGCTATTTATTTTATCTATATCGTTCACATAACACGATGTTCAGTTCAATAAAAATATGCGCGAAGATGAGACGGATTAAATCAGTACGGAATTACGGCGAGAGTGTTTTCGAAGACAGCTTCGTAAGCATTCTAGCGAAACACTTATTCGTTTATGCACAGTATGGGTTTACCTTAAATAGAGCACACAGTTCGCTGAATGAGTTGAAAGTCCTCATGTAGAAGTAATGCAAATTACTGTAATTTTCACTTTGACGCGCTTTTCTCACATCTTGTCTAAAATCGAAAACAGCAGTCATTACGTTAATTTATATGAAGCTCGGGTACATCTCCGCTCTTCTCCTATATATCTGTTGGAAAGCGGAAGCTAATTTTGCCAATCAACTTACAGAAATTCTTGTCTCGTTTTCGGTCTTACTGTGTAGTTGGGAAATGGTTTCGATTCTTCCGAAATGTAACTTTCCGATTTTCTCGGAGCCAGTGAAGAACTGTGGCTTCTCGAATCCGGGGTAATAGGTGCTTCCATATCCTAGGTACCATTATGTTTTCATTACTTGTCAATTCAGCTCTGATTATTCGTTCTTAATAATGTCTGCGAGTGAGTTACTTACATTTGTCTTCGATATTGGAGGTAACAGAAGTGCCATCCGAGAATTGAGGGACAGGAGCATGTTGAGGTTTTCCAGTCGTCCGAATAGGCCGGCTTCATTTTCGCAGCTTCCTATTCTTACGTTATCTGAGTGAGCGTCATTCTAAAATTAACAAATTGAATATTGTTTGTAATATTTCACCTGTCGATCACTAGCGGTTCCAAAATGGTGTGCATGTGTGTACATCACTTTATTCTCAAAGAAAAAAAAAGTGTAAATGAAAATAATGATTGAAATAATTATTCTATTTGATGATGATTGATGATGATGATGACGAGGAGAAAAGGGTAGAAGTGATGTAAATGTAATGTAGGGGAGAGTTGCCCAAGTCGGACCACTTTGACTTTGGAGGCTTCGAACTCAGCCGTCGTTGCACGGAATCTAAAGTGTCGTACATCATTGAAAAGGGCATACATCTGGCTATACCTTCGATAAAAATTTGAAATCTCTACGATTATTAGGACGCCGTGGAGAGAAGTTTTAAGATAAAAATCCAAAAGTGGTCCAATTTGGGAGCCGTGCCTTAAGTTGGACCATGGATTCTAAAGTTGGACCAGTCGTAAAAAGTCTGTAAATGCTCAAGATTTATAATTAAAAATATGTAGAGTCAATGAAATTCAGATGAGTACATATTTGTAAGCAAAAAATAAACATTATTTTCTACGGCTGTTGAAATATCAAAACTGAAGAATTTTATCCTAAGTTGGACCGGTTCAACTTGCGATACTTCCTTGTTTTCGTTTCTTATTGCTCGAAATGCAAAATTACCGAGCTACACATTTTTCATTGCATTAGTCCGTGGTTTTGTATGTGACAGAATGCGAATAATGCGACAAATAATGCGATTTTGAGGTGATCCATCTCAGGGAACAATTTGCGGTCCAATTAACGCGACCACAACTTTTTCTCACAAACATGGCCGTGGAAAGAGATGCATGCAGTTAATGTCTCATCTCTTTGTACAAAAATATGGCTTAAACTGTGACTAAATCGATAATAGGGTGGAACGAAAACAACCAAAAATAATTTTTTTTTAAATTTCAACTGTCCCTACCTCGAAAAAGTGGCGAAATGATTTAAGAATGGTGCACACAAAATTTGGTTCAAAAATATTAAAATCTTCAGTTCGCGAAACACAGTTGAAAGGTAGAAGAACTTGTCACGGTCGCCATTTTTGTAGAGGGATAACCTCTACTAATAAATAAGATCGAATGAATATAGGTAGAAAGATTATTTTATTCTAAACTTTTATAAGAAAAAGTAAAAACCGGCGGAATAAATTCTTAATGGCTGAATGAAAAAAAAAAAAAAAAGACTCAAGACTCGAGAGAAAGAAAAAAACGTGTAAGGCGGATTTACAAGGGGGAACGAGTCAGGTGGCGGCCGAAACATAGGCGCCTTTTAGGTGGTGGAAGGAGGAACCCCGACCAACTTGTTTCGCGCAAGCGCAGGCTGCCGCCGGACCGTACTATTGCAATGCCTGCTGATCAGATCGTCAGTAACCCCGCTTTTCAGTGAGTCGCTTCGCAGAAGTTTTTTACGCGACTTTTTGGCGTCTTATGTATTATCCTCCGTTTGTTGTTCGATCAGGATGCGTATGCATTCTCAAATGGCCATTTTTTGTCCGAATCGCCTTCAGGTACCTATTGAAAAGAGAGATGAATGAAAGGAGAAAACGAAAATCGAAGTATATCGTAAACTATGAAACCTGTAAAAGTGCCGATGAGAAAAAAGTAACCCACAAATCTGAGAGTCCACAAAAATGAGATTCAAGTTGACAAATTTTGCATTAGCATGCGACCGCTTTGGGATTTCTGATCGTTCAGCTGCCCTGTTAAGTACCTACATCTTAACTGCAAGACGTCGGCCTCGTTTCATCAACCAACACTAAAATGGTCATCGATCGCATGAAAGTTCGGCGAGAAAGAAAAGCACAACGCCAATTATTAAAAGAGGAACACAAAATTTCAAATTTTTACTCCATTTACTTTGATAGGAAGAAAAGTAAAACTCTGACAAATACCAAGAAAGGCGATGTCTATTATAGGTCGACTATCATGGAAGAACATGTTACGATGTTGCATGAACCCGGTGGTATATATGTCGGACATACCACTCCTAAAGAAGGGACAGCCGCAAAAATTCAGCAGTCAATCTTCGAATTGCTTTTGGCGAAGGAAATATTATTAGACAAACTTGTAGCAGTAGGAAGTGATGGCACTGTTACGAATACTGGCTTCAAGTCGGGTGTTCGTCGTTCAGAAGAACATATATGAATCGGCCTCTGCAGTGGTTCATTTGTCTATTTCATTTTAATGAACTTCCACTACGAAGTCTAATTCAATCCCTGGATGGTGAGGGACCACGAGGGTTCAGAGGTGAGTTAGGTTCACAGTTAGAAAATTGCGAAAATCAAGATATTGTTAAATTTGAAAAGATTGAAAATAATCTGCCACAGATAGTCGAAGAAATCGAACTCAGTACTGACCAGAACTATTTGTTACAAATAGTAGTAGCCATATCGAGTGGAGAAGTAACACAATCCCTACAGAGTAGAAATACAGGAGCGATGTCTCATGCCAGGTGGCTAACTACAGCAAATCGTATTCTCTGGCTCTATGTACCCAGTGAAACCCCAAGTAAAAATCTGGTGATATTGACGAAATATATTGTCAAAGTCTACGCCCTAATGTGGTTTCACATCAAAATGAAACCATCATGTGATGAAGGGGCAAGACACTTATTCAGAACTGTCCAGTTGATCCGTGAATTTCCAGACAATGTCAGGTCAGTTATTAAACCGGTGATTCAACGAAATGCATATGTCGCGCATCCTGAAAATATTCCGTTGTCAATGTTGACAGATGACAATGAGAAACGTCGAAATTTTGCTCGAACCAAAATTAATAACGCTCAAGCAGGAGAAAGAATAAGAACCAATATCCGTGTATTCAAAGTTCCAAGCCGATCACTATTCAAACTTGATAAAGTAGCCTGCTAAGATTTCAAAGCCACTCCTAACATCAATCGTCAACATAAGAACTGATAATTTGAAGAATTTTTCAAAAAATTTTCGTGTCACACCCAAGCAGTAGAGCGAAGCATCCGTCTTGTGTCTCAAGCGTCCTTAGCCGTTTGCGAACAGGAAGCTCAAGATGGTTTTATACGAGCCACCATGAAATCATGGCTGTTGATAAACTAAGTAGAAAATAAAAAAGTTTTGTTACTATGTTACATGATGTGAATTTTTAAATAAAACATAATAAATTTTATGATTCTGGCTGGATATGAAATTGAATCTCTAAGAAAACGAAGAGAAAAAACAGCAGTAATGTTTCTATATGTGACGCGCCATGAGAAACCATACCTTCGGGTGAAGAGGGTCGAAAATGAAATTTTGACTGCTTCTAATAGAGAAAAGTAGGGAGAATCCAATGCCGCAAACCGCAGCTCAATCGGAGCAAAATTCTCAGAGATATGCCATTTTGAAGTTGGAAACTACTAAAAAGTACTTTTCGAGAAAAACAGCTTTAAAGTTTTTCGTTCGGACATTGCTTAAATTACCAAGTTTTCCGGAGGTATTATGATTGAAAATTAGCCCCCCTACCCCCCGAGTAAAATTTTATGAGGAATTCAATGGTGTAGGTTTCAGGTTTGCTAAAATAAAACTGACAAATATATGCAAATAAAGTTTATTATTAAAAAAATGTATGGAAATGACGTTGATTATAAAAAAAATCTATTATACAAAAAATTCAAAATTTGTTTTTTTTTTACAAAAATTATAAAAATCAAACAAATAAACAACGAAACAAGCGAGTAGGGGTGCCTAAAATGTTCTTCAGATACTCTGGAACACATTTCCGGCAAAAAGCCATTTTTGATCAAAATCAATTTTTCAACGTGTTTTGGCGTTTTTCTTGAAAACAACTTTTTCACCCGAAGGTATGGTTTCTCATGGCGCGTCACATATGATCTAATTCACGGTAACATTAACGATGAAAAACTGCTTGTAGAAATAAATATTTGGGCCCCAAAAATACAATCTAGATACAAAAAATACTTCTCTCTGAAAAAATATCGCACCACTAAAATGGAATTTTCCCCATTAAACACCATCATGAAATCTACGAATGATTTTTTGACGGAGTGTACTTGCGCTGACATGTATAGTATGCCTAGATCGACGTTTAAGCGGTTAGTGGAGGGATGGGGAGCTGTGGGATAGCGGACGTGCGGCACATTTACATTTATATTATATATTGTTTTATTATTATTATTAGTTTTTCCTTCCTTTATTATTACTATTATTTACCTTTTATTTTTATTTACTTTTTCATTTTTTATTATTTTTTACTTCTATTTTTACTTAATTTTTCATTTTTTATTATTTTTTACTTTCATTAGTATTATTTCTGTTATGTAATCTATTATTTTTCGTTTTTTTTGTTTTTTTTTTAAATTTTATTTTTGTTTCTCTTTTTTAATTTTTATGCTAACGGTCCCTCCTACAACACTATCCAACAAAAAAAAAATTTATTGCCGGCAAATCAACAGCTGATTTGGTTTTTTTTTTTAGGGTGCTGATTTCAAAAATGCAAACCGTTTTTTCCTATCAGCTATCGCGTTTCTGAGATACAACACCACCCACTTAGTACATATTGCGCAGTTCAAAATGATACAAACTTGTCTCAAAACAAGTCAAAACTCTTTTTTTTTAAATTTTGCAAATTATCATCATGAATTTACGAATTGTGAAAATCTTAGCTCAATATTCTGAACAGAATATCTTCCACAAAATTATACACACTAACATTTCTTTAAAATTGAGAAAACAAATAGAAAAAAATAAATGAACATACACAGAAGCTACATTACTGCATACGTTTGAAGCTTCTTTTATGCGACTTTCTAGCATGATATTTTTCAAGACAGTCTCTTTGTAGGTTCCAACAATAATCTGCCATCATATGGGCATCCCATCTTCCTTGATATCTCCCTTCCATTGTCCGCATGTCTTGGTGACTTCTTTCACTTTGTTCTTCGCTCATATCACCCAGGTTTTCCGGGAACCAATCTAAATGGCTATGCAGAAAATTAACTTTAATGCTCATATTGCAACCAAGATTTTTGAAACATTTGAGCATGTTTTCCACTAGCCGTTTGTAGTTTGCATCCCTGTAATTACCCAAGAAGTTTTCCACTACTAGAACGAATGAGGTCCAGGCTTTTAATTCAAGTTCATTCATTACACTAGTAAAATTAGGGTCTTTCATAAGTTGCCGTATTTGCGGACCATCAAAAATACCAGCCTTCAATTTTTTCATACTCAGTCCAGGCATTTTCTGTGTTATGTATGTAAAACAAGACCCATCATGACCGAGAGCTTTCACAAATTGTTTCATGAGACCTAATTTGATATGTAAAGGAGGCAAAATGATTCTTTCCCTCTCAATAAGAGGCTGATTAATGATATTTTTTGAACCAACCATCATATCTTTTGTCACAGGCCATTTTTTGGTGGCATTCTTTGTTCTCACGGACGCCAAACTGTCATCTCTCCTGACATTGTGTACTGGAGTTAATCATTATTAGTTTTGTTTTAAGAGCGGTGCGCCGATATAGACTGTGGCTGTTTTTTTTAGAAGTCTATTGATGTGACATTACCTAAATGGTCATTTTAGTTGTCCTGTCCAAGATATTGAGGTCAATTTTTTTTAAAATAATAAATACTTCAAGCTCTATGATGATGCTTGAAAAAAAAAAGTTCTCGCCAGTACTAAGCAAAAATTGCACTTGAACCTACACAATATGTACCAAGTGGACATAGCTGTATCTCAGAGACAGGAGCTGATAGAAAAAAACGGGTTGCATTTTTGAAATCAGCACCCTAAAAAAAAACCCAAAAAATTATGATAATTGTAATAATATTAATTATTTCAATATTAATTCATAAAAATAATCAATTATTATTAATAAAAATATTATTAAAAAAAATATATATTAAGTTAATATTTAAAATGAAAATAATAATAAATTTTTAAAACTAAAATTTTTAGTACCTAATTAAAAAATAATTTTAAATTTATAGTAAAATTTTTGAAATTTTAATTTAGTTAATTCTAAATAAATTGATTAATTAAGAAAAAAGATTATGATCTATATTTGAATTATGAGTTCAATATCAGCTGTTTATTTGCGGGCAACAAAATGTGTGTTGGGCAGTGTAATTGGCTTCGGCTGTTGGAGGGACCTAAATAAATAAATAAATAAATATTAAATAGCGAGGTTTTAGGAGCTTTAATCTACTACATGGCTACGCCGGCGCTTGGCAACGAGCGTGCACTGCACTCGCCCAAACTTAATATTCTTGAACCAAATTTTGTATAGATCATTTTTTAACCATTTCGCCACTTTTGCCAACTAGGGACAACTGAAATTCGGAAAATTTTTTTTCGATCCACCCTACTATGTAATTAGTTTTGAACCGTATACGTACTGCATAGACAGACGTGCTACAAAGCACATGCAAGTCGTATAACTACACTCATTATTATGTTAGATGAAGTTACGTTCGTCACTCGTGGAAAAGTGAACGAACACTGCTCACTTTACTCACTTGTAATGAAAATAACTATTATCTCCCCGGTACTTCTCATTATAAGAGTACGTTATTTAGTTGTTCGCACAGACTTTACCCCCCCCCCCCCCCTGTTCACAAAGTTAGATTCGTAACTAGTCGCGTCTGTCCTTGAAAACTATGAAATGGTGACGCGCTTCCTACATTATGACGTGTGGTAAGCAGAAATTCAGTTATCTACACACCATGACTATAATAAGCGCTGTAATATAATTTTTGAGTTAGTGTTAGTTTTTGAAATTACTTAACTTACGGCATGGGTAACGAAAAGATAAGTTTAACAGAGATATGAAGTAAAAAATCACTTTCGTTTTATTTTTCGAAGAAAGGTATAGTTGCAAATTTAGGTATACCTACCTACTTATTATTTGAGTTGTATAATGTTGCGCCTGTGTTATTTTAATAACTTGGTTTCAACTATTGTGATTTTCGCCGCAGCATACATTTTTTGCATGCATAGGCTTACAGGAGCTGCATCTTCTTTAGGTAAATTGCTATTCCATATTTCCTGTGGGCGTTTCTGCGGGGTCTTATGAGTACGAGTATGTGTATGTATTGATGGCAACGTCTGTTTGTTTTGCACATAATTTGGTGCCCCTCAACAGAAGATAGAGTAACTGCTGGAATTCTGGCCCAAGGAGCTCAGGCATTTAACCTGTGTCAAAGTCAAGCAGCCTACATACGTTATGCCCTGGCTCGTGGAATACCAGTGGCCAATGTTCCGTCCAAACCAATTCAGGCGGAGGATGTTACATTCAAGCTGTTCACTAGGTAAACCACGATTGTCAGTCTATCTTATACCTTACCTACTCTGCAATAAGTTACATCCTATAGTAAAGTAGCACCAATAAGAGATGCGCGCCGTTCTAAGGAAACAAGGGGAAGATAAAACACTTATATGTACCTCATAAATTGAAGTGATCAGGTGAGTACAACATTGTTTCAAAACATCGTTTTACTCGTTCAGTATCTACTATCTACTTACAACCTCGTAAGTTGAAAGTAGGTGTATCTGCTTTGTCTAGTGGGAAGGTAGGTATATAATAATGCTGATACGTATCGGGAATTTTTAATAATTGGTAAATCGTAATGTATTCTGATATTTTTGTGGTGACAGAATGAATCCGCGAGTGCCACAAACGGTGAGAACATCAGACAGCATAAGAAAATCTTATTTCAGGGTTAACAGATTAACGGTGCTGTATTCGACAGGAACGAATGAATCATACAAAGATTCTGCAGCCATAATTAGTAAAGGTTCGTAGAGTGGCGGACTGAAAATGGACAACGCATTTATTTTGGATGGTTAAGTGTGTAACACATCCGACTTTACTGATAAAAGCGTATTAAGATCAGTGGCGTAGCTAGGGGTTTCCCAAGGGGGGGGGCACAGTAAGGCTTTCAGGGGAGAAAAAGTCGAAAATTGCGGTATTTTTTAAAAATCGCCGATATTAGAGGACTATGTAAAAATATTGGAGGGGAACGTCCCCCTCGTACCCCCCCGACGCTACGCCACTGATCGAGATACATGTAACCAAAATGTGTTATCTATTCAAAAAGGACCTTGAATTTTTTAACCACTGAATTTCTATCTTCCCGATCTGCAAAATCAGCGTCAAAAGGCACTCTTGACACTCTTTTTGAGTTAAAATAGTGTCGGTCCTTGACGATCATGTAGGCTCCGCCCAGTTGTGTAGCAGAATTGATCGGTCAAAAGTGTGTCAAGAAGTCAAAAATGCGTCGGAGTGCTCTGATTGGTTGAAATATTGTCAAAATGTCAAAATACCGTGTCAAAATTCGTAAAATTTACGCAGGTTAAAATTGTGTCAATCCTTGTAGATCGGGTATATAGTTAGTGGGGGTTATTTTGCCCTCGAAGACTAATTTTGCACACTTACTCCCCGTCACAGTGATTTCGTACAGCGATGTTGCAACACTCTTTAGATACTCTCGAGCTCGTGAAAAAATAGTGTGCAGAATTAACAGTGATGTTAGATGAAACAATTTTCCATCATATTGTCAGACGAGCATTTCATCTTACGCCATAAGTTTTGTCAATTTTAGAGTTCTGTTATTTCGTTTCTTCGTTGTTTTCTTTCGTCTTGACAAAATTGTTTTGTCATTTTGTTTTCCTTTTTGTCATGTCGTTTAGCATGATCTGTTATTAATGGAAATGTTGCTTAGCATAAACTATCATCAATTATTACGGTCGTTTAACATAGTTCATCATTTAAATATTGATAAAATGTCTTAACATTTCTTTTTGTCATTTCGTTCAGTAATTAGATTCATTTTTTCGTTATGCAGTTGACAAAACTTTCCTGACCAAACATGGTTTAAGGTTTTGTTATATGATAAAATTTTGGAAATTCAATTGTTATATCGTAGTCATTTTATTTTGTCATGTCTAACAACACTGAAAATTAACCTCAAAGGGCAAAGTAAGTCGCAATGACTTTTCAAAAATAGTGTAATTCGAAATTGGGGACACTGTTCATTTTTTCCAGTGTCACCACTTTTTTCAATTAGCTCCAGTGTATTTTTCTGTTATCACATATATGGATTTTCTTGTACTTAGTTGGAACACATATTTAAAGGGTAAATATGACTATTTAGAATTGAAAGAGACGATACAGAAAGTGACACAGATGGCAAGCTAAGGAGAAGTGTCCAAACTAGCTCCTATTGACGGGACTTGCTAAAATCAATTGAAATTTTTAAAGGAAATCGAGATTTTCTGCTTACAAGGACTCAGTGTGACATTACTCACATCGAACTGCATATACATACTTTTATAAAGTAAGGGGAGCGGAGCTTGTCACAATTTTGACAAAACGGAGTATTTTGGAAAAACTGTAGCACCTAAAAAATCCGAAATATATAGCTTAACTCAGTGCTAGAATCCTTGTCTGCGATGTTTTTGAGGGAGGAGGAGGGAGGTAGAATGACCAATTTAACATCATACTACTTTCACATATACGTAATTTTACGTGGGGGTAGTTTTTTGTGACAACCTGTCCCATCTGCGGGTTAGTTTTCTCACATACACGGTTAGTCAGTTTTCCTTCCGTCATAGGAAAATTCCGTTACAATGAAGATCTGTTATCGGTTTCGTCGCTGTTCATAACACAGAACGAACTGTACATTTTGGTAGATAACACATTGAGTCATACTTTGTTCAGCGTAACGGAATTTTCCCATGGCGGAAGGAAAACTGACTAACCCTGTGTATGAGTTAGTTGTCTCAACTCCTGAAAATAATTCAAGTCAGTAACAATGTTGTATCAAGCTACATAGGCATAACTATCATTTGTTAAAATCAGATTGAATAGATATTGTAATTCATAACGGCTGACGACGGGATTGCAATGAGTTTAATCTGGTGACAACAACTCGTCTACACCATTGTTTTAGAAATTTTGACTTTTCAGCAGGAAGGCTTTACATAAATTTAAATACGTGAAAATTGTTGCTTAAAGAACACTAGGTACTTACAATGTGTTTCACGGTTATCAGTATTTTTTAAATTTCGAACGGCAGCATAGCAGCATACTCCTGAGACAAGTCTCGCTCTTCCCTAGCCGTGCAATATGGTTATCTTGTGATAACATTTCTTTTATTTCTGTACTTCCAGGACTAGTGCCTTCACTTGATATAAACTTGATAGTCGTTGACTGGGATTCTTATGAGTTTTTTAATCAAACTTATACTAGAAACATTACGGGGCCTCGAGTCGCCAAATTTGTGGCCCAATTCATTGAACGCTTATATAAGTATGGAGCGAATGCCAAACAAATGTACCTCATAGGTTTTAGCACCGGTGGACAGATTGTTGGTTTGGCTTCGAAATATCTCAATCTCAAGTACCCTAGGATTTCGAGACTACTTGGTAAACATGAATTACTGTCTCTCATGAAACATCTACTCCTATTATTTAACTTTTGTATACAAATGCATTGACTCGCTGCAACACACTACGATCCACTTTGTAGCCGTAGATCCAGTTGGTGCTTGCTACAATTATCTTCCACCATCGCAAAGGCTAACGAGCACCGACGCCGATTTTGTAGAATTGATGCATTGCACGTTTGGAAATTACGGCGTTCCTTTGGATTATCGAGGAAAGGTAACCTTCTACATGAATGGCGGAATCGTTCAACCGCCATGTTTGAATCAAACAGATAGTAAGTTACTAACAAAAATATCATCATACTGGTTCCACTAAGAGCGTAAATAGGAAATTCTCGGAAAAGGGAAGGGAAGGATTCGGAAAAATTTGACCGATAGAGGGGAATCTGCAAAATTTCATCCATATGAGTGCGTGCAAATGAAAGGGGCCTAAGTGACAATTAGGCCCTTTAGCGAACATCGACTATTCTGATGCCCTGAAGCGCGCCCTATCGAGTAGTGAAAACCGCGTGCTGATATCTATAATAGTCGCAGAGTTATCAGTCGTATTAAATTTTCTGTTCAAGCAGTTTTCAATACTACTGAAAAAATTTGACTGGTTTGGTGGATTCGTTGTGTTCTTGTATTAATTTCGCATTAAAATACCTTTTTGGACCATAACAACATAGATTAATATTCAAGTTTGATGCAAAAATTCACTGCCAATGAAAAGGGCATTCATAGAGTCTACTTTGAAAAATTGCCGAAAATAGGATTATTTCTACCAAAGGTACATCAACTGATTTGGAATGTTAAATTAATTTCTCATTAGAATACCTTTTTAGACCATAACAACATAGATTAATATTCAATTTTGGTGCAAAAATTCACTGCCAATGAAAAGGGCACTCATAGAGTCTACTTTGAAAAATTGCCGAAAATAGGAACATATTTCTACCGAAGGTACATCAACTGATTTGGAACGTTAAAGACATCTAGTTTAGTACCTTTTTTACCGCACGTTTTTATCTCTGTTTATTCTCATGTGGTAACAAACTGAAACTTTGAACGCGTTTATCTCAAAACTACGTTTTTGCTCTTAGGCCCCTTTCATTTGCACGCACTCATATTTTGACTTGACAAGAAAAAAATCTCAAGTATAACATAGGGTGTGTGGTTCCAAGATGACACAGTAAAATTATTTTTGGGTATATCTGATGAAGTTTTTTTTTCAAACAGCTTGAAATTTTTATCAAAAAATGATGTATATTAAAGGATTAAAATGAGCCAATAACGAATGGTCTATCACTTTTTGAACTCAAGATATGGTAACAAATACTTGCAGTGATCAGCTGTGTCATATTGGAACCCTGGTATGATACCTTCGATCTACCCGTAGTAACATGAATGCGCACTCTTACATTTTCCTGACGCCGGTTTGTAAATCTACTCCTAGCTCGGCAAATAATGATGCAAAAGCTGAAGTACATACATCATTCGAAAGTGTATTTCATATAAAATTCAATGAGTATAAAACAAACCTGCTCATTTTCGTATTGTTCTTCACATCACTATTTCCATGACAATGAAAAATTACAATAATTGGAGCGAAATCCAAACTATCGCGAAAATAGATAAGAAACACTTTATTTATCCGTCATTTTTGGCTTTCCACACCGTGGTTTATACACTAGACGCGTACAATGAGCGCATTACCAGTGTTGCCAATATCATACTTTTCGAGAAATCATCACTGCGCACTCTTACATTACCTTCCCCATATAATGGGAAAGGTCAACTTCAATTGTCAAGGCCCTTTCCTGCCTTTTCGTACTTCCTAGAATCAAATTTTTTACAAGCAGCTCTATACGAGTAATTCTTTTCTCGAACTAAATTTACGGCCTTTTTCATATCTTCTGTATCAAATTGACCTCGGGTTGTTTTTCGTTGATATATCCTGCACCCATTTATATAAAAATATATGAAAATTAATACGTGTCATCTTCGAACCCCAAAAAAATATGTCATCTTGGAACCAACGTTTTCTTCATGTTTAATGTGGTATTTGTCGTGACTAAAAAAAGTTATGATTATGAATTCAACGTCATTCAATGCAGATGAACTTATAGTTGTATAACATATTCGAAATTCATTTACCAGTTAAACAAATTAGTTTCTCAATAAATAAAAAAACGGACTTGAAAATTTTTTACTTTTGGCATTCAAAAACATGTTTTTAGTAATATTACGAGATTGTTTTCTGATAATTATTTCGTTCACATACTAAAATGAGTGTTATGTTGCCACATGTCTGCAATATAAGTTTGACCTAAATAGTACTAATAACGGACGAGATATTCGAATTTTCATCGTGGAACCCGTGTCATCTTGGAACCACTAACCCTACAGTTTTATTTCACAAGCCCTAGTTTTACCGGTTCGCGGTGGGAGGGGGAATATATCCTCTATTCTCCTCCCTATTCATGCCACAGTCTTTAATTTTTGCTGTTTCAACTACGAAGGCAAAACGACGCGGATTTCTACTCCCCTATGTTAAAATATTTCTTATGACGACTGATTATAAAAACATAGAAGCCGAGAAGGACTTTCATTAGTTTTTAATACTAGGTTCCTATTCGATTTTATTTATGTAGCTCGTAGGTAGGTACTCAGGTACTGGTAAGTACCTACCTACCTACCTAGAATTTTCTATTGTTTAGCCTATACTTTGCATGCTGCCATCAGTTGCTCACATTTATTTTCAAATACAAACAATGACTATTCAGTTTTTTTTTTTCAGTCAACGAGGCGGCTCTCTGCAGCCACGATTTTTCATGCAAAGGATATTTCTTCGAATCTTTGCAGAATTTCAACATGTCTCTCGGTGTGAAATGCGATAGTTTCGAGCAATATAAACAGAAAACTTGCGACTGCACAAAGACAGCCAAGTTGGGTTTCTACACTGAGCGTTCGTTAGTATGCTATTTTATTCATAAAATACTTTTATCGTTATTAACTGAGGAAATATTGGATTTCTTAGTCCCTCCACCCCCATGCCATAGAATTTAATAGTTTTTATAGCTCTCATAGCGAAGGCGATAAACTAGAACCGACAAATCGATTATTATTCCATCCCCAGGTCCTCTTCTTTCGTTATATCTATAAGGTGGACCAGGGTCAGTGGAATCTCCAGTCTTCTGAATTCAACTGTGACGTATTACAAAACTTGATAAAATACTCGTATATTTTTTGGAAATAGAAGTTATTCAAAGTATTCTAAATTACGAGTGAAAATTTGAGAATGATCGAATACGATATTTTTTGGCAATTAGCTCGAACGTAATTTTTGTTACATTGGTTCATTTCGAAGCAAGTAAAACCCAGCACATGGGACTAGTAGGTGAGAAACCAGCATTTATTTTTGCTCATAAATTAACACCCAGCATCAAACGAGTAAGAGAGAACATTGCAAATAAGCTGTAAGACGACTTCATATACAGAGAAAATCCGTAGCTGGACTTTTATTTTCTGAATTGTTTTACATTAGCTCAAGTGGACGCTTGAGTAAAAATCGACCAAGCGACGTCTCTGTAGACAAAATAAGTTATTAGTAGCTATCGTTGGAAAGAGCGTGAAAAGTAGAATTTTTAAACATTGGGGTTTCTGATACATAATGCGTATCCACGTTTGAAAAAGCTATCAGTAAACGCTTTGTCCGTAAACCGGCATTATTCATTGGCTTTTAATATTAGGGTAAAGTATGTCACAATGACACATGGGATTTATACCTGCACTAGAGTGCGTTGCAAAATTATCTGTGCGGGTGTTAGCGGATGAAAATGAGAGAGTGATCATGTGTACTTTCAAATAGGAACACTGCTATCTTCAGTAGGGTAAAAAACTGAGTAGAAATAATTCTGCCAGTAGAACTGATTAGAATTTAATTTTTTTGATGATGATGCAGTCGAATTTAGGATAAATTTTCTTTGAAAGTGAATTTCTAATCGACTTAATGATAGTTGAAGTTTGCTACACGCTTACGGTAAATCATACGTGATCACTCACACATATGCAGGGCTGCCAACACTTGAAACTCTAAGTTTAAATCCCAATTGCCACAATGATACACGCATCATTTTGAGCCGAACTATTAGCGCTCTCTACTGGGGGAATGTACAGAGTTGGGTAAAAAGCTTAGACCATTTATATAATATACTACGTAAAAGTGATGAAACATTGCTCTATCCAGTTCGTCAGCAAAATTAGCCGTATGTTTCTTTCCAGAATTTTGACAAAGTATTTTCTGATAACTAAACGGAGCGCGACTAAGAAAATAGAAGTTGTGGGGGAACGCCATAGTGGTTTTGCGGCACCGGAACCGAGACGCACAAAAATGGGTCAAATGTGATACTTTGACGGTCGCACCGCGGGCAAGTGACCGTTGAGCAAAATTGAGCTTGAAATACTGCATGCACAAAGCTGTTGTTACAGCGAACATGATTGGCTAGCGTTTCAGCAGCCACTACGTCTGGTCTGCCGGTGAAATTCACCTGTACATGTCTCATTCGTTAGTTTTATCATATCCAATAGCGTTGTACAAGCATTCTCTTTCTCTTACATGAGAATATCGCCAATTTACGTAATTTTTGCCATAGTGCCACAAAGACACATTCATCTTGTATAGGTACTGTCACAATGACACATATTCTAAAATATTGAAATTATTGCAAATTTCACTGAATGTTTTATTTTCCTACTGGTTAAAGATGATTCGCAAAAAAGGAGAGAAAAAAAACTTCTGGTAGTTCTTTTTATGTTTTCACGTCATTTTCGAACATTTATTTATACTCATATATCAATAATTTTCGTATTTTCCAGAATCATAATTAATTGATTATATCAGCCCCGTGGAGAGAAAAATAGGGTCTGGGGAATTTCCTCGAGCCCCCCACTTCTTCCAGTTCATTTTGTTCTTTTGTCAGATAGAAAAAAATTATAAGCTACGAGATAAGAGGTATCTTTTATGGTGTAAGGAGTGATTGCTGATTTGATGTACAGTATTATGTAGCCGTAAGCGTTGAAATTCAGGCCTTTAAAAATATCAGGTCCCTTGAAAGCCCAGGCTCTGGGTATTCCCCCTTACCTTCCCCCTCTCTCGTCAGGGTTAGATTATAATCGTAAAACGTTTTTAATTAAATTTTGTAAGATGTTTAAAGGAAAGTTGACAATTTTTCATACTCTTTCATTTTTTTAGCTGTGTCAAAGTGGCAGCACCCCAATCGTCTTTTGTGTCACCGTGGCAACTTTGAAACATATGCATTTCAGATGGGTGCCATTGTGGCAACCTTCTGTATCATGGTGGTAGTCAAAGTTGCCACCCTGACACAAAATGAATTTTTTTTTCTTTTCAATTTTACAAACCCCTCCAATGGTTGTATCTGTTCAAAATTTGCGCAACATGTACCTTATTCCGTTAACTTTGGATAGCCACAGAGAGAAAGAGAAAGAGAAAGAGAAAGAAAAAGAGAAAGAGAAGGAGAAAGAAAGAAAGAAAGAAAGAAAGAGAGAGAGAGGGGGAGAGAGAGAGAGAGAGAGAGAGAGAGAGAGAGAGAGAGAACAAACGGGTAACTGTACAGAGTGGGAATGTAAAAAATGTATCAAAGTGGCATACTTTATACCCTACGTTTTCTCAAAAAACAGATTCTGTCGCTTGGTCAGTTTTTGCTCAACAGCGTCCAAGTAAAAAGGAACAACTAGGACCAAATAATTAAACGCAAGATTCTGAGTTCACTGAATCTGAACTATTGGTTGAATCACTCTTTTCAGGTCCCAATGAATGAAAAACTTCATTTATTTTATTGAAGAAGTTATGTTTCACTCCCAGAAAAGTTTTTTTTCTATATATATATTTTTTAAATATTCTTTGCCCTACTGGAAGAAAAGTCTGCCACTTCTGTGATTAATCAAAACTGTCAAAAACAGTGAAAAAATAAACTGATATCTGTGTAAGTGTAATTGGTATGGGTTCCACTTCCTCCATCACCGATTTTTAGGGTAGGTCAGTACAATTCTTAGCGCGTATACATAAATAAATAATTCAACTCTATATTGCAGTATTCTACTGCTTTTAAACAAGTATTTGGTTAAATCAACCCAGGCATATTCGATAAACAGTCAAGTTTTAAAAAGAAAATTGTAACCCTTCTGTGAATTTAATGTATAAGTAAAAACACCTAAATAAGGAAACCAGATAACATTGCTCAGACGAACAGTTTCACTGGTCATTCTACTTGGATTAGCCTGTTACCGTTGAGCAGGCGCTCTAACCAAACCCCTTCCTGTTATCTCACTGGAGGACAGAATTGGCAAGAACCACTGATAATTCTGCCGGGTTTCTTTCTTTTCCAGCCAATCGTTGAGATTCTTCCTGTTTCCTAAAACTTTAGCAGAACAACAAAGTGATTGCGTTGAATGCATTGAATTATCAGCGGGATAATAGGAAGGTTAGAGCACCCGCGAAACAGAGTAACAAACTAATTATTTTGATACGTAGTATAGGTAGTAATATGCGAGTACTTATGCAGTATTTCCACTAGAGAGCGCTCATTTAACCATAGCTCGTGAGACTTGCCTCTGGTTCTCCTTATCTTGATCTAGCTTATATTACCTATATCCAGTGTAGCTTGGAGATGATATTAATAATAACTTTTTGGGAAGTAAGCTGGCATCCATTTACCGTGCATAATAGAGTCTTTTCTTATGCATCGCATTTGTTGCCAAATTCGTGGAACAGTTTTTCAGGTCCTCCTTTTTTGTTTGTGAAGGTACAATTATTAGACTATAACTGATAGAAAAATGTTTGTGCAGGGCTCGAGGACTGTATTTTGTGGATACAATTCCTTTTTCTCCTACTTCTAATAACAGAAACTGTGCCTGTAGAACACGTTGGTTCTAATTCAAACTAGTAGATATCGATTAACAACAAACGAGATGTAAGTACGCACACACTAAGTTATCTCATTTTAGTTTAATAATATGCAAATGATTCGAATTGATTTTCTTGTTCTGTACAATATTAGTAAAATATAGTTATGAAACTGCATGTATGTATCTCTATATTGACCATGGATGGGCTAGCTCTTATCCCCCGCAAATAATCCGAATTGATTTTCTTATTCTATCTAACATTAGTAATAGATATATCTACCTATATGAAGTTATGGAATCGCATGTCTGTATCAAACATATGGATGGGAAAGTTTATCCTACTCCACTGTTCATGTGTTTCTATGATGTTTCTTCGAACATTTCTTAAAAATTTATCAGCAGTCCCTAATTCGGGTGTATAATTTCGATGACCTTCATTAAGATTGGGTTGGGACAGTCAGTAGAAATTCTGTAGTGTAGATATATCTCTGACGTTCTGATATTCACGCACTCCTTCACTGTAAAAATAACTCTTATTCGACTCTGGTAAAAGTTAGTACCTATATACTATAATTCTACTAGAGTTTAGTTGATATACTATAAGTTTATAGGTACATTTTTGTATGTAGGTAATTGCAGTAAATTTTACCAAAATCTAATGAAAATGCCTTAGTCCTACGTATAATTTGTCATTCAAGAGTGCGCGAATAGCTGAATGTCGGAGACTTTTGGATGTTAGAATTTCTAGTGCTTTCATCTCAATTTCTTTCTGTGTGTGTATGTACAACATATGAAAGATAGGGAATCTAGACACAGAAGTGAGGAAAACAGACATCACATCTGAAGGGAAATCATCAACCGGATTTTTCCCAATTCTTACTGTTGAGAAATGACGATGAATTCCAAGTTGAAATACCTAAATCATACACAAACTTGCGAATTATAATAAATTACTAACGATTGGAGGAAGTCGATAACGTGGAACTGTGGGATCGCTGCTCGATCGTTGCTCCCGTCTGCAATCGGTCTCTTTACCGTCTTCGATACTTTCGATGTTGTCACTTTCTGCTGCTTGTCGTTCGGCTCCATCTCTATACCTTAGGCCGCAAAACGGACACGTACTACTTCTGGCTGAGAGAAAATCGAGGGCGGAGAAGTTGAAATTCCGATAGTGATTTATGGCCAGTTTACAGGCTGCGCAAACGCCGAAATAAGAAACTAAATCGTCGTCGTCGCATTCCGATGGTACCGTATCGTCCTGAGAAGATAAAACTATTCTAGTCACTCGAGTTCGATTGCGTCTACCAGTAAGTATAGGCAGGTAATTCCACATAGAAAATCGAGTTGAAAAAGCATTTTCAACCTGCTGTTCAGAGCTATATGGCATCAGAACGAAGGATATGAAGTAAATTGTACTCCCCCCTCCCCCCCCAAAAAAAAATTATAAATAAAAATAATAATAATAAATTTGGAAGGATCCAGAAATTTAAAAAAAAAAATACAAAGCTATTCATCAAGTCGATAAAGAGGCAAACTGAGAGTATGGAGACGAGATTTTACGAGATTTTTTGTTTGTTGATTCGGTGTTCAGAGAACTTTTTTTTGTACTAGTCAAATGAAATTTTTGTGTACCTACTTGAAAAAAACCTTACAACTTTTGTGGTTCCCAGGCAGGTAACTGAACTTTTCTCAGTCGTATAGAAAGTACAGTGTACAGTTCTCCTTTTACTAACTTTATCACAAACTGTTAAATTTCCCCTGTCAATTTATCAGATTCCATTAATCTACTGGCTTGAACGATTCAGTCATTTAACAAATCAATCCAATATCTCCCGAACTCATCATTTTTACCTATTAAATAACCCCCCCAGCAAACACATCAGATGACTGATCGGAGGCCTGCCTATGAGAGAAAGGTGCGACACCATAGACGCTGATTTTTCAAATCTTCAGTGGGTGCGCAAGCACACTTAGAGGTACATTAAAAGAACCAAAAAAGATTATGATGGGGGCGGTTGGTGGGTTTCCAAATTGATAATTTGTTTGTAAGTATCTACTAAGGCATTTTGAAGGGAAGAGATAAAAATCAAACTATGTCATTTAGAATTCGATGTCTTATGACTGAAATTTTAGTGGGTGCTCAGCCGCGAACACCCACGGAAATCGGCGCCTATGTGCGTCACACCCTAGGCATAGGCAAAGCGCTTATTTGGCATTTCAACTTCATATGGCAAATTCAGTAATCATTTAGGTAACATAATTGGTCCGTGTGAGAAGCTCGTTTTCGTTTATAGGGTGAAGTACCATTCGTAGGTCACTAACTAGTACGATCACAAGCGTAGCCCGGAGGGGCTAGTGACGCCCAAGACTCTGAATGAATGATTTTGTCTAAAATTTCTTTTTTGTAAATTAGGCATGTGTACCAAAAAAGGCCACGGTTTTTGTGGATATTTTGCATGCGATAAAAAATGTTTTGACCCACTGTGCTGGCAGTGTCGGTTGCTACTTCCTCCCTTCGTACAATCCTTTCAATCAACGCTACGCTTATGAGTATGGATTTTAAAAATATGCTTTTGCATGTTTCTTTCTGTTGAACTAAATAGGTAGGGATGTCCATGTTATTTTTGTTATTCTTAGAATTTCAATAAGAGAAACATTAAAGAACCTCAGATTTGCCAACAATGTAATATTGATCTCTAGTAGTAAATAACAGCTGGAGGAAATGACCCAGAACTTAATAGTCCACAAAGAGGAAGTGGATTTAGAAATCAACAATAACAAAACCAAATTATTATCGATAGATAGCGAGGAAGACTACATAAAGATAAGAAATTACTTGATAGAAATTGTTGAAGACGCAATCTACCGAGGACAGTTAATAGGTTTGAAGAATAAGATCAGTAAGGAAATCTACAGAAGAGTAACGATATAGCATGGAGTGAATTTTGGAGTCTGAAACACATCTTTGAATTAACATACAGAAACGAATCGAAGAACATAATTTTTAACAGCTGTATTAGGGTGTGTCCCTTTGTGAAAGTTTCGAGGAATGTAGCTTTGTTATTTTTTATTTCATAACCGATCTTTACTAGCTAAATCGCTGTTATCTAAAAAAATATTCACTTCAGGACCAAAATACAAATAACATATAAGATGTTCCTTGTTAAATCTCCTATAAAAAGATCCTATAAAACTTTTCTTTAGTAAACATAGGCATCGAGATAATCGTAAAAATGCGTGGAATTTTCGAAAAATATAGGTTTTTTTAAATTACAAAATAGGCTGTCGCTAAGTAACTGAGACTTATTTTTTCTAATTTTTACAACACTGCGTAGGGTTTCGGCGATCCTGCAGTCGTGTAGAGGGAACATTTCTGTATCCATAGCAACTTCGTTCTCCTTTCCACCTTGTAACGTCAACAAGTTGTGCGCGTCTCAGTAAAACTAGTTTGCGCGACCCCTCCAGGCTTTGTACACCACGATAATGCGCACCCGCATACGGCTCGAATATTTCAGGAGTACGCAGAAAACAAAAAAATCACAATTCACCCCTACCCCGTATAGTCCTGACCTTGCCCCTTGCGACTTTTGGTTTGTATTTCCTCAACTGAAGGTAGCCTTATGCGGTCGTCAATTCAACATGAATGAAGAAGTCATCACTGCGGCGCAGATGTTTTTCTCCTCGTTACCGGCAGCAGAATACCTGAAAACGTTTGATAAATGGCAAGAACGAATGGACGCCTGTATAGCTATGAATGGCGCTTATTTTGAAAAAGATATTCGTGTACTTAATGAAGATGATGATTAATAAAAAAATTTCTAATTGTATGCCTTTTTTCCTTCTTTAAAAAACCTGTAGGGGTCAACGCATATGGTTTCTTTCAAATTGGTCTGGAACAGCAAGTTTTCAATCAAATGAGCTCGGCGTGGTCTCAATCGGTAGCCAATGAACCAAATTATTCCCCTACTGCGTTGAAACGCCGATAGGTAGCGTTGGTAGGCTGTACGAATTTTAGTCTCAGTTACTTAGCGACAGCCTATATATCTTACGGCTGAAATATCTATTAAGGTCGGGTAATGAAAATCAAAATATAACTTCAGTCTCTGTCTACTAGTTTGCCCCCCCCCCATGGCTACGCCCATGCCAGTTTGTTTTGTACCTACTATAGAGTAGGCCTCGGATTATGCATGTATATCAACAATAGTTAACAATTTGCGCATAAGATATAACATTGTGCTGTTGAGGAACAGTCACGTATTCTCAGAATTCAGGGTCATTTCCTATGGGCAAATCGCTGTTTCCTATTGTTGATACATATATGTATACATCATCTCAAGTCCACCATACCAAGTCTTCAACGGACTTTTAAAATGCTCAAGACTCAATAAAACCAGTTTGTTAACCTTACATCGCAAAGTTTGGTATTCTTCAATCATTGGATTTGGAATTAGTTATAGCTCATGGGTGCTTAGTTAACGTTCCAATTTTATGCTCTTCCGCAGATTTTTTGTCACTAGGGTCAGACCAACAGTGTAACAGTCCTACCTCTTGCAAATACAAGCTTTTAACAGTTGCAAACACTTCTCCATGTGTCCATCTTCACCCCTTGAACAATGAGATGAAGAAAAACATGTGCAGAAGTGGTCACGTTGCTCGTGCAAGTAAGAAAACATAAGTACTTGAAAAGTGTAAGTAGCATACCTACCTAACGTTTATTATAGTGTCCTTAGCGAAAACAGACACTTTTCAAGTACTATTGTTAACTATTGTTAATTTTCATTATGCGGACAGGTGCATACTTTTCGAACATGAGCACATTCAAAATACTTTACTTCGCATACGTGAGATCACATCTAGAATTTGGAAGTGTAATCTGGAGCCCGTATAAGAAAACTGGAATACAACAGATTGAAAAACTCCAATTTTTTAAAAAAAATACCTGTATAAAAAAGTGTTTGAATATTATCCGTTAGATATCCCATACAAAGACTTGGTCACAGGCTTCGAAATGGACACTCTGCTGGTAAGGCGCCAGCTATTTTCGTTACTATATGTATACAAACTCCTTCATAGCAAAATAATAGACGTAGGCATTAAAGTACCATCCCACCGAAATAGGACAGGAGAGCTGTTTCATATTATTACCGCCCGAACCGAAAGTTATTATTCTAGTGGACCGAACTCAATTCTTCGTCTGTAAAATAAATTAGCGCTACAGTCTCCAGAAATTGATATCTTTCGTCTAAGAAATACAGAATTCCGCAGAAAAATACTGCCCCAGTTACTTGTCTTTCTATAACTCACCTGATGTTCTCTCTTCACACCACTATCTACCATTGATTTTATTCTGATATACATATCTTACGTTCCCACCCTTCCCATCCATCATATCCCCCAAACCCCTCATTCCCCTCTCATTTCTCTCCCCTCCCCCTCGTGTCTGTCTGTCTCTCTTTCTCTTATTTAGTTTTTATTTTATTATTATTTTTTCTTTTATTTAGTTTTCATTTCACTATTATTTTTTCTTTTAGGTATTCAGTTTTTATTTTACTATTTTTAAGTAATCGATAGTTTCCCCTACTTTTGTGCCCCCGTCTCCCGTGAATGGCCATGTGGCTGTATGGAGCTTGTAATAAATAAAATAAATAAATAAATAAATATAATAATAATAACAATATACATACATAATCCGAGGTGTACTCTATAGTAGGTATCCAACAAACTGTCATTGGCGTAGCCAGGTGAGGGGAGGAGGCAAACTGGGGCGCTTTCCCCAGTAGACAGAGACTAAAGTTATATTTTAGTGTGCATTACCCGATATTAATAGATATTTCAGCTGCAAAGTAATTGAAAAAAACCTATGTTTTTCGAAAATTCCACGCATTTTGTGATTATCTCGATATACCTATGTTTTCTAAAGGAAAGTTGTACAGGACCCTTTCATTGAAAATTTAACAAGGGACATCTTATGTTATTTGCATTTTGGTCCTAAAGTGAATATTTTTTTTTAGGTAACTGGGATTTAGCTAGTAAAGAACGGTTATGCGGAATAAAAAATAAAAGTCATATTCCTCGAAATTTTTACACATTTTGGCGATTAAATTTGCGTTTTAGAGAAAAGTTGTGTAGGACCTGTTTTATAGAAAACTCAACAAGGAACATTTTATGTTATGCGCGTTTTGGTCTTGAAGTTGATATGTTCCGAGATATTCGCGGGTTTTTATAAAATCTCAGTAGGTATTACAGGTAACTTCAAGAGTTAAAGACCTCAGATTGAGCTCAAATTTTTTATGGCGAGTTTTAGGTCCATTGGAACAAATTTCAGTGCGCACCTAATCGACTGGCGAAAACTTATGAAATAAGGGACTAGGGACACCTAAGCTGTATAGTACCCAGGCTATCATAAGAAGTCCAAAACAGGTCCCTAACAAATGAACTTGAAAACAAAATTCTCATAACAAAAAACAAAATGGAACGAGTAGTGCTGAACATGAAGTTGAAAGATAAAGTCTCCCCCAAAACTATTAAAGAGAAACTAAAATACAATAATAATATACTTAATATAAATAAGCAATTAAGAGACTGAAATGGGACTGGGCGGGACATGTGTAAAGAACCTGGAACGAAAGATGGACTTACAGGTCAATTTCCTGCGTACCATATAGGTACGGAGAAAGGAACGTCGGAATACCAAGTGGCAGGATTACACGGATAAATTTCTGAAAAATCCCCTCTTTCACAGAATAGCTTGGGGTCTGAGTGAAACAGGTTGAGGGAGACCTTTGCTCGAAAACAGGGCCTGGTGTATTAGAATTTAGTGATGAGTATATTATACGGTATTATAATTTAACTAATAGAATGTGTACTTAATTCGCCAAATAAAGGCTAACATGAATGAATGAATGAGATAGGGAATATCCATTTTTTTGCAATTCCTATAATTCCAAGAAGAATGAGCCGTACTTATCGAACATATTTTGGCATAATTCTGGGTAAAAAAGTATGTTTTGGCTTACATTTTCGACTTTTCAAGAGCAATATTTAAGACTACTTTTGTCTTCTAGAACATAAAACTGCAACATAACTGCAACTTTTGACAAACAATAGAATTTTCTTTCACCTATATAGAGCAGAGTCAAATGTATTCAGCGTTCGCCCGCAGAGAAAGAAACACTTTTTGCACGACTACCTTAAGACCTTATCTTCTTTTGCACATATTGACCAACTTTAGTATTCTGATTTGTATACTAATTTTGGATCAGTGATCTGATCTAGTGATTCTCATCTGTCATTTCTCGATTTCCCCTTTCAAATGATACCCTATTTTGATAGGCAATGCTACGGTATAGGTACTTTGGAATTTTCACGGAATATTTTAGCACATTTGACGAAAATAAGAGCATATTATGAGCGTATATTTGACCCCTTTTCAGTGCATATTTTTGAGATCCCTACTTATGAACCTAATCAAAACCTCAACCCGCAACTTATTAAAATATTCAAAGCCGGCTGAATGCCACTGAACTACCTGAACATTGTAGAAAACTTTAAACTTATTGAGAAGTTACTTACATCATCTGGAGACGACGGTGTCAAATGATCTCTGTTCGGAACTTCCAAGAATTTCCTGATTCGAATCCGTAACCTTCCGTCCCTCAGCGAGTGGCGTACCTTATCCCAAAGCCAAGTCATAAACACGTCATTCTATACTGGTCACGACACCCAAGTTTCAGAAGAAAATGCAACTGCAATTTTGTTCAGTTCGGTTTAAATTAGTCATTCCACGACTGGACCGGTAGATATTCAAAAAATTCGATAAAATATCGTAAAACTAAGCGATCGAGAATGCGAGTTGACATTCAGTTTTCGCGGAGTTCACTTCGATAATCATATGGTCGAACGTTACCTTTCACTTTCACAAGATTTTGACTATATCGTCGGACAGAAGCGTAATTTCCGGACTCGGGTCGGCACAACTCGTATGGGTAGCTTGTATGTAAAAAAACGTAATAAATAATGGAAAGAAGAAGAATAAGACGAAAAAATAAACGGCTCTACGCGTATAAATCAATCAATTTTGAAGCAGCATATTTGAAAAACATTGAATCCATGACAACATTCGTTTCGAATACAGTCGTGAACTCACGGTGAAAATTATTTTTAACCGAGGGCCGCGCTGGTTTTCCCGGTCAAAAATCATTAATAAGGCCGCTTTCCATGCACCTGAAAAATTACGTACATTTAAACTTTGATAGTAGGGGTAATACCACCAAGGTCTCCGTAATAACAATACCCACTGCCCACTCACTACCCATTAGCCGCTGTAAATTGATCATCAGTTTGTTATAATACCTCCATGTTTTTTGGCTTTTACAAGAGAGTTACAAAAGTCCTCGCAGTTGAATTTTATAAATGGGCAGTTATGACGGATGGTATTTTTGCGGTTGTTGGGAAAGGGGGCAGACAAAAATGAGGATGAAAAAGCAAGAAAAAAGGTAATGTCTGAAGTTTAGGTCAAATTGGCTGTTATTCGACTATTCCCTTTTTATTTATGCTTGCGAAAAGTTAAAAAATTTTGGAAAGAGGATCACGTCTGAATTTTGGCAGGGGAGCACTTTGTCCCCATTCAGGTTTGCTATCTATGTAGATGGGATGGTGTGGTGCGACGTATGGCAATGTACGCATGCCAAAGTGGCCCCTAAGACACCGCACCCCCAGCACCAGAAACTACCCTTTCGGGCATCACATCAGTGCCGAGGGGATATGGATGCGCAGAATTTGGATACATCTCACCGAATGAGTGACATTCACCTAATAAACAAATAAGCATTTAGGTCGATACAGAAAAAAAAAGAAGAGAGTTTTTAACTGTTTCAGTTTCGTTGATTTCATTTTATAAATTTGTCAGTTGCGGCCTCAAGCATCCTTAGGGGTGCTAATATGTTGATTGCGTTCAAAATACCAGCAAGCAACTCCTTCATTCGGAACACGCACGAGTATTTAATAACGTATTTTGAAACGAGCCAACCCCTAGAATACGAGCACAGGGTGTTCCAGTGTCGGCGGGAAGAGCGAAACAGATCGTAGTATCGGTCGAGAGAAAAAAAGTATGTCGTATTCATACTCAAAATTGAAGGGGCTACAAATCTCTCAAGTTCGAATTTTTACATCAAATTTAAATTTGTAAGTTTTCAAAAAGTAGGCAATGTTTAGTACTTGAAAAAAAGAAACAGAGATGAAAAACGCTTTTCCAAAATATAGTAAATCCATTTTGTTGTTTTTCTGTTTATTTTGAAATCGGTTAATATCTCTGTCGAATTGCGAAAAAAAATCTTTATGTTATTTTTATGTTTGCGAAGAAAAAAGTTTATTTTCAAAACGTAGTAAGTTCATTCGATTTTCTAAATCAAGTCTGTCTTGCTCATTTTGAACGTGAAACTTTTGGATTTCTGGCCCAAAATTGGAGTCAGATCAAAAATCTGATTTCATAGTTTAAAAAAAACTATTTCGATGGTTTCTATTATATGTATACTTTTCCAATTGAATTCCAAAGATTCCATCACTGTCAACGGGGGGGGGGGGGATCTTGCCAATTTTTGCTTCAAAAAATGCGTAGGGCGTTTTTAGGAAGACACTTTCTACATAAGATTCCATTTTTTGTTTGTTTTTTTTGTCATTTTCAGAACGTAAAAAGTCCATTTGCCACGCATTCTAATTTCAAAACCTAGTAAGTCCAGTTTTGGAGTTTTTTAGTTTATATTTTCGCGAATAAAATTTTAGTTTTGAAAATGAATTTCCGTACTCATATATGTATCTTATGTATCTGAAGTTGAGGTTAGCTTCTGTCAAAAATTGGAGGAAAGAAAATCAAAATTGAAATCTGTATAGACAATTTTTTGTGTTTTCTAAATAATCTATCAACTTTCTACGTTTTAGAGAAGCATATCTTTCAGATTTAGATAGCCATTTATTGTCTACATTCAATATTAAAAGGACAATATAAAATTCATTTAAAATTTCTAACCGCGTAAATTTTGGGTTAGTTCTAGAGTCAACTGCTAACTATATCCATCCTTCATAGAATATTTTCCTCAATAAAATTTCATTCAAAAGTTTTAAAATATTGCTAAATTTCAAGGAAATTTTAAAGTTTGGAATTAAATTTTGTTTCAGCATTATACTTTTACTGCTGGGTATACCTGAGTGAAAACCGTAACGCTCCCCCCGACACAAAGCCAGTCCGTATGATTTAGCTCATTATAGTGACAATTCAGTTCAGTGGTTGATATTTCCATGAAAATTTATTTTTCTTCCAGTCATGTGATCATTGATCTTGATCTTTGCTGCATCCTGCGCGACTACAGTCTGCAGCCGTGTTGTTAATAGAAATTTCTGTGAAATTTTTTTTATTAGGTACGAAAGCATATAAAATGTTACACTACCTGTCTCTGTAGGCACCGGTGTAGCCAAAATTTTCCTTAGAGGGGGGGGGGGTAATGTAAGATGTCGAAAATTGAGGTATTTTCTAGAAATCGCCGATATTATAGAGAACTGTTTTATGAAAACGAAGATAAAATTAATGCTAGTGCAAAAATTTGTCGAAAAAACATGTTTTAAAGGCGAAAAATTGCTCACTTTTGCATATTTTAAATTCAGTTTCAGGGTCTTGGGGGGGGGAATTCGCCTTCTTAGCCTCCCCCCCGGCCCCTGGCTGCGCTACTGTCTGTAGGAGACACGTATTTTAGTTTCACTTACGTGCCAAAGCAAGGACATTAAAATGTCAAAATGAGAGTGTTTTCTTTCCTAATTTCCTGCTTCCTTTTTTCCTTTACCTCTGTTTGTTTTAATACAATTTCTGGAAAAATGAAAATTAAAAAAAAAAAAAAAGGAAAGACAATAATGGAAAAATTTTTTTACAATTCTTCGTATCTGATTTAACTTTGTAAGATGGGGAGGGGGACCATATATGTATAGCATTTTTTTATTTCTTGCTTTCTGTTTTCAAGGCTGGACATGCCAACCCGAACACTGGGAAATTTTCCGGTGAGCTACACAAAACAATCAAAATTGGACCATTTTATCTGGTTTTATCAAAAATTGCAGTAAGAATGACTAGAAAGATCTATGACTCTTTCAGGGTGGCAGACTGGCCTATATAATAATACTATATCATACTTTTTCATCAATGAATAAATAAGCAATAACCAAGGCCGTAGAATTATACTCCCCTCACCTATTTTTTATTCCGAAGTTGGATCGACGCGGGTGTGCATGTGGCAAGCAGAGGCCGGTGCAAAATGGAGAAATGCATTCATTTTTTTTTTTTTTTTTTTTAATGTAAAGAATGGAGGTGAAGACATTTCTGAATGGGAGAAAAATGAAAAAATGACGTTCTTTTTCCTTCATTCGAAACCCTTGATGGTAATGTCCAATTTCTGTTTCGGAACTAATTTCTCTCCCAAATGCGGAACTAGAATTTGCCACTACCTTGAAGTTTTTCATGGGAGGGTCATCGATACTATGGCTTTTGGGTCGCTGGTTCCAAAAATTTCACCAGATTTTTCTTTAAATCCTAATTTGAGTTGTAGATCCAAATTTTAATCATATTCTTGGAAAATTGGGTAGCGTATCAAAACAGGAGCTATTTCTTGCGTCGCTGAATTCGAATATTTCATCAGTTCGTTTCTCCAATTTGGGTCCCGAAAGTCAAACTTGACTCATGGGAAATCGAATAATGTGTGTCAAATTAGGAATTTTTGAGTCACATTCCTCTTACGAGTAGGTCCTCGATTTAGACTTTAAAAGCTAAAACTGGACTCCTGAAGTGATCAAACTTGACTTCTGAAAAACCGAATCAAGTATCAAAATGAGGGGAGGGGGTAATTCAGAAATTTCATCAGCTTTTTAAATTTTCGATACGTAGACGGTTAGGACCCAAAAACCCAAATGTGACGAACTTGATTTAATCTTTTAAAATGTTCTGAACTATCGAATTACGAAAATACGGACTAGAAGGAAAATTACACGAATATCGGAGGGGGGGGGAGTACATTCAGATCTTTAAAAATTAAAAAACGTTAAAAAATGAAAATAAAACATGAATGAACCATAATTAGGAATTACAGTAGTCGCTATTTTATTAATTTACTTGCGTTTTTAACGTCGATCAATCTTTTTCGATTGACTTGTGATTGATACAAGCTGTAATGAGCTTCTTTCAACATTACATACAAAAATTGCCATTTGACTCGAAGATGAAGCCCAAAGATTCAAGAGCCATTATTAAATCTTCAATAGAGATCTGGTTGGCCGAGTGGATAGCGCATTGGTCTTGGAATCCGGAGGTCCTGGGATCGAGCCCACGTAGCAACTCGCTACATTTCGACCTAGGCCGTTTTTTCGGCCAGAAGAGAAGAGGGCTAAGACAGCCCTGACAGCATTTTCGACGTCTCTGAAACAGTGCTTCGAAAGGGCAGATTCCAGGGCTTGGATTGAGAGAAAATTAGAAGAAAGAGCTCCCTTCTCCAAAGAAAAATAAAAATGAACAATTTTCATTCCGCTAGTTCATTTGATTCCTGTGTATAAAATCATAATGATGCGGTATTTAAAAACTCGTCAATCAACTTTTCTGAATAAATTCGGATTCTTGTGAAGATGAAAATGAATTAGTGGCCTTTAATATTTTCAAATTTGAGCTTTTTGCCAACAGTCTGGGTGAGATAACAGCTCTATAGTTTTAACTCAATGTTATTGTTAAAAGTCACCAGTCCGATTTGTAAAAACTAATTTTAGTGCTTGTCCATTTCCGTTGATAGTCGGTCCACTTCAGGATGACATTTGAATTCTGCAGTCTTACAAGTGTGGGTATTGAAAACTTGACGAGCTGATTCAAAGTCATCATAATCTAAAAATTCCTTTTCGACACTGAATTCAATTTATCGTGAGTAACGTAACTTTTGCTCATTTCGAGTGTGAAATACGAATTATGGATTACAAATCTGGACTGAGAAAAACTCGGCAATTTTTTTTTCTTCTTGAAACCTCAATTTTTTAAGAAATATTAATTCTTTCCAACTCGAGAGTCGAATTTTCAAATGGGGGGGGGGAGAGGAGAGTTTGATTTCAACAGTATTTGGGCTGTAAGAAATGAGACAGTCTGGGCTGTTTTCTGAAGCATGTTCGACCTTGTCTGTTCTGAAGGGTAGCAGTGACAATGCTTTGAAATTGCGACAAAAAATATACGCACTATTTGCTGCCTTTCTTAAATCTTTAAGGGGCTAGAAAAGTTAACGTTCAAGAAATTGCAAATTTTACTCTAGTTTTATGATTCGAATCTTAAAACTCATATTACTCCATCATTTTTGACGAGAGGCTATCAGTAATTATGTAAGTTTTTGTTACAATCCCAATATATTTATACTCGTTGCTCAACTTTAAGAATTTTCTAAATTTAAATCTGCAATCAAATTTCGTGTTTGGATTTGCTAATTTTTAAAATCTGGAAATTCGTAGCCCTTTCAGTTTTAAGAGTATATAGTTTGTCCCTCGCCACCTAGGCAGGGCTATACCCTGTATGTTATGGGAAATGCGGCTTATAACTAACTCGTTTCCAAGAAAAGTTAACCTGATGAGTTGATGAGTTATCAGCTCATAAAATAAACCGATAAAATTCACTAAATCATAGATCAACACTCATGTAGTGAGTTGAGGAGTTATAAAATGAGTTATCTATTCATTTCAAGCTTCTCGACAGAAGAGCTTTGAGACTTTTAATTCATTTTACCTTAAATTTTGAAAAAGTCAAGCCGCTTTAATGAGTCTGTGAGTTTTGCTTTAGCACTAATCAAAATTTTTGTCAAAATACTACATACAGGTATAACACGATTATAGTTGCGACTTATTAATACTAATACTGCATGCGAATACAACATGAGCGTTTTGAAATGTTGTTGCCAACATTTTAGTACAGCCTGTAGCTACTGCGAAAAGTGTAGCATCGCGTGACCTCTTGCCATTGACGTTCGCCTTGAATTTGTGGTCGTATCAATAATCCTAAAAAATATATATATTTCGCAGTACTAAATTTCGAACACATACCTATGTTACATATTTATTCCTAATGGTAATTTAATTGCGGCGTCTATTTTAAAAATCATATTTTACGAAATTTCCGCCGTCGGAAAGCTAAAAATATACGTGAATCACTAACCAAATTACCTGTTGAGGGGTGAGCCAGATTGATAGAGGACTGCTTCATGAACACGAAAGTTTTCGAGTCTTGACTAAAACGAATGTAAAATATGTTATGTTCAATCTGTAGATAATCATTTTATAGTGCTTTGTTATTCCATAGTTTGACTTATTCGAATACTAATCCAGACAAATTGAACTTCACATAAATAACGCGACGGGTAGTGAGTAATTCATTGAAACGGAAAGCCAAGTCAACATTTTTATTCTTTACTATCGAAACGAGATCAATTTTTGTGTACACCCTATTTTTTCACGCCAACGTAGACCCCCGTCGAGTCTCCCGTAGACCCCTGGGGGTCCCCTGGACCACTTTGGGAATCATTAAAATAAATGGACAATAAATTGAATAATTTAAGATTTACAGACGACCTGATACTATTGAATACAAAAAGGAAGATCTACTACAAAAATGAGGGAGAAAATTTTGAAAGTCAGCAGGGAAGGGGTTAGAAACCAACAAAAATAAAATACAATATATGGGGAGTAGAAAGTCCAAAACGCAAATTAAAGCCCCCATAGAAAACACAGAAATCGAGGAAGTAAATCAGTATTGCTACTTAGGACGCAGTATTGATCAAAAATAGAGTTGAAAACTATACTTTCAAAAGAGGAAAAATCTTTGGGAAAATTCTGGTCTCTTAGAAAGATCATTTTATTCATTTATTTATATAACCTTGGGTAGTTGTGCTACAGCCAGCTACCCCGCCCATTTGAGGGCATAGGTTTCCACCATCTCCTTTCATGTGTCGCGGTTTCTCGCCAATCCTGTCCATCCTCCCCCCAGCTCTTTAAAGTCGTCTCTCCAGCGCAGTATTGGTCGGCCCCTTGCGCATTTATGACCATACGGGGTCCAAAAAGTTGCAATTTTCTGCCATTTGGGTTCTTCCTTCCTTATCAAGTGACCTGCATAATTCCATTTTAATTTTCTAATCACATAGCCAATATCAGGTAATTTTTCTTTTTATGTCTGAAGAAATGGGTAAATATGACTGAGGTCAAAAATCAAAATTCTGGATAGTTGTGTCCTACTTCTTCTTTGCTATGAAGCCCAAACATGGTACCTAACAGAAAGTGTCATACATTAACACTACAAAGTACGCAAAGGGTTATGGAAAGAAGGATTCTGGGGATAAAAGGTTGAAAGATAGAATAATCAATAGAGAGATAAGAAGAAAACTCAAAGCGAAGAGGGGGACAGTAAAAAAACTAAAATTTGCCTATGAGGGCAGGTGGAATAGGAGAACAACAGACTGGACCCATACGAGGGAGTACGAAGGCAGGGATGAACGAGGGTATGTTAGAGGGATGAAATACGAAATCGAGGGGGAACAGCGTGAAGGAGTACAACTCAGGACAGAGCTCTACGGTGGAGGATCGGAGAGGCCTATGTTTCATAGTGGGCCGGTTTTATGTAAGACTGTATAATACTATGTAAGGAAGATAAAGCATAATAAAAGGCTGTTATGATTGGCTCTATAACGTTTACAACCCATTACGTCCGAAGGTTTTTCTCGGGGGGGGGGGGGGCAAACACTGGTCATTTAAATCGACAAGAAGGAAACAAACGTGTAAATCTCGTATCTGTTCTGAAGGCATTTTTTATCAACTTGCTGAGTCAGTTTTCATTTTTTTAGTTTTTTAGAGGGGGGGGGGGGGTTGGATTATATTCTGTATCCTCTCTACAATTGTTTTATGCGCCATCACTTTTTACAACCATTATGCTATTTTTAATTCAACTACGTGCATTTTCTTGTTAAATCAAGAGAATAAGTGTAGGTATTTGTAGAATTGTCACTTTCGACTTTACCCTCCAACATTTTCAGGCTTTCTGAGAACATTTTACAATTTCGAACTAAAACTGGAACAGTGGGGCCAATTACATATTTTTTTTATCCCTTCTTCCTTTCTGTTTCCCAATTTGTACAGCGTTTTAATTTTCCAAACAGTGGTGTGCATTCCAGGCAAGCAAGGTAAGCGCCGCTTACCAAATTCCCGAGAAAATAAGTTTTCATATACAATATCAACTTCAACTTGTAACAAATAAAAGATAATGAAATATTGGGCAAAACAGCGACTGTATTGATGCTTACAATGCTTACGCTTAAGTACGTATATAATAAATTCATGGGAGATGTATACTGTTTGGCATTTGTCAATCCTTATACATGTATATTTGTATAGGCAACCGAGATGTGCGTCGGATCTAATGCTTCTTCTCCATACTGCACGCATTGCGCGACTTATACTCGCCTCCGCGTTAATTACCAACACAAAAACACACTAGCATGTTCAACGCGATGAAACCTGTGCGTTTGGTTGCGCGGATCGGCTTGGCTACACACAAACGTCGAAGTCCATAGTGAAACATGGTTATGTTCTTCTACTAGCCAACGCATTATGTTTGAATGCTCCGTGATTTTTTACCACAAAATGCGTACTTGAGATCTTATTGAAAACCCGTTTTCGTGACTTACTCTTAACGAACAATTAGAAATTAATGGTGAAAAGCCTAAACCAGAATTACCTTTTTTTTTTTAAACTGAGCAAAACAGAGGTGGTTCGAGTTTTACTAGACATTACCACATATCGCAATATGAAAACATTTTGTGGTCAACCAGTTGTGAAGATGGTGGAAAACTACCAATTTTGTTGGCCATGTCTATTCAGGAACTTACCGATTGGGGGGGGGCTGTAAGAATTTTTCACTCAGCAGTTGAGAAAATTTGCTATTTCAGTCAGGCGGAGTTAGGAAAATCCAAGAAGACAGAAGATTTTTTTATTTATTTCTTTCTTTGTTTTGATATATTTGAGAATTGAGTTGCAAAGTTGAAAAAATCCAACAAGTCAAATGGTTTTTTTTTTTTTTTTTTTGCTTTGATACTTGGTAATTTTGAGTTGGGTCGTCAGTTGGAACTTTCACAATTTTTGTCCCCTCCCAGGAAAACTCTTTGGTGGTATGTCCCTGTGTCTATTATTCGTCATAGGAAAGAATAAATGTTCATGGAATGACCCTACACAGGGATACGACAATTTGATGCCGTTTTGTAGTAGCATGTTTCATACTTTTATTCTGATTTTTACTTCACCCCTACGCTTATTGCTTACTTCCTAGGAAAAATCACCACATGCCATTGTTTCCAAGTGACCAGAATTGGGCCTGTAGCTACATTTGGTCAGTAGCGTGCATCCAGGTAAACAAGGTAAGCACCGCTTATCCTGAAAAATCCCGAAAAAATAAGTTTTCATAAATATATCAACTTGTAACAAATAAAAGATATGAAACATTGGGCACAGAAAGAAGCGATTGTATTGCCGCTTATTAAATTTATAAATTCACATTAAGCAAATGGCGCCGTCTATTGGTGATTTAGGAGACAGCTGAAACAGAAGCGTTCACTGTTTGGCAATCAGCTCGTACATATTCGAATTTATTCGTCTCAGGGCAGCGATCTGAAAATCGCTTATTTTTCATATTACACGTAAACTTATACACGACTTAAGCTCTGCCTCTGTGTTATGACCAACACAAAAACACACTAGCATGTTTAACGCGACGAAAACTGTGCGTTTTGTAAGCAATTTTAATATCGCTTGTGGCTAGTCGAACGTTGAAGTTGGCAGTGAAACGTAATCAATGTTCTATGTGTACGAATCTCAACGCCTTCGAGTTTAAATGCTCCGATTATTTTGCCCACAAAATGCGTATTCAGGATCTTATTGACAAACCTTTTTCGCGATTTACTTTTAATGAACAATTAGGATTTATTAATAGTGGTACGCTGATACCAGAATTACCGTTTTTGAAAGCTATACCTAAGCAAAAGAAAGGTGGTTCGATTTTTACTGGACATTTCCACGTATCGTAATATGAAAACATTTGGTGGTTAACCCGTTGTGAAGATGGCGGAAAAACTGTTTTGTTGGCCATGTCTGTTCAAGGATGTACCGATCCTCCCCCCCCCCCCAATAGGAATTTCTCACTCATCAGCTGGGAAAATTTACAATTTCAATTAGGCGGAGTTGGGAAAATCCAATAAGGCAAAAGGTTTTCTTTTTTTGCTTTGATACTTGGTAATTTTGAGTTGAGCAATCTTTGCCCCTCCCTCGGGAAAAACTCTTCGGTGGCACGTCCCTGTGTCCCCTGTGTCTATTATTCATCACAGAAAGGAATAAATGCATATGGAATAACCCTACGCAGGGATACGACAATAATTTGAATAATTTCATCAACCATTTTGTAGTAACGTGTTTCATACTTTTATTCTGATTTTTATTACTTCGCTTACCTCCTAGGAAAACTCACCGCACGCCCTTGCATTTGGTACATCTGCTTTGGTACGAGTTACTCGCTGACCAATTTCGACAGACTTATTTTTGTATTCATTGTAGATGTAGGTATTATTTGTAGAACTGTCACTTTTGAATTTCCCCCCCCCCACATTTTCAGCCTTTCTGAAAATATTAATTTTACCATTTCGAATTGAAACTGGAACAGTGTGGTCAATTACATATTTTTATCGCTTCTTCCTTTCTGTTTCCCAGTTTGCGCGCAGCGTTTTAATTTTCCAAGTGACCAGAATTGGGCCCGTGACTACATTTGGTACATCTGCTTTGGTACAAGTTACTCGCTGACCAATTCCGACAGACTTATTTTTGTATTCATTGGTAGAGTACTTAATCTTTGTTATACGTGGTTTGCTTAATATGTATGTTTCTGATGAAGTTAACGTAGGTTAAACTGTTGAATCCGTTATGAGGTGATACGTCAGTTGTCACGGAGTAACACGATTTACTTAACTGCTATTATCTACGGTCCAATGAGTGGCCAATTTTAAATCGAGCAGAATGAGAACACAAATGATACCTATGTGCGAACTCGTTATGTGTGTCTATGCACTAATTCTGATTATTTTTGTGCATTCTTAATTCATCCTGGGTACCATACCGATTTACATGCTGATATCGGGATGCTTATTTTCTTGTCCAATTCTGTGCTGAGAGAATTGGCTACTGGGTCTATCGTTCCGTTCGATCGTTTCATCTTTAATAATAGATTCGCTGTTTAGTCAAGCTTCTTAAATCATGAATCTACCCAAGCGTTGTACCGTATTATTCGATTGAAGTCCTAGCCTGCTTTTTGTTATTTTTGATGAAAAAGAAAAGAAGGTTTACTGTAAATTTTCTTTAGGTCATTTGCTTCGGTGAAAAATACGAGCTGCTGTTCGTGCTGCTGTTTGTTCTTTATGTAAATTGCTGGCGGAAAAACGAGTATTATCTACGATATTTTTTGCGATGGAGATGGTTGGTGACCTCTACTCACTTGACCAATGATTTAGTACTTTATTCGGTTCTACAGAAAATGTTATTGATGTTATTCTGCATTTGGTCAATAAATAACGAATAAACATATGCCTGCCCGTACTTCAGAGCTCATCCATTTGCGCAAACACGAAGAGGCTTGAGTAGGTCTTAGCCCCTTCCTCAGAATTTTGTGGGCAGAAAGAGAAAGTGGGGCTAATCGCGCCCCTATAGGGTAAAGAATCATCTTTTGAGGCTTCAGTTCCACCCCCAGGTTCTGAGGCGTATTTGTGCTTATTCACTCATAAGCTCTTATTAAGAACTTGCAAAGCTTTTTTTTTACTGAGAACTCATCTTGCAGACTGACATTAATCATCTTCTTGTATGACCAGTGAAACATGTTTGCCTCGTATACCCACTCGGTTCATCCCTTAACTCTTCGCTGAAATTATGACGCATTTTCGCATCAGTAAATAAATGACGACTGTCGAGAATTCGTTTCCTCCTTTTACACCTTATAAATAGATTAGACAATTAGAGCATACGTAAAATAAGTACATATATTCATTCTTTTATTATACTAATGATTGATGTCAAGGATAACTTTCCGTCAGCGCACGTAAATAATCTACTGTGGGAAATCATAGAAGGAATATGCAGTAACTTTTACATTTATTTACGTGTTTCAAGCCCTGATCTAAGTCTCTGTAGAATTCTTCTAGACTTATTTAAAATTCGTTACGATTCTTGAAGGCTTGTTTATGACTTGAGACTCTTTCACATTTATTTAGGTTATATTCTTTAAAACTCTTCAAGACCAGTGGGTTCCAACTGAGGCGATTGCTCATTTCATTTGGTGGTGGTGGGGGAGGGTACAGAGAAAGTTCGTATGCAAACGACCTATTTTAGGAATTTAGAAATGGGTTAGCGCAGTAGCATTGATATGGGGTACAAGAAAACAAGGGGTCAAAAAATTTTCTCACATACCGGGCGAAACTTGGGTTCGCTGCGCGCACCTTCTGTAGTCGTTAGGCTGCATGTCTGTAAACCTCTGAATTTATAATTTGTTCAACATTATTATTATTATTATTATTGAATTGAATTGAATTGAATTGAATAACGTTTATTGATCATATACACATGCATAACAACGATTATGTACGTCACCCCTATGCGCTTAAGCGCGAGCGGGGTGAAGGAATAATAATAATATCATAAAGCATAGATCGACATGCGAAACAATAGAAATCTGCGGTAATCAAAAATGAATAAGTAAATAGCAAGAGATATATCATAAGAGCGTAAGCGTAGATTTTGACATGCAAAACAATAGAAAAAACAATAGAAAAGTGTGGAATCAAAAAATCAACAAAATTGTGAAAAATAAAAACTGAATAAATAAATACCCGCATATACGCAGCAGTAGGTAATAACAAGTAAATAAATGGAAAATTTTCTAATTGTAAAAGTAAAAAGTGAAAAGTGAGAGGTAACTTGAGACAGCATGCTGTGTAAAGTAAAAAATAAAAAGTATAAATAAATTTGTTAAACCGTGAAACAGGCCATATAAACGAAGCAAAAGGCAAATAAATAGCAAACAAAAAGTAAAATAAACAAATAAAGCTTGCAATAGCAATGAAAAGAATTTTAAATAAGTAGAATAAAAGTAGAATAAAAAGAGAACACAGACAGCGGGAAAGTAACAAAAAATAACAATAAACATATAGGCCCGAAAAAGTAAATAACAAGACTAACGATGTACATAAACAACCAACAGAAAAAAGTAATAATAAATAATCTGTAAGGCCAGAAGACCAACCGGTTCAAAGTGATAGGCAGAACACAGATAAAACAAATAAATTCAATGGACATGGACAGACTAGAAAACGAGAAAACGAGATAACGAGAAAAAAAAAACATAGAAAACAAAACACAAGCAAAAGTGCTGATTCACAGGATTACAGAGGCATACAACAAGAGCAACAATAGGGACAGTTAGAAAAGTTACCAGGGACACCCCGTTGGACCACTTCCATGAGCCTCTGGGTAGCCAACACGCATGAATCCGGCTCTGCGCTCGCTGCCGCCGCACCCAACCAAACCAGTGCCCAAAATGAAAGCACTTAGGGCCCCTGCTGGCTAGCACACGACGGCAACTGCGCACGGCGTCGTCGCTGTGTCTACCGGCCTGTTCAATGTGACGCCGCCCGCGCCGGCGTTCATCCCCCAGCCCGCAATCTAACTTCAATAGAAGATAAGACGCTGCTGTCTGGGTCCCGTGCTGCGAGTGTATTATTATTATTATTATTATTATTATTATTATTATTATTATTATTATTAAAACAGAGTAGGTGAACCAAATACCATAACATCATAGTGAAATGATATCATTTCATTATAACGGTGAACCAAACTAAAAACTGTTCCCTTTTCACAATTTTTACTTCAAACGTGCTTCAAAATGACTGAAGAACAAGATATATAGGTAGAAAGGGCCTCTCCACAATGAGAAATAAATTGAGCGGAGGCCCTTCTTATAGATAACTCCTCGATTCAGACACTTCCAGTTATATCAGTGTTGCCAACTAGCAATAGGGTGATTCGGGGCAAAAGCCGGACAAAAAAAAAACCATTTTTATGGAATTCGTCACTTGGAGTTATTTTTTTTTTACTTTTTCAAGTACATTAGTGTATGCGTGAAACCTTCCTGCTCATTTTGGATTGATAGGTTAGGAGATCTTGCGGATAATACTGTAGTTATTCCCCGGTCTTCCAGTTCCCTTATTATCTATGCGTATGGGGCAAACAGCGAACCCTCTGCGTTAAAAAGCGTATGTATATTTTCAATGTAATTTTCAAGGCTATAATATAGGCTGTAAGGAAAATATTTCCTTATATTCTTTTCTACATAAATGTCATGAAGAAATGAAATACAGCGTATATCAAGTTTCCAAGCTATTTTGAACATTGTTGCCAAAAAATTAATATGAAAAATGCCTCAACGCAACAAAATAGAACACTGATACGAAAAATTGCACGTGCGCTTTTTTTGCTCTAATACTGTGTGTTGTTCACCTCCACCACTGTTCACATTTTGCCCCACAAATTTCATTGCTCATTAACTACACAACAATTTGAGATTTTTTACAATTCTATGACATGAGAATATATGATTCTATAATATGTATTTTCAACAAGGAATTTAATGCCGGGGTTAATTTTTTGGTTATAGGTACTTAGTTCTTTTTTTTTTCTTTTTTCTATTTCCTTAAATGCGAATTTTAGTATCATCAAGATGACACCACTGATCAAATAACAACTATGCCCTTGTTCAGTATCATCATCAATATCAGTGTAGCTATTCGTGATGATAAAAAGAAATAAAATGTGAAAAATTTGATTAAATTTTTAATTTGAGTATGGAAAACGAGACGTTCTCGAGAAAAATAATTAACGCCATTGTATTCAGCATTCAAAATTTACAGCTAAAATCATAATATGTATAATTTCATCCTATTGTTTTTTTATGCTTTTATGCAGTGTTATTCTTTCAAGTACTTGTATGGAAAGCTAATAAAATTTGCTACTGAATAATGTGAAAATATTCGAGAATTGACTGAGTGGAGGTACCTTGAAAATGATGATTTTTTTGTGTTTTAAAATTTCCCCTCTTTCAGTCACAGCAAATTTTTGTTTTGTGTTCTGTATTCTCTCCTTTTTTTCTTCTTTTTTTTTTCATCATGACGGCAGCAGGCCTGAATTTCATAAGAAAGTAACGATCCGGGGATATCGTCTCCATAATATTATTGTGATAGAAAATCTCAATATTAAATAATGTATTCCAGAGTTATGGACCTAGTTCACTTTTCACCCCAAGATTATGTATGTCCGACTTTGGCCTCGAACAATCCGATGTACATTTTACATTTTGGATTTTCGCTATGAAAGAGTTGCATAGAGGCTTCTCTCATCTGGGATATCAATAATGTTAATTATTGTAGGGGGTGTAATTCTCCAATTCACTCGTAATTTTAAGTTTTTTTTTTTAAAAGCATTTTTGAATTTATTTTTTGATGGATTTTTTTCATGGAATGTGTAATGTATATGTACCTTAAGGCATGTATGAGTTTTAACAATCTACCCCCTCCCTAGTTGGGCAGGGGGATACGATTTGTAAACGATGAAGAAATTTTTGTAGAATCGCGTGCTCTATCATAATTCATTGAGAACTCAAATTTTCAAAATTTGCACATAGATTGTTCGTGTTTAACACGGCAGTTTTGGATACTTGACGCAATCAGTGGAATATGCTTTTTAATACGGGAAGCGTAAGACAATTTTCCGGATCCTTTAATTCAATTTTCAGTGTTATGCATGAAGGAAAATCGATTAAATCGATAACTCGAGGATCCTTCCGATAGGTAATGATTAGAGGCAAGCTTATTGATTTAAATAGATTTTGGATGGATTTTTTGACAGACCTAACTCGGATATGACGAAAGGAAAAAATCTTGTAGACGACGAAGGAAAATTTTGTGTATAAATTGATTGTAAGCAGCCAGCAGTTCGAAAAAATTTAATACTGAGCACTTGGTATATTCTACAGTGTTGGCTTGCTACAAATATGCGGTTATTCAATACTTGTGATAACTGCTTCACAGTTTATTACTGTAGTCTACGAAGGAAAATTGAGAGTACGGAAAGTCGATTTTCAGTTAAAAAGCATTATGCATAACCATATTAACTCCAGAATTTTTGGAAATTATTTTGTGGACGAGACATAACATCCTTCTAACTATAAGGATTCAGGGTTTCTATTTTTTTCGGCAACAAATGTCACCCACAATAAGTACTACAAAAATGTGCAAACTACGAAAGAATAAAAGTGGTTACATAACTTCAATGTGGCCTGTAGACCCTCTTAAGGGGTCAAAATTTTGGGCAGCGCCCTCAAATGACTTGTACAACATATCTCTTTAAGTAAAACATTCCACATAAATTTTTTATTAGAAATATCTGTCTGTGTGACGCGTTTTTAAGAAAAATCCGTGAGTGGTTACATAGACGACGATGGAATTTTGACTATAATTTGACAGTTTGGGGATGTTAGGTATGTCAGGTTATGTATTTTGAACTCTTTGGTAGATTGGCGTGATAGAAGAGATTTACACTTATCTAACAAAAAAAAAAAAAAATGTTGTTCTAACATTCTTAGTTTTTGGGATACTAAACGGTTACTTAAATATTGAGTTGTCGGGAGAATGACCCAGGTACTTTTCTCTTAAATCAGACAAATTTTCAAACTATTTTCAATAATTAGGAGAAATGTGTCTTTAGCTGTGTCGTTTTTCTATGATGCGATCAAAAGAGTATAAACTAAAGTTTCAGACTAAAAGAGAAATTACTCTTAATGTACTGTTCCAAAAGAGTAGGGGCAACTGTTGTACCTAGGACCATTTTTCACATTCTAGGCTCTGTAAGCTGATGTATACTCGTATGGGATAAAATTTTTTGAAATGTTCTGTTGAATAAAGCTACACTTTCTGCATACTTTCGCACAAATGGACTTCGAAAACATCAAATATCCAATTTTTTATGTTTTTATGAAAATTTTTAAAATTTTGGTCCTAGGTACAACACCATGTTGTACCTAGGACTACCTTATTAAAAGCTACAAAATTATAAACGAAAGTATATTTTGATGTCTGAAAAGTACAAATGTTATAAGTACTTCAAAATTACAACATTTTTAGGTAGGTTATTCTTACACATTGTACATAATTTTATCAATAACGCGAAAAGATCCATGTCGGATCGAAAAATTTTTAATTTTTGAATAATAAGTACATTGTTTGACAACGAATTGAATATCGCCAATGATTTCATAGCCACAGGGTCCATTTTTTTCGTTTTACATTATTTTCACTTCGTAGCATCCTAAAAAAAAAATTATAACGTTGTATACGAAGTTTTTTGTGGTCCTAGGTACACGACCTGTTCATTTGAGGATAAAAATTTTTCGCAAAAAAAAGTTGATAACTAATTTCTAAAATAACCTACCATTTCTCTTCTCTATAGCATACTGGCATTAGATGCGCGTTTTTGGAACATTTGATGAAGTTTTACTAACTAAAAGATGAAAAACACCGAGTGCTGAAAATTCTACTTTACGAACGCGAAATCGAAAATCGTCAACTGTTTTCACAAAAACGGATAAGTAAGCATTTGCAAGTTAAACATCGCCAAATGTTAGTATTTATAAGCTGGTAGTGTTAGTTTCGTTTATTACCACTTGGGGGCACCAAAGTAGAAATCGGTCCTAGGTACAACTGGTCCCAGGTACAACAGTTGCTCCTACAGTTTACTCTTGAAAAAAATATGTCTGGCCAGCCTGCCTTCGGAGATTCAGAAGCGACATTTACGAGATTTTTTGCTTCATAACTCCGCTTTCGCGCATGGTACTTTTTTCAGCTTGTTGTGTGTCGAATTTTTGCACCCCCGTAAAAAACGATCTGATACCACTGAGGAAGGGAGAGTAACTCTTAAGAGTAACTGTAACTCTTATTCAATCCTCAATTCTCATGTAAAAATTTTAGATAGGTGCCTGCATTATCTCCTGGATGAATTTCCTATTAAATGAAGATTGGACTCGAAAGGAGATACTTTGTTGGATCATTTAAAAATATGATAAAAATTGTCTCAGTTTTTCCCACTTAATTTTTCCTTTGGAATGATATACCCATATGTATTTGATTATTCATGCATATTTTATAATTTTGGCGCGTATTTTCGACACATTAGTTAGACTGAATTCAGTGCATAAAATATGCGCATACCTATTTCGCACTTTATGTGCATAAAAATTGCAGCCCTGATAATGACGAAAAATCGAAAATCAGCTTACAAGAGTCTTCGCATGTATGACATGGTCATGTGAGCCGTGTGAAACGCGATCACCATGCGCGTATTGAGGTAGGTAAGCTCAATAAGGCCCTAATTTAAGGTCTTTTTCATGTAAGTGATATCGTGTTTTTCCTTTTTTGTGTTACAGTAGTCTTCGACTGAAATATTAAAAAATTGGGTGTCTTGAAATTTTTCTATACTCCTCCACGTTTCTCAGTTCTAATAAAAATACCCATTTTTCAAAACTTGATAAGGCCAGCGCACCAAAGAAGGTTAGGCCTATAACCTAATAAGACCCAACCTAATACCTAATAAGCCTGACCTGAAATTCGGTAAATAAAAAGTTCAGCATGGTTCAAATAGAGATTTTTGAGTAAGTTATAACTGAAATGATAATCAATTGATTTTACCAGGTTGGGTCTTATTAGGTTACATAACACTATTTTTCGTGAGTATCGCATGCGTCGGTTCCAAATTGCTCAAATTTCACTTTTCTAGTGCTGATCGTTAACCAACTACCTCTACAACAATTATCCAATGTTTGATTTCTGGATAAATTCCATTTGAGTAACATAATACTCGTAAATCCTTCAAGTTACACAAAATACACATCGGAGCACTTTATACGGAATTGGAAAATCATCAACCGGTATGTCTCGCACCAGTGGACTAATATTTATAAATCTTGATAAAAACTATTGGACAGTGTTGCCATATCATGAAGGAACAACTTTGCTGTATGTTTTAATGCAGTCTAAAGCATAGCAGTCAAGATCGGTGCATTGGGCCTTATATTGGAGATCCGGGCCTTATTGAGCTCACCTACCTTATGTAATAAAATTAATTTTCTCCCCATGGAAATGTAGTATTATAGACGAAGAAATATATTTCACTTTAGTTTGTTATTTTAGCGCATTCCTAGCAAGTCGGGGGGGGGGGCATTTACTTTCAGATTTCGATTTTTTTAGACACCCTGTCAAAGTGTCTAACAGCCATTTAAGTCATTTACTTTTAGTCATGATCATTTAAAATTTAAGAATCAGCAAATTATACTTTGAAAGAGAAAACAAAGAATTTAGAATTGGAAAATTCTGTTATAATGACCAGAGCTGCAATTTGCTTGCGCATGCATATTTTCATCTATGGCGTACAGGTATAAGTTTCAAAAGATCTTCACGAATCACAGAATTCTGAGTCAAAAATGAGCAGCACTTCATCCTGCATATTTCGCATATTTTGGCATTTACCGCACATTTTGCACCAGTTCTGCTTATTTTTAAATTTTCCTCCCCAAAAAGTTATTTTTTTTTAGTTCTGAGAATAATATCCGACTCCAAAAAAAAATTGAGAAGACTTGATGGTTAATGAATCAGTAGAAACGCTTTTAGAAAAATATGTTCTTTTGCACGTGAGATAACCTTTCTCTTGACCGCCTCGCATTCATCAATAATCAAGAAATTACGAATAGGTGCACTATATTCCGTTGTTCGAATCATAAATCTCTCGTACCAGCAGGAGGAACCATTCCTTAGTCAATCCACCCATGTCGAGTCCCGGTTCGCCAACTAATGAAACTTTCAGCTTCTTTTTCAGGTCTCGTTGCTTATACGAAATCTGAAATAATCGAATGACGCGTACGCGTTAGCAACTACTCGCTGATAAAATGTGTTGATCCGGAATAGAAAAACGAAATCTGAGTGAGCGTAGGTATCGGGCATCCCTCGTATCCGAACCTCAGTGTATATATCTAGGTCATAATAATGTTAGGATAAGTAAGGTAATTTAAGTTCTGAGGTTCGGGGCTTGTAAATAGTTATGTAATTGGTAAACATTAAACGGTATTATGATTACAGTTCTATGAAAAACAGTTTATATGGAATTTTTGTAGGCTCGCAAGAGCTAATAATCGTTGCTTACATTGCAACAGGAATTTCTCGTATCGATGACGGACAATGAGTGCCGAAAAATCATACAATAATGCGTGATTGTTTCATTATATTATTCGCCTCTCGAATAGAACCGAGGTAAAGCTGGTTCAAGTTCAGGGGCGTATACGTAATCCGAAAAATCGAATGACGCGTATGTGTTAGCAAATACTTGCTGATAAAATGTGTTGGCCCGGAATAGAAAACGAAACAATTAACCAATGTTTGATTTCTAGATAAATTCCATTTTTGACTAACAGTTTACGAAAAAGCAGGTTGTGAGTTAGGAAAAATAAAAATATGGCTAAATAAAAATTCCCTCTTCCTGAACGCCGAAAAAACTAAATTTATAGCTGTCAGCTCCCAAAATAGATGTGAATTAAAAGCACACATAACAATACATAAAACCACATGCCAAAAAAATATTATCTGTAACTGTCTAAAAATTAGCAGAGCGGACGAAATCAGATATTTGGGAATAACCATTGATAAAAATTTAAGTTGGAAAAATCACATAAATAATCTGGCGACTAAGTTAAGAAAGCTAATATATTTTATGTGGAGGATCAAAAATATAACAAACACTACAATAAAATACAACGTGTATTACGCACTGATACAATCAAGTCTTACTTATGGTATAATAGGTTGGGGAAGTGCGTATCAAACAACCTTACACAAAATAAAAATATTGCAAAAGAAAATCATAAAAATCTTATTTTGCTTCGACCCGAAAACGCCGACAGCTGAAGTATTCGAAAAAACGAATTTACTTAGTTTGGATCAGCTATATATAAGAAATACACTACTGTATATGAAAACGACAGGAGGGATCCGCTTACCGGGAAATTCAGCAATCAAAACCAGAAAAAATGCATACAATATAAGAGTTCCAAAAAAAAATACAGTAGCGGGACAACACAACTATATATATCAAGGCACAAAATACTTCAACAGTCTTCCCGAAAATGTAAAAATCGAAATAATCCAGGCAACAAATCGAAACACACACATTATAAAAAGAAAACTAAACCTCCTACTACGGGACCAGAAAATTATATAGACACTAGGTGGGTATACTTTTAAGGTAAGGAGTAAGAAAGGTATGGCTTACGGTAGGGGGTGGGGGGTTTCAAAGTCTCGGGATACAAACTTTATTTAGATTCTAAGTAGCAGTTTGTACTTGAGTTTCCTTTTTTCTAATCTCATTTTCTTTAGTTATATATTTCTTTTCTCTTTTTTCTTTTCATGTACATATATTAAGTAACCAGCTATATTGTAACAAAATATTATGCCGAACCCGAAACGAGCTTAGGCTCAGTGGGCGAGGACCTAATAAATCAAATCAATCAATCAATCAATCAAATCAATAATACTCGTAAATCCTCCATGTTACACAAAATACATATCGGAGCACTTTTTATGCTATTGGAAAATCATCAACCGGTATATCTCACACCAGTGGACTAATATACAGGGTAATCCAAAAGTCTTTTCACACTTTTGAGAAAGTTGTGTCCTGTGCATGTGAACCGACGACACAATAACATACACGGAAACGGAAAAAATGAGACGGGATGGTAATTATTTCATTACCGAAGTACCATCCCACCGCAGTGTCCATTATCTGCGTAAGAAATTCGAAAGTATTACGAGTATATTCCTCTAGTTGTTTTCCGCATTTTATTTTGGTGTGAAGGGACTTTTGGACCATGTGAAAAGACTTTTGGACCACTCTGTATAAATCTCGATAAACATAATTGGACAGTGTTGGCCATATCATGAAGGAACAACTTTGCTGTACGTCTTAATGCAGTCTAAAGACTAGCAGTCAAGATCGGTGCATTGGGCCTTTTATTGAGGATCCGGGCCTTATTGGGCTCACCTACCTTATGCAATAAAATTAGTTTTCTCCCCATGGAAATGTAGTATCATAGACGAAAAGAAGTATATTTCACTTTAGTTTATTATTTTAGCGCATTCATAGCAACTGGGGGGGGGGGTCATTTACTTTCAGATTTCGATTTTGTTAGACACCCTGTCAAAGTGTCTAACAGTCATTTAAGTCATTTATTTTTAGTCATGGTCATTTAAAATTTAAGAATCAGCAAATTATACTTTTAAAGAGAAAACAAAGAATTTAGAATTAGAAAATTCTGTTATAATGACCAGAGCTGCAATTTGTATGCGAATGTATATTTTTATCTGTGGCGTATAGGTATAAGTTTCAAAAGATCTTCACGAATCACAGAATTCTGAGTCAAAAATGAGTAGCATTTCATCCTGCATATTTCGCATATTTCGACATTTACCGCATATTTTGCACCAATTCTGCTTATTTTACAATTTTCCACCACGAAAGTTATTTTTTTTAGTTCTGAGAATGATGTCCGACTCCAAAAAAAAAAAAAAAAAATTGAGAAGAATTGATGGTTAATGAATCAGAAGAAAAGCTTTTAGAAAAATATGTTCTTTTGTACGTGAGATAACCTTTTTCTTGCCGGCATCACATTCATCAATCATCAAGAAATTACGAATAGGTGCACTACATTCTGTAGTTCGAATCAAAAATCTCTCGTACCAGCAGGAGGAACCATTCCTTAGTCAATCTACCCATGTCGAGTCCCGGTTTGCCAACTAATGAAACTTTCGGCTTCTTTTTCAGGTCGCATTGCTTACACGTAATCTGAAATAATCGAATGACGCGTATGCGTTAGCAACTACTCGCTGATAAAATGTGTCGATCCGGAATAGATAAACGAAATCTGAGTGAGCATAGGTACCAAACCCCTTAAGTATCCGAACCTTCATTACAATAATGTTAAGATAATTAAGGTAATTTAAGTTTCGAGGTTCGGGGTCTGTAAATAGTTAGGGGTATGGTAGCATAAAACGGCACGTGATTAGTTATAGAAAGAACATAACCATTTATATTGAATTTTTGTAGGCTCGCAAGGGCTAATAATCGCTGCTTAAATTGCAACAGGAATTTCTCGTATCGATGATGGACAAAGAGTGCCGAAAAATCATACAGTAATGCGTGATTGTTTCATTATATTATTCGCCTCTCGAATAGAACCGAGGTGAAGCTGGTTCAAGTCCAGGGGCGTATACGTAATCTGAAAAATCGAATGACGCGTATATGTTAGCAACTACTTACTGATAAAATGTGTTGGCCCGGAATAGAAAAACGAAATCTGAGTGAGCGTAGGTACCAAACCACTTAAGTACCCGAACCCCAGTGTATAGAGTGTGGTGCAGGTCATCACACAACATAGGAAAGTCCTATAGAGCGCACTTTTTGATGTGTACCACTGCGGATAACGTCGTAATGGTACAGATCAACACGCAACATTATGCTAGTAGTTGAAAAATTTCATCAAAAATGTTTGACAAAAGAAATGCCGATAATTTCCGGAGACTTTCAACGAAAATCTCTAGAAAAAATTTCCAATATTTCCCAAAGAATTTCATGAAAATTCATTGAAAAAATCTTTCGCTTATTTTTGAAGAGTAACAGAAACTGGGAAAAAAACGACGACGGTTTTTAAAGGATTTTATCAACAAACTTCAGATAACATGTTCTCCGAAGAAATTCATCGAAAATCTTCGGGGAAAACTTTCGGAAAAATTCTCCGATGACTTCTAACGAATATCATCGGAAATTTTTGAAAACAAATACCGATGATTTCCTAAGAATCTTTTCGAAAATCTTGTTTTACAAAAAATTTATTCAAAAATCTTCGGTAGAATTTTTTGATTATTTTTGAAGGATTTTGTAGGAAATATTCGAGGAAAACTCAGACGGTTTTTGCAGAATTTTATCATGAAGAATTTCGTACTTCGTAGTAGGTGAAAAACTCCGAAGGTTTTTGAAAAATTGTATCAACAATCTTCAGGTAAAATGTCCTCCAAAGAATTTAATCGAAAATCGAGAAACATCTTCGGGAAAATTCTTTGATGATTAGGAATTTCATCTAAAATTTTTTGAGAAAAAATTCCGATTCTTTCCGAAGAATCTCTTCGAACATCTTTAGGAAAAATGTCCAATGTTTTCCGAAGAATTTCTTTAAAAATCTTTGGGAGAATTTTCCGATAATTTTTGAAAAATTTCATAGGAAATATTCGGAGGAACTCTGATGGTTTGAAGAATTTTATGAAAAATCATCAGATCAGAAAAAATGTTCGGTGATCTCCAAAGAAGTTCATCAAATATCTTCGGGAAAATTTCTAACAATTTTTAAGGAATTTCGTAGGAAAATTTAGAAAAAATTTCCGATAATTTTCGACAATTCTCATAGGAAATCTTTAGAAAAATTTCCAATGATTTCCAATAAATTTCATTAAAATCCTTCGAGAAAATTTTCCGATGATTTTTGAAGAATTTCATGGAAATATTCGGGGTAAAACAGGAGTCATCGGAGAATTTTCCTAAAAATTTTCCTCGAAGATTTTTGATGAAATTCTTCGGAGAACATTTTATCTGAAGTTTGTTGATAAAATCCTTTAAAAACCGTCGTACTTTCTTCCCAATTTCTATTATTCTTCAAAAATTAGCGAAAGATTAAATTGAGAGTACGGAAAGTCGATTTTCTGTTAAAAAGCATTATGTATAACCAGATTAACTCCAGAATTTTTGGAAATTATTTTGTGGACACGAGACGTACATCCTTCTAACTACAAGGATTCAGGGTTTCTATTTTTTTCGGCAACAAATGTCACCCACAATAAGCACTACAAAAGTGTGCAAACTACGAAAGAATAAAAGTGGTTACACAACTTCAACGTGGCCTGTAGACCCTCTTGAGGGGTCAAAATTTTGGGCAGCGCCCTCAAATGACTTGCACAACATATCTATTTAAGAAGAACATTCCACATTAATTTTTTATTAGAAATATCTGTCTGTGTGACGCGTTTTTAAGAAAAATCTGTGATTGGTTACATAGACGACGATGGAATTTTGACCATAATTTGACAGTTTGGGGATATTAGGTATGTCAGGTTATGTATTTTGAACTCTTTGGTAGATTGACGTGATAGAAGAGATTTACACTTATCTAACAAACAAAAAAAAATGTTGTTCTAATATTCTTAGTTTTTGAGATACCAAACGGTTACTTAAAAATTAGTTATTGGGAGAATGACCCAGGTACTTTTCTCTTAATCCAGTTTCAAAATATTTTCAATAACTGAGAGAAATATGTGTATTTAGTCGTGTCGTTCTTCTATGATGCGATCAAAAAAGTATAAGCTAGGGTTTCCGACTAAAAGAGAAAGTACTCTTAGTTTACTGTTCCAAAAGAGTACAGTATACTCTTGAAAATAATATGTCTGGCGAGCCTGACTTCGGAGATTCAGAAGCGACATTTACAAGATTTCTCGCTTAACAACTCCGCTTTCGGGCACGGTACTTGTTTCTGCTTGTCGTGTGTCGAATTTTTGCACCCCCGTAGAAAAACGATCTGGTACCACTGAGGAAGGGAGAGTAATTCTTAAGAGTAGCTGTAACTCTTATTCAATCTTCAATTCTCTTGTAAAAATTTTAGATAGGTGCCTGCATTATCTCGTGGATGACTTTCCGATTAAATGAAGATTGGACTCTGAAGTAGATACTTTGTTGGATCATTTATAAATATGATAAAAGTTGTCTCAGTTTTTCCCACTTAATTTTTCCTTTGGAATGAAAAACCCATATTGTACGAGGGCGGTTCAAAAAGTAATGAGAAAGACACTCTAGACCGGGGGAAAAAATCAAAAGTGGTAACACTGGGCATCTCCGTGTAAGACAAACATCTGGCTATCACCATTTCAAGTTTGAACGCAATCGGTCAACATCTCGCATGTCTGTGTCATTTTTAGTGAAGCGTGTTTGGTAATCGCCTCCAAGATTATATGTGTTTCGAAAATGGAGAAAAATTTAGAGCAAAGGTACTTATGCCATTAAATTTTGTTTAAACAAATCTGCGGCAGAATGCTACAATATGTTGAAAACAACTTATGGACAAGATACCATGAGTAATGCATCCTTCTACCGATGGTATAACGCGTTTAAGGAGTGTAGGGAAGGCGTGCCTGACGAGCCAAAAGAGTTATTTTTTTCGACCAAGAAGGTTTTATATACCAAAATGTTGTTCCGCAAGGCCACACAGTCACAGGAGCCTATTACGAAGCGACTTTGAAAAATATGATCCTACATTTAAAAAAAAAATGCCCGAATAAAAAAGTTGAAGAAATTTTGCTCCACCATGACAATGCGCGTCCTCACGTTTCTAGCGTTGTTTCGGATTTCTTACTTCAAAAAGGCATCCAAACCATTCACCACCCTCCATATAGTCCTGACCTCGCTCCTTGCGACTTTTGGTTGTTTCCGGAAATCAAGAAAGCTCTACGAGGACGCAGATTTGGATCAAATCATGAGGTGATTAAAGCAGTTGAGGCGAGGTGCAAACAGCTCAGCGAAAATGGCCTGTCATTCGTGTTCGAAACATAGAAGGAACGTTGGGCAAAGTGCATTAAACTTGAGGGGGGTTACTTTGAAATGGAACATGTAGACCTGGACGATTAAATAAATATATATATTTTTTAGAGCGTTTTTCTCATTACTTTTTGAATCGCCCTCGTATTTGCATATTCATGCATATTTTACAATTGTGGCGCATATTTTCGACATACTAGTTAGACTGAATTCAGTGCATAAAATATGCGCATACCTATTTCGCACTTTTTGTGCATAAAAATTGCAGCCCTGATAATGACAAAAAATCGAAATATCAGCTTACAAGAGTCTTCGCATGTATGACATGCTCATGTGAGCCGTGTGAGACGTGATCACCATGCGCGTATTGGGGTAGGTGAGCTCAATAAGGCCCTAATTTAAGGTCTTGGCTCCCCCAAACTTTCATGTAAGTGATATAATGTTTTTCCTTTTTTGTGTTATAGTAGTCTTCGACTGAAATATTTAAAAATTGGCTGTCTTGAAATTTTTCTATACTCCTCCACGATTCTCAAATCTAATAAAAATACCCCTTTTTCAAAACTTGATAAAGTCAGCGCACCAAAGAAGGTTAGGCCAATAACCTTTTTTTTTTTTTTTTTTTTTCAATTTTTTTGTCTGCCCGGGTTGATTGAAAGACCAACCATACCACGGGGCCTCCCCGTCTCCTCCCACTATTGGAGCGGGGCTCTGATGAGGGGCATGCATATTTTAATGATACCTCATATCACCTTATTACCCACAGAAATAGTTTTCCTGGGTAATGTGGTGATATGTCTGTCTTACCTCTACCTATCTCTATATGTAGCCTAGTATATTCTATTTATATCTTATATTATGTCTAATCCGATGTATTTTTTTTCAGCAGACACCAGCCCCGGCAGGAACAGCCGCAGTGCGGACAACAAGTTGTCCACCACAACAGTCCCACCAAGGTCCCGGCACCCACTCTTATACTCACTGATAGGGTACATTATTTTGTTATCCATGGCTAGTATTGGCCCACCCTCAGCTGTTGGTCTTCAACGCAACATTATCAGAGGGGTGGACTCCCCCCAGCTTCACACCACGACATATGGTGTTTTCTTGTCTCGTTTTATTAGTGTCCTTTAAGAGTTTCCATAAGATATGGGTCGTGAGTTATTTTTATTATTATTATTATTATTTCCTTTCCATCAATGTAGACTACTGAGTCCCAGCACTTGTTTCAGTGGCCTCATCTGCCCACAGCCGCCTCACACAGTCACTGATGTAAGCCCTGCAACTAGGCCTCAAGAGGTCCAGCTGCGCAGGTCGACCATCGGCAAACAGTGGACACTCCGTGAAGATATGTTCCGCAGTCTGCAGACCGCCACATCCGCATCTGTCAGACACACGTCTCTTCATTCTGAAGAGGTATGCCTTGAAGCAGCCATGACCAGTCAGTCCCTGAGCTAGGTAAAAGTCCACCCCATTGACTCCCTTCGTACTTACTATGGGAAGTAGTTTTTTGGTCCACTGGCCAGTGGGTGTATTATCATACCATGTTTGCCAGATTTTGACGCATGACTTTCCCAACCTTCTCCTCACAACAGAGGGCTTGGATAGGGCTGGGGGTAGTTCATGCCTGTTACAATTTTGTGGAAGGGGTATTCTTTTGCGCCACGAATATGTCACAGCCGATTTTTCTATTGCCAAACGGAGGGGGAGGATACCAGAAATATTACAGGCAGTTAGGTATGGCACAGTTCTATACAACCGGCCGCACGCAATCACCATTTTCCTGTGCATACTGTCTATTTTGTTGCGATTTGCCTCAATTCGGTGGGCGAATACTGGACTCGAATAGGACATAATGGCATTAACAGTGCCCTCGATCATAGTCTTACGGGATTTGTTGTCGTATCCATAGGTATTATGAAATACGGACAGCAGTCGCCGAAACAGAGATTCCGATTTCTCACACATTTTATTGATGTGTGTGTCCCACCTAAGTTCGTTGTCAACAAACAACCCAAGGTATTTTATAACATTCTTACTGTCCAAAACATGCCCATTACTTAATTTTATTGCTTGTGGTTTTGGGGTGATCTTATTTTTAATGTTCCCAAAGATGATTATTTCTGTTTTTTCTTTATTACAAGTTAGACCAGCAGCCAGGAGTGTCTCATCTATCATGTCCAGAGCTTCAGAAATGGCCTTTTCAAGTCCGTCACGAGAGTTGCCGCGCACCAACATGATTGTATCATCCGCATAACGTGTAAGATGACGACCAGTGGTGTGCAGCCCCTCCAGGACAAAGTTGTAGCCAATATTCCAGAGCACCGGACCAAGTACTGACCCCTGTGGGCAGCAAATAAGACCCAACCTAATACCTAATAAGCCTGACCTGAAATTCGGTAAATAAAAAGTTCAGCATAGTTCAAATAGAGATTTTTGAGTAAGTTATAACTGAAATGATAATCAATTGATTTTACCAGGTTGGGTCTTATTAGGTTACATACCACTATTTTTCGTGAGTATCGCATGCGTCGGTTCCAAATTGCTCAAATTTCACTTTTCTGGTGCCGATCGTTAACCAACTACCACTACAACAATTATCCAATGTTTATTGATTTCTAGATAAATTCCATTTTTGACTAACATAATACTCGTAAATCCTCCAAGTTACACAAAATACATAGCGGAGCACTTTTTATGTTATTGGAAAATCATCAACCGGTATATTTCGCACCAGTGGACTAATATATAGGGTAGTCCAAAAGTCTTTTCACACTTTTGAGAAAGTTGTGTCCTGTGCATGTGAACCGCCGACACCATAACATACACCGAAACAGAAAAAATGAGACGGGATGGTAATTATTTCATTACCGAAGTACCATCCCACCGTAGTGTCCTTTACCTGCGTAAGAAATTCGAAAGTATTACGAGTATATTCCTCTAGTTGTTTTCCGCATTTTATTTTGGTGTGAAGGAACTTTTGGACCATGTGAAAAGACTTTTGGACCACTCTGTATAAATCCCGATAAACATAATTGGACAGTGTTGGCCATATCATGAAGGAACAACTTTGCTGTACGTCTTAATGCAGTCTAAAGACTAGCAGTCAAGATCGGTGCATTGGTCCTTTTATTGAGGATCCGGGCCTTATTGGGCTCACCTACCTTATGCAATAAAATTAGTTTTCTCCCCGTGGAAATGTAGTATTATAGACGAAAAGAAGTATATTTCACTTTAGTTTATTATTTTAGCGCATTCATAGCAACTGGGGGGGGGGGTCATTTACTTTCAGATTTCGATTTTGTTAGACACCCTCTGTCAACGTGTCTAAAAGTCATTTAAGTCATTTATTTTTAGTCGTGGTCATTTAAAATTTAAGATTCAGCAAATTATACTTTTAAAGAGAAAACAAAGAATTTAGAATAAGAAAATTCTGTTATAATGACCAGAGCTGCAATTTGTATGCGAATGCATATTCTTATTTATGGCGTATAAGTTTCAAAAGATCTTCACGAATCACAGAATTCTGAGTCAAATGAGCAGCACTTCATCCTGCATATTTCACATATTTTGGCATTTACCGCGTATTTTGCACGAATTCTGCTTATTTTTCAATTTTCCACCACGAAAGTTATTTTTTTTTAGTTCTGAGAATGATGTCTGACTCAAAAAAAAAAAAAAAAATGAGAAGAATTGATGGTTAATGAATCAGTAGAAAAGCTTTTAGAAAAATATGTTCTTTTGTACGTGAGATAACCTTTTTCTTGCCGGCATCACATTCATCAATCATCAAGAAATTACGAATAGGTGCACTGCATTCTGTAGTTCGAATCAAAAATCTCGCGTACCAACAGGAGGAGCCATTCCTTAGTCAATCCACCCATGTCGAGTCCCGGTTCGCCAACTAATGAAACTTTCAGCTTCTTTTTCAGGTCTCGTTGCTTACACGTAATCTGAAATAATCGAATGACGCGTATGCGTTGGCAACTACTCGCTGATAAAATGTGTCGATCCGGAATAGATAAATGAAATCTGAGTAAGCATAGGTACCAAACCCCTTAAGTATCCGAACCTTCATTACAATAATGTTAAGATAATTAAGGTAATTTAAGTTTCGAGGTTCGGGGTCTGTAAATAGTTAGGGGTATGGTATTAACATAAAATGGCACATAATTAGAGATATAGACAAAACAATTTCGATTGAATTTTTGTAGGCTCGCAAGAGCTAATAATCGTTGCTTTATTGCAACAGAAATTTCTTGTATCAGTGTCGGACAATCCCAAACCACCCCGTGTGGGGACGGGAAGCAGAATATTCCCACGGTAACCCTGCCTGTCGTAAAAGGCGACTAAGAGGGAACCTCAAGGGCTTGCAGCTGGCAAATACGGGCGTGGCGCACCCGAGGACCTTACGCTAGTGTCTTAACTTCTTTCAGTCCCTATAGTTAAGCACGTCCCGCGCTCGGAATCTGTGCGCTAGGCGGGGAACCCGAAGTTGGATGCGAAAGAAAGACCCGACGACGTAAAGTCAGAATGGTCGTGTGGCATAGACGGCAAAGCTGCTCCCCTCTCAAAATCGGGTATGTAGCAGTGAGGGCCGTCACCAGCGTCGGGTGACCCGTGTACGACAGACGATGAGTTGCCTACCCCCTTCTTTCCGTAGTCTGTATCTCAGTACAGCTACGGGCCCAATCCCAAGGTTGGTGTTACCTATGCCGAAGGGATGCATGTCTGTTGGGCTAAAACAGTCGCGAATAGGAACCTGAGGGATACCGGCTGACCTCCCTCAGTAAGTAAGCTTGCCGTGGTACTCGGAGCTCTGCCACGGTGGACGATATATTTCTCCGGTACTCGTGGAAACCATATGGATGGAACACAATCTCATTTTTTTTTTAAGTAAGGAAAGCGGACCTGCTGGGGCTGACGAAAGCCGGACCCGCAGGGACGCTGGAGAGAAGCGTGCAGCGGAAGGGCTGTCAGAAGTGATGGACCGAGTGACACTGGGCGAGAAGATGGAGACGGAGACCAGGGAACCAGGGACACCCACGGTTGGACCAGCGGAATCGGAGACATCTACGGGTGGATCCGGTGAAGCAGGGACACAAGTGCGCGGACCAGGGAACCAGGGATCCGTCGCCAAAACAACAGAAGAGGAAAGGAGAAAACGTACAGGAGCGCAGAAAAGGAAGGCGCAGCGTGAGAAGCAGAGACAGCAGGAGGACGGTGGAGGAACCAAGGAGGGCACACCTGAAAAGGGAACCTCTGCGGGAACTTCATTGTCAGGCAAGAGACCGCGGGAAACCCCGTCGACGGGACCCGAGAAGGCCGCGCCAAAAAAGAGTAGGACGACGCCCTTGCTTCCGCGGCGGCGGAGGAGGGACATAAGGTGGCCATCTTTCGGGAGGGCTACCCGAAGACCACTCTGACGGCCGAGGAAGCAAAGGACGCCAAAGGCGTTATTCGTGAGATGCTTTGGGAACTACCGGAAACGGCGTTACCGAACATCGAACAAATAACGCTGTATCAAGGAACAATACAGGTGGTATGCGCGGACCAGACGAGCCGGGAACGCTTCTTGGTGGGGTTCGCCAGTGGGGTGCGACTGGGGGAGGAAACTCTCAAAGTCGCGCCATGGGAGGGTCTGCCGAAGCTGACAGCGCGTCGGTCTGGCTGCCTACAAGTGAGCGAACAGCGCAAGTGCTCCTAAAGAGGCTGGAGCTACAGAATCAGGGGCTGTCTGCTGGGTCCTGGTACGTTGCCCATTGCAGGGAGGAACCGAAAGGTACACTTCTGGCGGTGGGTATCGACGAGGAGTCAGTGAAGTACCTGAGAAGAAAGGGCAACAAGCTGTTTTTCCTGGACCGCCTGGTTGATGTCAAGGTAACAGTCTGAGGATAACAGAGAAAAGCTATACACGGAATGATAAGGGTATTGCAAATTAATCTAATTAATCTACACCAATGCAAAGTAGCCTGTTACCTACTGAGCAGGAGGCTGCAAAAGGGGCAAACAAATATATGCTTGTTACAGGAACCATGGTATCATAGGGAACAAGTGAGAGGCATACAGATGGCACAGGGGCATCTCATTTATGCAAAAAATGCAGGAAGACCACGTGCAGCGATATTTACATATCAAGTGAGCTGCACAGCAATACCGGGATTTACCCTACGGGATCTTGTGGCGGCCACTTTGGAATATGAGGAGAAAGGGAACAAGAAGAAGATAGTAATATGCTCAGCATATTTTCCATCCGACTCTCGGGACCCTCCCCCAACTGATGAGCTCAGGGAACTGGTGGAACACTGTGTGAGGGAAAAGCTGGACCTTCTTGTCGGATGCGATGCCAACTCGCACCATACTATCTGGGGGAGTACAGGCACAAATCCGAGAGGGAAAGGGTTAGTAGACTACCTTGCGACACAGGATCTGCTTGTTCTAAATGAGGGAAGCAAACCAACGTTTGTCACAAAAGTAAGGCAAGAAGTTATAGACATAACACTCTGTAATTCCAAACTTAGGAACCGAGTCCAAGGATGGAGAGTGTTGGACGAACCGTCTTTATCGGATCACCGATACATCCAATACCAGATCCGGGCACCTAAGGAGGAACAAAGAACTATTAGGAACCCTAGGAAAACAAACTGGGGAGGCTTCAAGAATGACTTAGAAAGACTGACAAGTTACAACTGGCAACGGATTCAGAACGTGGACGACCTGGAAGCACAAGCCAACATACTGGATGGTGCACTCAGGGACGCCTATGAGAACTGTGAGCCTAAGACAATAAAATTACGTAAAACCATCTGGTGGACAGCAGAGTTGGGGAAACGTAGGAAAGACACTCGAAGAAGGCTGAGGGCTGCACTGAAAAATAATACACCGGCTTACTGGGAATTATATCATGAGGCCCGAAAAGCATATAAAAAGGCGGTAAAGCAAGCCAAAACAGAGGGGTGAAGACGTTTCTGCGAATCTATAGAAAAGATACCGGAGACGGCACGCCTGCAAAAACTTCTCAGTAAGGAAAGGTGGGTGGCAGAGGGGCCGCTCGAACTCCCGACGGGTGGTTTCTCCACCTCCCCGAGAGAGGCAATAGAGCACCTCATTCACACGCACTTTCCGGGAGCAAAAATTATGGAAAACACACAGCCGCTGCCAGGAGCCGACAGTGTGCGAAAAGGAACAGATTGGGAAACGGCGAAGGAGGTGGTTACACCAGACAGGGTATGTTGGGCGGTAAACACATTCTCGCCGTACAAAGCACCGGGCCCAGATGGAATCTATTCAGTCTGCTTACAGACAGGACTAGAGACCATAATGGGAACGCTCATTATGGTCCTCAGGGCATCATTAGCCCTAGGGCACATTCCAAAATCGTGGAGGGGTGTGAGGATGGTGTTTTTGCCTAAACCAGGCAGAGACCCATACAAGGCCAAATCCTACAGGCCTCTCATCATTCATGCTAACAACTTTGGAAAGGCTGATAGACAGGCACCTAAGAGAGGTTACCCTGAAAAGATTCCCACTAAATGAGAACCAGCATGCATACAGGGCAGGCAAATCAGTAGAGTGTCATCACTGCACTCACTTGTTACAGCAATCGAGAGAGGGATGACTGGCGGAGATTATGTCCTGGCAACATTCATGGATATACAGGGAGCGTTTGACGCGACCTCTCATGAATCCATAGAAACAGCCCTGAGGGAAAGGGAAGTGAAGGAAAGCTTAATAAACTGGATTGTATCTATGCTAAAAGGCAGGGAGATCCGGATAACATACCAACAAGAACGGATCCATGCAACTACCATCAGGGGCTGCCCACAAGGGGGAGTACTCTCTCCCCTACTGTGGAGCCTGGTGGTGGACAACTTGCTGGAGGAGTTGAATGGGCAAAAAATATACACACAGGGCTACGCTGACGATTTGGCTGTGGTGGTAACCGGCAAATTTCCGGGAACCATCGCGGAGATAACGCAGTGGGGACTCCGATGTGTTGAAAAATGGTGTGTGAAAAAGGGGTTATCGATAAACCCGGACAAAACGGAGATCACTCTTTTCACTCGTAAAAGGAAAGGCAAGGAGTTGATCAAGGTGCAATACAAGGGAAGACCGTTAGCCCTCACAGGAAAGGTGAAGTACTTAGGAGTATATCTAGACGAACAACTCTCCGGGAGGGATCACGTTTCAGATAAGATAAGAAAAGGGATTGAGGCTCTTTGGGCTTGCCGCACCTATGTCGGCAGGACCTGGGGACTCTCTCCCAAAATGATGTACTGGATATATACCGGTGTAATACGCCCCAGAATCACATATGCGGCCATTGTGCGGTGGGGCCGGGTCCACCTGACCAACGTCAGAGAGGAACTAGACCACCTGCAAAGGCTCGCGTGCGTGATGACAACGGGGGCAATGAGTACGGTGCCGACAAAGGCACTAGAAAGGCTCCTGAACTTGCCACCACTTCACACTGCTATAGAAGCAGCGGCGATAATGGGGCTTATCGTCTGGGTCTACCAAACCTTCGGGCCCATAAGACAGGCCATGGAAGGATATGGGAGATGGCCAAGGTTATTGGAAATTACTGAGAAGTAGGTACCTCTGATGATTTTTAAAGGATTTCTTCATGAGATGATTTCCATAGATTTTCATCGGAAATCTTTGGTAGAAATAACCGATAATTTCAGAAGAATTTCATCGAAAAAGTTCGGGAAAAATCCGAAAATTTTCGAAGAATCTAATGGGAAATCTTTAGAGAAAATTTCCAGTATTTCCCAACAAATTTCATCAAAATGCTTTGAGAAAATTTTCCGATAATTTTTGAAATTCGGTGGAAACTCCATCAGTTTTTGAAATTAATCAAAAAATTTTAGGAAGAATGTTCGATAATCTCCGAAGAATTTCATCCGAAACTTCGGTGAAAATCTCCTAATGATTTTTAAAGAATTTCATGAGAAATTTTTCTGAAAAAAAAATTCCATAATTTCCGGAGAATCTGGAAATTTTTGAGGAGATGCCTTTGATTTTTGATGATAATTTCCGAGGAAGTCGATCGAATATTAAAAGAAAAATTTCTGATCACATTTTCAACAAGTTTCATCGAACCTCATTGAAAAAAATCTCCGATAATTTCAATTTTTCTGGAAATTGTACAGGAAATCTGCAATCATCCCAAATATTGGAAATCACTGAGAAGTATCTCTGATGATTTTTGAAGGATTTCTTCAGAAAAAAGTTTCGATGATATCCAGTCGGGAATTTTCGAGATAAATTACCGACAATTTCCGAAGAATCTCATTAGAAATTTCCGGGGAAAATCTTCCATAATTGCCAAAAAATTTCATGAGAAATTTTTGAGGAGATTCCTTTGATTATCTAAGATAATTTCCGAGAAATTTTATCGAAAACATTACGGAAAAATTTCCGATTATTTTCAAAGAATTTTATCAGACATCGTTGAAAAAAATCTCCGATGATTTTAGGATAATTTTTTTGAAATTTTATCCCCAATGATTTTAGGAGAATTTCTTTCGAAATTTTAGAGAAAATTTGCAATCATTCCAAAGGATTTTATTGGTAGTCACTGAGAAGTACATCTGATGATTTTTGAAGAATTTCTTCAGAAAAATAGGTCGATGATTTCCAGAGATTTTATCCATCGGAAATTTTTGGGATAAATTACCGATAATTTCAGAAGAATTTCATCAGCAAAGTTCAGGGAAAATCTCCGATGATTTTTAAGGAATTTCATTGGAAATAACTGGGAAAAAATTCCGACAATTTCCGAGGAATCTCATCGGAAATCTAATAGAAAAAATGTCCAATGTTTTCCAAAAAATTTCATCAAAATTCTTCGAGAAAATTTTCCGATAATTTTTGAAGTATTTCTTGGGAAATATTTGGGGGAAAACTCCGACAGTTTTTGAAAGATTTGATCAGAAATATTCAGAAAAAATGTTCGATAATTTCCGAAGAATTTCATCCGTAACTTCGGAATAAATCAAATAATTTTAGGAATTTCATCGGAAATTCTTGGACAAAAACTCCGATAATTTCCTTAGAACCTCATCGAATTTTTGAGAAGGAATCGCCAATAATTTCCAAAGAATTTCTTAAGTAATTTTCGAGAAAATCCCTTTGATTTTCGAAGATAATTTCCGAGGAAGTTGATCGAAAATATTTAGGAATATTTTCCGATCATTTTGAAGGAGTTTCATCGAACCTCATTGAAAAAAATCACCAATGATTTCAGGAGAATTTTTCTGGAAATTTTAGAGAAAATCTGCAAGAATACCAAATATTGGAAATTTCTGAGGAGTACCTCTGATGGTTTTTGAAGGATTTCTTCAGAAAAGAGTTTCGATGAGATCCAATCGGAAATTTTCAGGATACATTACGGACAATTTTCGAAGAATCTCATTAGAAGTTTTCGGGAAAAATCTCCCATTATTGCCGAAAAATTTTATGAGAAATTTTCGAGGAGATTCCTTTGACTATTCAAGATAATTTCCCAAGAATTTTATCGAAAATATTAAGGGAAAATTTCCGATTGTTTTCAAAGAAATTCATCGGACATCATTGAAAAAAATCTCCAATGATTTTAGGAAAATTTATGAAACACTTCAAAAATTATTGGAAAATTTTCTCAAAGAATTTCGATGAAATCTGTTGGAAAATATTGGAAATCTTCACCTAAGATTTCCGATGAAACTCTCCGGCCTGTCTCGTTGCATCCTTGTGTACCTTATACAGACACTTCTTATCATGCGAACACGTTTTATATCATGCGAACAGGTTTTTTATCTGTTAATCTGAATAACACGGCCACTGTGTGCCGGCTTATTCATATCACCACGCTACATGCGGCGTTCCCCTATGTTGCGCGATAAACTGAATAACCCTATATAGGTATAAGTTTCAAAAGTTCTTCACGTATCACAGAATTTTGAGTCAAATGAGCAGCAATTCATCCTGCATATTTAGCATATTTTGCATCAATTCTGCTTATTTTTCCATTTTCTCCCTTTTTTTTTCTTTTTTTAGTTCTGAGAATAATGTCTGACTCCAAAAAAAAAATTGAGAAGGCTTTTAATGAATCCGTAGAAAAGCTTTTAGAAAAATATGTTCTTTTGTACGTGAGATAACCTTTCTCTTGCCCGCATCACATTCATCAATTATCAAGAAATTATGAATAGGTACACTACATTCCGTGGTTCGAATCAAAAATCCCTCGTATCAGTAGCAGGAACCATTCCATAGTCAATCCACCCATGTCGAGTCCCGATTCGCCAACTAATGAAACTTTCAGCTTCTTTTTCAGGTCTCTTTGCTTACACATAATCTGAAATAATCGAATAGCGCGTGTGTGTCAGCAACTACTCGCTGATAAAATGTGTTAGTCTGGAATAGATAAACGAAATCTGAGTGAGCATAGGTACCAAACCCCTTAAGTATCCGAACCTTCATTACAATAATGTTAAGATAATTAAGGTAATTTAAGTTTCGAGGTTCGGAGTCTGTAAATAGTAAGGGGTATGGTAGAACACCTACATAATGTAAGACATAGGTAATTAGCATTATGGCGTACATGGCTATTGTTTATAGCTCCGTGAATTTTTGTAGGCTTGTAAGAGCTAATAATCGTTGCTGAATTGCAACAGATAAAATCTCGTATCGGTGACAGACAATGGATGCCGAAAAATCGTATAGTAGTGTGTGATTGTTTCTTTATATTCGCCTCTCAAACAGAACCGAGGTGAACCTGGTTCAAGTCAGAACTTTATTCAGTGACTCACTGACTTCTGTACAATACGCAACCAATACAAGCATTCAATATTTGCATTGAAATTTATGTATTACTATTCAAAACGCAATCGAGGATATGAGGTTTCAATAATGTCATCTTAACTTACAAAAAAAGATTGAAAGGGTAACTCTAGTCTCCAGCCTGCTTCAGTCGTAGAATCAATCCTAATATGTTTTTGTTGAAGATTTCCATTATACTTAACCGGCATGCCTTTTAATAATGAAATATAAAGGTTTTTAACCAAACTGTTATTTTTAATCATTTTTGAGTGTTATCTTTTCCCATCCTTTTCCCAGGACCATCGCGGCGGAGTGAGAGGAGGGGGTCCCTATTGGGATTTAAACTTGGAGTTTCAAGTGTTGGCAGTCCTGCGATATGTGTGAGTGATCACGTATGATTTGCGTAAGCGTGTAGCAAACTTCAACCATCATTAAATCGATTAGAAATTAACTTTCAAAGAAAATTTGTCCTAAATTCGACTGCATCATCACCGAAAAATTAAATTATAATCAGTTCTACTGGCAGAATAATTTTTACTCGGTTTTTTACCCTACTGAAGATAGCAGTGTTTCTATTTGAAAGTACACATGATCAGACTTGATCACTCACTCATTTTCACTCGCTAACACCCGCGCAGGTAATTTAGCAGCGCACTCTAGTGCAGGTTTAAATCCCAATACCTCAATCATTATAATTCTCAAGGAAACAAATTTTTAATTTTCTCTCAGTAATCGGCAAATCCGTTGACTTGTTAGTTCGTATATCATTACCAAATGTACCAAAATAAATGAATGAATAAAAACCTTCCAAAACTCGTGTATCATCCATATACTTATGCAATAAAATTAGTTGCCCCCCCCCACCCATGAAAATGTAGTATTATAGCCGAAGAAGTATATTTAGTTTTAGTTTATTATTTTAGCGTATTCATAATAGCAAAGTAGGGGGGGGGGAGGTCATTTATTTTCAGATTTGGATTTTGTTAGACACCCTGTATTTATGTGTATTACGAGTCAAGTGTATGGTACGGTACTATTAATTGAGGTATCACATGGCACTAATTCGTTTACAAATTTTTCATAACTATAAGTATAAATATAATTATTTAGCCTTCAAATTGGGGGAGGGTAATTTCTATCATTCTTATCCCCCCTCTTCTCCTCAAGGACGCCCATGAGTGAGAGGACATAATATGATTTTCGCCTCTGCAGATTAATGATAATGCAAGTTCGGCATCTTCTTTCGGTGTTTCACCGGATATTCATCTGATAGGACCAGCCCAAAATATTTCTGAATCGAACGTAATGTAAGAATATGTAAGATACATATTTTCAAATCATTAATTTTCAAACTTGTTCAACTTAATTCATTTAGTTATTCAGTTCTCATACAGAATGATAACAACAACCTCAACAATGAATCTTCTCAGTAGGAAGCCGGCGTCTGTATAGCTTGTGTATGCAAAGATAATGATAAGGGTTTTACTCAGCTTATGAATGTATTTCGACGAGTTTTATAGCTCAAAATACTCGCGAAACTATCAGTTTTATGCTAATGTAACTGAAAATATTAACATTTGCTACACGGATGCGCGCAGAATTTTCTGATGAGGTAGCAAGAGAAAATGCTGACGACCATAATTTAACCCTGATTTTTGTATTTGAATTGAGATTAGTGAATAGTCCCAATTTCTCGAGACGAATTCGAATCCGTTGTCAAATTTGAGCTAAAATTATTTTTTGACCCATGTCAACCACATTATCGAATTTATCTTAGGAACGGAGCGTCACAGCCAAATTTGAACATTGAATTCGAACTGAGTGTGAAAAATTGAGTAAAAACAGTCTTTAATTCAAAATTTTTGATTTTTCGAATTTTTCAAATTTCTCTATACTATGTACATTACAATGTCTTTTTTGGGGTAGAAAAATTTTCGGAGAGCTTCGGCGTTGGCGCTGGTGCTAATTACTCAGTTTTGTCGAGACGAATTCGAATCCGTCGTCAAAATTGAGCTAGAGTCATTTTTTGACCAAAATCGACCACATTTTTGAGTGTATCTCGGGAATGGAGCGTCAGCGCCCAATTTGAACACCGAATTTGAACTTAGCGTCAAAAATTGATTTAAAAACAGTCTTCAATTCAAAATTTTTGATTTTTTCGACTTTTGAAAATTTATCCGTGCAATGTCTTTTTTTTGGGGAAAAAAATTTTTCGGAGCGCTTCGGGGTCGCCGCTGATGCTAGTTACTCAATTTTTCGTGACGATTTCAAATCCGTCGTCATAATTGAGCTAGAGTCATTTTTTGACAGTTTTTGACTACATTTTTGAGAGTATCTCGGCAACGGAGCGTCGCCGCCAAATTTGAACACCCAATTCAAACTCAGCGTGAAAAATTGAGTTGAAAACAGTCCATAGTTCAAAATTGTTGGTTATTCAAATTTTGAAAATTTCTCCATTCTTTGACCTATTTCAACCACATTTTCGAATTTATTTTGGGAACGGAACATCACCGCCAAATTTGAACACCGAATTCGAACTCAGCGTAAAAAATTGAGTTAAAAACTGTGTTTAATTCAAAATTTTTGATTTTTCAAAGTTTTCAAACTTTTTTATACTATACATTTTCGAAGAGCTTTGGCGTCGGCGCTGGTGCTGATTACTTAATTTTTCGAGACAAATTCGAATCCGTGTTCATGGCTGTCCGCAAAATTTTTTGGCGGGTAGCAAGAGAAAATGCTAATGATCATAATTTAACCCTGATTTTTGTATTTGAATTGAACGAACATGCGCAGTCCCTATATTTAATTTTCGATATATTTCAACTTTAATGAGTATGTACATTAATTTGGAAAATGTATCTAGATTTACCTTTTGCTACTTATCTCTTCGACTCGATAGCGACGTGCTCTGACAGATGTACGGCCCGAATATTCACCAGGACCAAAGATTGTAAATTAAACAATAGAACATTTGCTATCGGATTCAGCTTGTGACATTGGAAGATAACTCTTTTGCTTTCAACTTTTAGATTTTAATAAAATGTTCAACTTCTTAAATTTCAGGCTCCAGGTCAAACAGAGAATCTAGTAACAACAGATTTCAGGCTGCTCAAAGCGGTAGCGCGCTGTAGTCCTTTATGAATGATTGAGTGAGTGAGTGAATCACTAAATCACTGGGTGAGTGACAGAGTCACTGAGTAAGTGATTGAGTAACTGTGTGAATAACTGAATAAGTAAGTTAGTGACTTAGGAAATCACTAAATAAGTGACTGAGTGAGTAAATCACTGACTGATTGGGTGAGTGATGGAGTGAGGAAGTGAATGAATGAATAACTGAGTAAGCGAGTGAATCACTAAATAAGGAAGCGAGTGACTGAGTGAATCACTGACTTATTGAGTGAGTGACGTAGTGAGGAAGTGAATGAATAACTAAATTAGATAATGAGTGAATGACCAAGTAAGTGAGTGAATCACTGAATCGCTGAGTAAGTGATTGAGCAACTGAGTGAATCACTAAATAATTAAGCAAATGTTTGAGTGAGTGAGTGAGTGCGTGAATCACTGACTTATTGAGTGAGGGACGGAGTGAGAAAGTGAATGAATGACTACATTACAGAATTAATAAATAACTAAGTAAGTGAGTAAATCACTAAATGAGTAAGTGAGTGTCTGAGTGAATCACTGAGTCACTGAGTAAGTAATTGAGTAACTGTGTAATTAACTGAATAAGTAAGCGAGCGACTGAGTGAATCACTAAATAAGTAAGCGAATTACTGAGTGAGTGAGTGAATGAGTGGGTGAGTGATTCACTAATTCAGTGAGTGACAGAGTGACGATGTTAATGAATAACTGAATAAGAGATTGAATGAATGACTGACTCTAAATAAGTAAGTACGTGACTGAGTGAATGAGTGAATCACTGACTTATTAGAAGTCGCTCTTATAATATGCAATTTTTCCAGATTCACCTAACGGATTCACAAGAGGTGAAAATGGACGCGTCATGGGTCGATTGAGTCGTATCATATCCTTGTACTGAGTACTGGAGACGTGATGTGAACAATGCTCATGAAATTATGGACAAAGTGAACCCGTTTTACAAAATAAAAACGCCGCATTAGCTAAGAAAGGTGAAGGGAAATGTGAAAGCGGTCGAGTTCAACTTTCTCAGAGAATCTAATAACAACAGATTTCGGGCTGCTCAAAACGGTGGCGCGCTGTAGTCGTTTACCTTGTAACCCTGATCGAGGGGAATATTTCATTTACAGGCATATAAATAAATCTCAAAATATTATGAAAACAAAAGCGTTTATCGAAATAATGATTAGGACAACATTTATAGCACATACAATTTTCCTTCCATTGAGACCATTTTCATTTCAATCTGACGAATTTTCCTAAAATATGTAGGGTTACAATAGTTCCTTTTTTTCACGTGCCTAAAATTATAGAGGGCGACTCTTTGGCGCTGGCAGTCCGAATAGTCATTGAAATTTGAAATTCAATGTTTGCTACAACCTTTCAGATTTTCGAAATGTCTTCCACATTTCAGCTTTGTTTCAACTTCTCAAATAATGTTCGATACTCAGTTTGAAACCTTCTGCTTTTGACTGACTAGTCTCTAACAGGAGTCCAGGGTACTCCATTTTCAGAAACGAAATCTGACTTTCAGGTTGGAAAGGTGGAGAAGAAAAATTTGCCGACAAATATTTTTTGAAAACTAAAAATTCACCGATAAAATGTTTAAAAAATTAAAAATTTGCCAATTTTTAATCGAAATATTTTTTAATTGAAAAAGAAAATAAATAAACCATCAAACAAGCATAAAAAAATGAAAATTCAAATAAACAGTCGTAAAATTTGCAGACTGCCAAATTATTGGGGTGGGGGTTCAACCCCCCGCACCCCCTATAGTCTTGCCCCTGGGAATATATCATCATCATGATTTTCCCATAAAGTGTAATGAGTACCGTGAACTTTGTATATTGTCAACTTCTGTCTCAATGCCACCAGTATATAAGTATACAGTTTTTAAGTATCACCAGTAAACCGCTCATTTCTCATTAGTCATTAGGTCATTACCATTGTGAATTATACATTTCTATGCAGTTTTACGCGAGTGCATTTTCTGAATCGACCATTAAAATTGGAAATACATATAATCGAAAGTATCTTTAAATTTGAAACAATAGCACATTCTCCTTCTCCAGATATTCGAACTTGATTGGCATTTCTGGGTCAGTGTTACCGGTAATTAATACAAAATCGACTACAATGTTCGGATGCAGATAGCCGGTCATGTATTTTATTACCTTCTGTCTGTACGTATATCATATACGTATGTACTTACACTTTTTACTCGGATACTTATCTGCATTGATACTCTAATTGTCGAAATTGGGATTTCACAGTTTTGGTATTCTGACGAGCGATGTGTGACTTGAATTATACAATCGCGTTTCCTTCATTTTGTTTTATTTTTACATGGTCATTACGATGCATCCTCTGTGGTATTAGCGCATCGTAGCTATCTTCACAGTCTGTTGCTTACCTTCCATTCTTCGTGTACTTTCTTCGCACGTTCCTCTGCGTTCGGTTGTTTGGTTCGGTATTATGTCGTGCACGAACACGTTCTTACTCGTACGTCGCGACGTTACACCGTCCAATCGAGTTTTCAAATTTGTGTCAAAAGTGACGAGTGACGGTCCCCATTTCGAGTATTTGTCGTGTGTTTAATGCTCAAAAATGTGATCGTGTTGGTGTCGAGTTACGTCCAAGATGCGGTACCATGCGAAGGCAAACAATAAGGACCTCAGGAGGGTTGGCTGCGTGTTCCAGGATGATGCATTCTCGGAGGAGTCACAGGAAACCGTGGTTGCGGTTGAAAATTGGAAATCTGTTATGACAGGTGGGCATGGACCAGTATTTTCAAGGAAATTCGCTATTTTTAGAATAATTGCACGGCATATATGCACGCAGTGTATTCAAAAAGTTCGGGTACTAATTTTGTATAAAATGTACAACTGGCGCTATCTGTTAGCTGAAGCCGGAACTATGCAATATCATCCCTTAGCTACCCAAAATCGAAATGTCAGCACTGTAACTTCATGTAGGGACTGTGATCCTTTGAAGTGACATGTTTTCGTTGCTTTGTCACAATGGAGCAGGCGTGCACACACACATTTTGTTTCAAAATTGGAAAAAGTGGTTCGGAAACATTCGAATTGTTAGAAACCGCGTATGGAGATGATTGTTCAAAACGAGGCAAGGTTTTCCAGTGGTATGCGCTCGCTGGAAAATGATCTGCGAGAGGAGCGCCCTTCCACTTTCTTTTTTCGATTATCGCGGGGTTATCCACAATGAATGTGTGCCCCCAGGCCAAAAAGTAAACGCAGCATCCTATAAAGATGTCATGGAGCGACTTCTGAAGTAGATTCGAGACGCGTGAGAACTGAATTGTACCGCCCCGGTGATTTTTTCCTTTTGCAAGAGACAAAAGACAATGCGCCAGCCCATTCCTCGACACTTGTCACTCAATTTTTGGCTCAAAAGTCAGTCACCACGAGTCACTATCCACCCTACTTACCAGATCTGGCTCGGTTAGACTTCTTTTTAATTTCCTAAATTAAAAATGGCGATGAAGGGAGAGCGTTTCGAAGATGTTGAGGCGATTCAAAGGAAGGAACCAGGGCTCTGAAAGCCATTCCAGAAGAAGAGTTCTCCAGATCGTTCCAGCGACCGTACGAGCGCAGTACAATTCGTATAGAACAAGAAGGGGATTATATTGAAAACTAAATATATTTTTTCCCTAAACTCTTTGTTTCTCTCGTGACAAAAATTAGTCCCGGAACTTTTTGAATACACTGTGTAGATGCTTTACGTCTTGAAAGTTCTGGGATTGTAAAAGTAATGAGGAACATAACTGGGGCGTTGTATTTGTAATGGTATATAAGATCACGAAGCAGGGGCGGAGAGGCCCGCGGGGCGCCCGGGCGAATTCCCGGGGACCTGGCCCAAATATAATCTGATGATCCGAGAATTGATTTTATATCTTCCAGCCTATTTAGTGCTTGTTTATGACTCTTCAAGACTTTTTAAAGGCTCTTGCTATGTTACAGATTTAAAAAAAATTTCAAGACGTGTTTAAGACTCTGCAGGTCTTACAGACTCGGTTAACACTACCCTAAGCTTCGAGACTTTGGAGATTTTTCAAATTCTTTGATATTTTCTATACTTTTTTCAAATCGCTGAGACATTTTTTCATATAATATACTACCTGTTTCAGACTCATTTAGATTTGTTTCAGAGTTTCTAACATCCCACCGGATGGGCTTAGAACTTTTTGAGATTCATTTAAGCTTCTTAGATCTTATTTAAGTCTTCTGAATATTTTTTATCATTTCTAAGGATCTTTAAGATTCTTTTCAAGCTGAGTGAGATTATTAAAAGCTATTCTCGGTATTATTAGGACTCACTGAAACTTTTTCTTATTTATTCAAGATCCTTTGAAAATCATTCAGAGGGTTTTAGGATTTTTCGAGGTTCAATAGGATTTTTCCTATCCTGCTTTAGATTTTTCAAGGCTTTTTCTCTAGGACTCTTACAAACATGATTGAAATTTCTGAGACTATTCTATGCTTCATTGAGACTTTTGAAACTCTTTCAGCTCAGTTAAATGCTTATAGATGAAAAATCTCAGCAATGCGTAAAATAATCTTAAGCAAGTCCGGAAAACTGTAGAAAGAATCTGATACTATTCTGGACGAATCTTGAAAAATAAAGCACGCCTGACAGAATTTAAAAAATGCATGAGGATATATTCTCCCCCCCCCCATCACGACTGGGAAAAAGTTGAAAATACCCATTTTATTGCTCATCTCAACACGAGTGTTGAATGGTCTAGTGAAAGTCTAAAAGAGTTTTGAAAAAGTCTTTAAGTGAGGAAGAATCATCTTAAATTTGAAAAAGTTTCTTCTGGAAGACTCCTGCCGAGTAAAATATGATAGAAAGAATTTTAAAGAAGTATGAGATAAATTTCCCCTTCCTCTGATCTGGGAATTGATTGAAAATTATTAATTTTTACGGCTCAAATCGTCGAAAAAAATTCACCGACTCCTCTCGCAACTACAGTTTTATCTATGAGGTTGTTTTTGTACTTATGAACTTATAAGGTACTCCCCCCCCCGCCCCTTCAAGACACTCTATTTACGCTACTGCCGAAAGCCACTAGCCACTTTGTTTTTAAGCTTTGAAAGTCGAAGTATCTATTAGCAGTGCTAAATTGATTAATACTCCATTTCATGGGGACTCCCAACCGTCCACAAAGGACATATAAATGAACTTACAAGAAAAGTTATTCTCCTGCATCAAAATTCTCAGGAAGAAAATAAAACTTCTTGTTTTCCCAGAAATGTCCAGCTTTTATTCTGAGTCAATAAAATTTCACGGATTGGTATGACTTTTCAGAAAAAGAATAAAAAGTTTAGAAAATGTTAAAAACCATGATAATGTTATTTTTTAAACTTTTTTCGAGGGGGGGGGGGGGTAGAAACTAGAAAAGTGGGATGACGGAAAGAATAGAATGAGAAAAGTGATAATCATGATGATGAATGTTATTTTTCAATTTTCTTCTGTGAAAAGGACGTGGACGGGTGTATTGGCCTACGATTGTTATGATGGTAGCCTGCAAAACTGATTTTACCGGTGGCCTGTTTGGTCTCACTCCGCTTTTGTGAAATGCGGCGAGGGATCATAGTTTTATCAATTATTTTTTCAATGCACTAGACTGTAGCTTCGCAATATGATCATACTTGATAATTATTAAAAGTTTTTTTTTCTTTGTCCTACAGAACTGCACGAGAAAAAAATCAAAGGGACGTTACAGTGTAATGCCCCTCGGAAGATAGATTCCTCTTTCGACTCGGGCATTCAACAAGAGTACAATTCAGATAATGATGAAGTCTCTCACTCAATATGTATGACTCTAAATAGGTAACTATTGGGCTAAGATATCTTTGTTAAGAACTAAGCCTTTCAATGCATTTCACATCCTCCTTCCTCTTAAACTTAGTGCATGAACTTGAAAATAACTTTTTATCCTAAGTTTAGAAAAATGATAGTCAAGATAACTTTAAGAACAATAAAACTATGAATAAATCTGGTTCCATTTGCCCTCCTCCTCCCTCTTTCCAAGAAAATAGACATAGAAACCCGAGGAGAGGATTTTCCATGAATTTGGAAAATAATACGTGGTATAATCCAGAATATTTTTCATTGTAAAGAATCTTCTTATCTCGTCCCATCTCCCTGGAGGGAAGTCGATACCTGATGAATTTCTATTATTTGATTTAAGAGTACTAGTGCACTTCTGATCCGAAGTATTTAAATGTTAACTGTCGAAAACAAAAAGAAACTTTAAATCATAATTTCAGTTAGCTTTTCCCTCTCCCTCGCACGTAAACTAGTAAAGAAACGTTCTTTGTCTTGTACAATTAAAAAAAAAAAAAATACATTTTTTGGTTCGAGATAACATGATTGCAAGTTATAACAAAACTACGAATACATCACCGTTTTTGCGCTTTCGTTCTCTTCTTCTTTTCAAAATGAAGTTCTATTCCTTAATTGCGTAATTAAAGAACGTAAATGTATATCTGATCACATATTATATGCATTGGTTGTGAGAACGAAATCTCAGAGTATTACTTTTGAACCCTTCTACCCGGACACTTCTTAGAAACAGTCAATTCACGAACTTCAAACAAATTTTAGATACTCTGTTTGGAAAAATTGTGTATTTTACGGCTCAAAACAGGGACGCACCGAAGAGTTTTTCGGAGGGGGGGGGGGTAAAATTGTGGAAGTCCCGACTGACTCAACTCAGAATTCCCAAGTATCAAAGCAAAAAAAAAAACCTTCTGACCTGTTGGATTTTTCCAACTGACTCAACTCAAAATTCCCAAGTATCAAAGCAAAATAAGAAAAACTTTTGCCTTGTTAGGTTTTGCCACCTTTTTAACTCAATTCCCAAGTATATCAAAGCAAAAAAAAAACCTTTCAACTTGTTGGATTTTCCCAACTCGCCTGACTGAAATGGTAAATTTTCCCAACTGCTGAGTGGAAACCAATTTGGGTGAAAAAAATGACTGTAGTTCAATTTTAACGACAGATTCGAATTCGTCACGAAAAACTGAGTAACTAGCACCAGCGTCGACGCCGAAGCTCTCCGAAAATTTTTTTGCCCGAAAAAAGACATAATGTATACGTATGGAAAAATTTTCAAAATTCGAAAAAATCAAACATTTTGAATTGAAGACTGTTTTTGACTCAATTTTTCCACGCTGAGTAAGAATTCTGTATTCAATTTTGGCGGCGACCCGCCGTTCTCGAGATACACTCGAAAAATATGGAAAAATTGGTCAATTTGGATGAAAAAATGACTGTAGCTCAATTTTGGCGACGGATTTGTATTCGTCTCGAAAAACTGAGTAACTAGCACCAGCGCCGACGCCGAAGCTCTCCGAAAATTTTTTCGCCTCAAAAAAGACATGATGGGAGATACACTCGAAAAATATGGAAAAATTGGTCAATTTGGGTGAAAAAATGACTGTAGCTCAATTTTGGCGACGGATTTGAATTCGTCTCGAAAAACTGAGTAACTAGCACCAGCGCCGACGCCGAAGCGCTCCGAAAATTTATTCGCCTCAAAAAAGACATGATGTATAAGTATGGAGAAATTTTCAAAATTCGAAAAAATCAAAAATTTTGAATTAAAGACTGTTTTTGACTCAATTTTTCACGCTGAGTTCGAATTCGGCGTTCAAATTTGGTGGCGACGCTCGGTTCTCGAGATACACTCGAAAAATTTGAAAAAATTGATCAATTTGGGTGAAAAAATGACTGTACCTCAATTTTGGCGACGGGTTTGAATTCGTGGTACGTCCCTGGCTCAAAATGTCTTAATTTTAAATAATAAAATTGTTTAAAAAAAAACACATAGAAATTTGCAATGTATCTGTAATTTAGTAAAATTATGTGTGTCCCTTGTGATTTCTTGCATCTTCATTGTAAGAAAAAAAAATTCAGTATGTTACTCCGTCTATTCTGCTTGTCTCACTCTTCAATAAGAAAATAATACACTTATTCGAAAAGGTTCTAATCTTTGATATGAGAGCATCAGAACATTTTGAACCAAAAATGTGTTTATTGCGTTCAGAGGAACTTCTGTGAGATGTTCTTTCTTTGTTTTTACTTCACTTCTCTTCTCCCTGTAGAAAAGGAAATTAGCAAGTTGTTTCTTCTTTGTTTCAATAAATCAAAAAAAATCCATTTACGAATTAAGAAAATTTTAATTTTTGATTTGGTTATATTATTGCATTCTTGTTTAAAAATAAGGCGACGTGTTCGTTGCATTAAAAAATTACTTCAGTGTGTCAGTCATTGTATCCTTTTGATTTCTTCTCCCCATCCTCAAAAAATAAAATCAGTTCTCAAACTCGAAACAAATTTTTCATTTTCTGTTTAGAAATAGTATGCCTTTTTCATCGAGATAACGTAATTTGAAAAAATTATTTTATCCCTTTCCCCTTGCCCAATGTATAGATAGGCACAGAAACTCCAGAAAACGTTTCACATCTGATTTACGAAAATAATTAATTTTTGGCTCTAGATAACTTCAAGAACAAGAATGAAATTTGAATAGATTTATTTTTTTGTCTCTCCTCTTCCCCACCTCGTCGAAAACAAGGCATAGAAATTCTAGTAAACATTTTATTCTTACAATGGCGGAAGTAGAAGGAAAGGATATGAGGATACATCCTTCCTCAAAGTGAAGGAAAAGTACAATTGGGACAGTTGGTCAGCTCTGAATGTATTTATTAATTTTCCTGCTCGTTAAGTTGAAACTTGAGCAAGATTTAGCTTTTATTCCTTATTTGTCAAGTCAGACTTGCGAAATTTTGAATATCCGTCAATTATTGTACAAATACTTGAAGTTTCTTAATCTCCCCCCCCCCCTCAGGAGAACCTTCTATTTACACTGCTGCATTTTTGAATTGGAAGAATAATACGGTATATGATCCACAACAAATATCTTACTTGCAAAAAATAAAACAAATGCACTTCATTTACTCCTTCTTCCCTTCGAGAAAAAATTACTACACAAACTTAAGAGAGCTGATCATTTGCCAGGAAAGTCGGAGCCAGAGCCGAAAGCCCGGAAAAAATAATTTCCCGGAGCTGGAACCTGAGCTGGAGCTTGCGGAAAGATTGTTTGCTGGAGCTGAAGCCAATTTCTGGCTTTAGCTCCGGCTCTTTAGACCTCCTGTCTTTCCTCCTCTCCACCCTGGACTTCCAGGCCGGAGCTAAAAGCACATTTTCATTCGAGCAAAAGCCAAGGCTATCAAGAACTTTTTGCCGGAGCCGGAGCCGCATAAAATTCTTTGTGGAGCTAGAGTCAGTCCCGGGAATTGTAGTTGGAGCCGGAGCCATGGCGGAGTGGTTTTTTTTAAGGCCGACTCCGCATACTTACCTGGAAAATTTTGATATTTTATTTGAGAACATACGTGCACTTGTGATCCAAAGTATGTAGGTACACTGCATTAAATGGAGCTTCAATGCGTCTCTTTTTTCTATATCATTTCTCCTACCCCACCCCCGCGCCCTTGAAAAGCCATTTGCCGTTTTGTGTTTTCCAATTTTAGAACTAAAGAAATGCTCAGTGCCGTATTACCCATTAGGCACACAAGGCTGAAGCCTAGGGTGCACGATCCTTGGGAGCGCCAAATTTTGAGAAACATTTTCACTTTTTTTTTTTTTTAAATCCCGTTATCATAAAATTACCGAAATAAAAATGAAATAAAAAAAAATACCGACCTTTATCCGCCCTGTTTACAAAGTTGTTAATATACCCGTTTAGTGATAGAAAATGCTCGAGCATTTTCTTTTTGTGAGCATATTCTCAGCGTGAGAATATGCTTAAGATGGCAGATCATTTTCTATTGGATGAGCATATGCTCAGCATTTAAGCAAATGCTCAGCATCTTCAAAATTTATACTCGTTTTATCTGTATAAATGAAAAAATGATCGGAAAAATGAGAAAATGTTCGGGAAATGAAAAAATGCTCTGGAAAATGCTCATTCTTTCTATGCTGTTCCGAGCATTTGCTCATTGAGCATATATAAATGAGAAAATACTTGGGAAAATGCTCATTATTTCAATGCTTGGCTGATCATTTGCTCATTGAGCATATGCTCAAATTTTGGAGCATTTACACAACGAGCATATGCTAAGAATATTCTTAAAATGCTCAGCATTTTAAAAATTAGCATATTCTCATTTCCATCACTATACCCGCCCCACCATCCTCATTCAGAATGACCATATAAACTATTAACTATCTTTTAATCTGGTCGCAGCGCCACCTACATTCTGAATTTCGAAACTGACGTTAACGATATACATAGTGATGGGCGATAGTCAGATTTTCCCACTCGCTTTTCGAATGTCCTTAACTATCGCTTGCACTAACGCTTCGGCCGAAAGAAGCTTTTCGGCATTAAAAAGAATCAAGAATTTTTTAAGATCGACAATGTTAAAAGAACGGCTTGACTCTATGTCCATTTTACATATCGAGCATCAAATTACCTCTGGATTAAACTGTTCAGATATTATTGAATCTTTCGCTATCGCCAAAGCGCGGAAAAAGATTTTTTTAATTCAATTGTTCGTTGTTCCTTTGTTCCAAAGAAAAGAAGTTTTTACCTATGCTATCAATATTAGATATACCTATTATAATTTTATATACTTTCCTTAAAATTTTTTGACTTACCTTAATTTAAAATACTTTTCCAAAGAAGTTTGTACCAATATTATAATTATATACTTAAAATGTTGAATTATCTTAATTTTAAATTTTTAGAATTTTACCAAAGAATAAAAAGAACTACTGGTACCTACATATAAATGGAACTGGGCAGGGCACGTAGGGAGAATGAACGACAATAGATGGACTTATAAAACAACTTTTTGGTACCTAACACATAAGGAACGCAAAAAAGGAGGACAGAAAATTAGATGGGAAGATGACTTTAACAAATTCCTGAAGCACAAACTATACAACAGAATAACTTTAGACAGGAACGAATGGGAACGACTGCGTGAATCCTTCGCCCAATGCTGGGCCAGCGGATACTATAATATACGTAAACATACCTGAAATGTAGAAACATATGTACTTATGTAAACGACCGCTAATAAAGAAATTAATAATAATAATAACATATATTGTACTTTTATATTATTTTAGATAACATAAAAATACAATATAGGTAGTTCTTTTTTTTCTTTGGTAAAATTTTATAATCTCCTAGCCTGCAAGCCAATTTTCTCCACCGGAAAATGTACTCTCTGTTCTCATCACCGGGGGGAGGGGGCAGTAGAAATTTCAGCCTAGGGGCGCCAAAAGGCTTAATGCGGCTCTGGAAATGCTGCTTCACATACGTAGATTTTTTCGTTGGTTTGATGCTTACACAAGCATCTCTGTAAATCGGGTACAATAGTGACGTGCATTTTTTCAGAAAATGTTGTAGAAATATACGTTTCCCGATTATGTTGCATGCCACGCTTCGAAGTTTATCGTTGTCGCGGTTTTGACTTTTGAAACAGAAATATATTTTTCGTCATAATTTTCCAGACTCGTTGAACTTTCAAAGGAACAGCAAATATATTTGAGCCACTCGGAGAGTTTAAATAGCATCGTGAACATCGACCAGCCACCGCTTGTTCAGTTCGATCCTGCCAAACGCTTAAAGAGTATCGATTGTTTGTCGATGAAAAGTAACACCAGCGAAGCTAACAATCTGGTTGAGGAAGTTATCATGAAAAATTCATGTTCCACCGAAAACGCAATAGGCATGTGTTTCTGTTTAATTTTCGAAATTCCTTTCCCTTTTATCGTGATGTAACGTATTGCGGGCGTTTTACACGTCTCTGACTATAACCTCTATATTTCATGTTAGGGCATACCGTGTTAGGAAAGTTTTCAGACGTTAGCTCTGTGGACATAAATCGCAGTCACGTGTCCGGTTCAACTCCAAACTTGAATTCCATATCGAATGCAACGACAGAACTTCCACAGTCGAATGTATCTGCTAGGAGAGCCTGTATACAAAGTAGTATGAAAACCAAACTGGGACCTCTCTCGTTAAAATGTAATTCGGAAATCGTCGTTGCAATTGATATTGGAACTACGTATTCTGGATTTGTTTACGCTATCGACGAGTTTACATCGTGCTGCACGCATGTGACCAAGAATTTTAATGGTAATTATTTACCTAAATTTGTAGTAATTGACTCATTTTCTTTGAATATGTACCTACCTACAAATAAATACTCCCGAACTACGTTTTAGGTTCTCAAACGAAAAAAATGCCGTCGATTTTATTATTAAACTCGCGTACCGAATTTCATTCTTTTGGACACGAAGCGTTGGAGTATTTTTTAAATATTGAACACAACGCCGCAGCGTCGTATTCTCAGTGGCTGCTATTTGAAAAGTTCAAGACTCAGCTGATGAATGTAACGGTAAGTTGGTGGTGGCTGGTGGTCTAGCATTATATTTTCAGTATACCTACCCCAAAACAGTAGCATTTTTACATTTACAATACCTACTGCATATAGGTACTAAAACAAAAACTAATTAAAGAAGTTCGTGATAGCACGGGCACGCTATATGGAAATTCAAATAATTCAATCTTTCAGAGAGCGCCTGAAACTTGTTCAAATACGCCCACAGGCACGTAATGAAGGCAAATTTTATGATGGGGAGGGGAGGAATACTTCGTGGGATGCCCACTGATGTAGCAGATTCTGTCAACTTTGTAGGGATCAAGATTTTAATCGAAAAAAAAAATGTTCAAGCTCTTCGCTTTTTATTGTTGCTGATTGAGCCTGGTCAAATTGCCAACCAACACTAGAAAACCAGACTGGGAGGAATTTCCTCTGATATCATCTTAACTCTTTGAGTCGGATAGCAAGTAATTATCAGTTTTGAACGGTACATTGAAATAAGTATAGAACGTTATTTCAAGCGTAAGGAAAGTTGTGAAGTCAACAGTGACAACTAAAACTAGTGTACTGTGCATTTTATTGTTTGGGAATACATGCAGTTAGACCGGCAATCTCGACCCCGATGTAAGACATGTAGGGTGACTCGGGGCAAAAAGTGGACACTAATTTTTGGGGCAAACCTTGAACCGGCTACATCTCTCTGGATTTGTACTCGTAAAAGGAAATCTTGATGCTACAGTATTGCTTGGACCTTCTACTACTACAGTAAGAGAAGTGTTGAATACCTTTCCTATTAAAATTTTTAAGAGAATTTTCAATGAAGAAATACCCATTTTTCTCTTAAGAAATTATATCAGCATTCTTTCTATGTAATTGGAAGCAAAAAATAATTATTTGGGACTTGAATAAAATTCTAAATACTCTGGAGGCGAATACTGAATACTATCGGGGCAAAATAGAAACTACTCTAGGGCAAATAGTGCTCTTGTTAATTCACTTTTGGGGCAAATGGTGAACGTGTTAAGTAATTCAATTTCATGAAGTACCTAGTTTTTATGAACAATCATGGAGCCCACATTCTTATTTTGAAAACAGCCTCAAGCCTCCCAGTATGCAATGGGCGACGTCATTTTAACTCATGAGGACTGTTGCGCAGCTACTCCAGCATTCGCGACAATTCGCAGCCTGTAGGGTCCAGCTTGTTTTGTTTACATTCATTTTTAGGGATAGAGGAAATATGCACTTAAAATGTCGAAATATGCGCTTATAATATGCAAAAATATGCTCTAAAAAATCCGAATATACAAAAATATGCTCTGAAAACTCTGAATAGCGACATGGGTATCAAATTAAAGTTCTTTTTAAGCTGAATAACGTGGAAAAACTATGAAGCCTGGAAAACTGAAAAATTTTTATATCAGTTTTCTGTTTTAAAGAAAATTAAACTTCCCTCGAAACAAATTTCAAATCTCTTAGTTTTGTCAGTTGTTTTTAAAATAATTTTTATTTATTGGTGAAAATATGCCCCAAACCCCTCAAATGTGCACAAATATGCTCTAAAAATGGCTCAAATATGCAAAATAGGCATTTATAGTCAAAATATGCAAAAATATGCACTATAAAATTTCAGTATTGTCATCAGAATTTTATGAATCACAAAGAAAACACAAACATGTCGTATAAGCTGCACCCTATAAAAATATGCATTTTCATATTTCTCCTAGCCTTATTCATTTTACATACAAAACTTCATTGAACGATGATTTAAATCAAAACTAAATACTTTTAGATCATAAATAAGCGTCTGAAAGCATTAAGGAATGCTCTCTTTCATATTTATGGACTCGCAAAGAAGAACGAATGTTCGCTTATGGAGTTTTACATGTAAAATGAAGGTAAACAAAACAAGCTGGAGCCTGATGGCTGCGATTGGCTGGAGCAGCTGCGCAACAGTCCTCTTCATGACATCACCGTGAAAAGATCTATTTAACAATTAACAGTAATCAATCGCGTGGCGTTAGTGGCGTTAGGGCAGTATAGTTTCACCCGCGGGTATACCAGACCGCCATATTGTTGCGACTTTGGTCTATTGAAAGAAAATCAGCTGAATGGTAAACACCGCTCAACACCACGTGACCAGTTTTCGTTTCACGGACCGAAGTTGCACAGATAAATTTATAATTTAACAATATGGATTTTGCCATTTAGAATACACGTTCCTTTTTTACCCCATGGTGTTCACTTTTTGCCCCTTTCACTGAGGTAATTATTGGACAGATTCATTATTCATTAAGGTGACTACAATAGTATATTGCAATGTTTTAACTTTTAGGGCGAAGTGAAGAGTAAGGTCTAAGCTACACATACATAAAGTTTTCTTTGGAAAAAGTAATTATAAGTCTGAGAGATAAGAGAAAATGTAAATTTTGTCTACGTTTTGCCCTGAGTCACCCTACTTCTAGTTGATAAAAAACATAAATTTTTATTCGATAAAAGTACAGGGCTGGTATTCCACTAAAAAAGTACGAAGAAGTACGTGCGCACTCCCGAACTAACATCATACCAGTGCGATCGTACGTCGCGTACTTTTGTTAGTGGAATACCAGCCCTGGTGTGAGAAGAAGGGGGTTAGGGAGCAGCAGGTCTTTCTTTTTCTGCACTCACATAAAAAAAAAAATCAGAGGTTTGTATGTCAAAATAGTATTCAACATATATCTCTAGAAAGAATTTAGAAACATAATTCTTTTCCTCATCCTTTTCGTGAGATTTTGCTATGTCGTATAAATCACTTTTTGTCTGTAGTTTCTGATGTTTCATATGACATCATCATGTATAAACATTGAACTAAGTACGTATCTGTCCATTTAGAATATATTGAATGGAAGACATATTAATTTTAGTATTTTCAGTCATTTGGGAACAAATCTAAGCTTAAGTTAAAACCAACTTTTCCTCGACGCGCAGTTTTCGTTATTTGAAGTAGCTGAAAAAGGATCCATGTCCACAAAATATAATCCGTTAACCCTGTAGGAATATTCTCCGTTAATGATGTGTAGGAATACGATAACAGCGTACAGAAATATGGCAATAAAAATGACGATACATAAATAATATAAATCATGGCAAGAAGTGGAAGTTGGGCGTAAAAAAGTTTCCCTGTTGGCATTCCTGTCTTCCTTAGTTTTGCAAATTGGTTTCTGGGTGATGAGAGGCCGACTTTAAAATCGGTTGGGATGAGAATTTGATCAACATTTTTTGCTTCGATTTATACCAAATGCGCAAAATCCCACCAGTTACCTAAGTAACTGAAGGAGAACAAGGGGAACTAAAGGGGAACAAGGGTAATCTGAGGGTAACCCCGAGGGTAACAAATGGGTAACTTTTCTGTCGCGGATAACTAGAGGGTAACTAATGGCATAGTATCCCGCCAGTTACCCGAGTAACTAAGGGGTAACAAGGGTAATACATGGATAACTAGAAGGTAACTGATTGCGCATCGGGTACCAGTTTCATGTACTGTTAACGACCGGGTTCTGATTGCGTATACAAGGTGTCTAATGAAATGCGCCCTTCCCCGCGTCTTTATTATTGACCGAGAAGTCGAATTGAGGTACGATAAAGCAGATAAATCTCCATTTGGTAATATATCTTGTTTCTTTTTGAGTAAAAAATTTTCTCATTACCAAAACTGGAGTTGGAAAATCCCACCATCTTTCGATTTTTAAATGAGAATATATCACACAAAATATCAAAATGGGTGTTTTTAGGTCGATAATTCCGAATATTCATTCAGATTTTTGATACGGCTCCGATTTTGTAGCCCAAAATCCAAATTTTATTCGTAAAGTTGGCTTTGTTTCTTTCTTTTTTTTTGAAAAACCTAGCAGAATGTTATCGAAAACAAAGTTTTCTGAGTTGCTGATTTCAAAAAATGTATTCTGATGCAGTTCTGACCGATATACCAAAATTTAAATGGGCCAAAATGGGCTGAAATTTTCCGGATCACCGACTCGAAAATACCATGAAAAAAGTTATTATTGCCCATTTTCCTAGTAAATTTTGAATTTTGAGGGCCCGGTCGAGGTCGAATCAAAAGCTGATTGGAGATTGGGTATTTCAAATCAGCGATCTGACGAGGAACCCATATTTCAGTACTTTGTTTGATACGTTCCCATATGAGAATCCAAACTTGATTGAACTTCAATTTAAAGTAGGTAGCCTAATATGGACTACGTTTTGATTTTTGGTTATAAGTTAGTTCCTGTGGGCAGGAAAATGTTGCTAATGGCCTTGAATGGCAGCCAAAGGATCCTAGTATCAGCCCCTATAAAGAAATTTCAAAAAAATAAAAATTGGATTTTTAGTGAATTTTTTTTTGGTAAATGTCATGATTCTAGCAAATTGAAAATTTGGGCTCCTACGAGTAATATTGACCACTTTAAAAAAAATAACTTAACGTTAAATATTAAGTTAAACACTTTCGATAAGTGAAAAAAGTCAAGTATCCCGAATGTAAAGATTCAATCATGTTGAGCAAATAACAAATCGCTTAAGAATCGTCAAAGAAGCGGAATGCATGTTAGGAGGCTTTTAGACAATCAGTTTCTATTTTTAAAACGCTGAAAACAGCCGGTTGTATTTTATTTTCTCGGTCCAGAATTTAAGACTCATTACCATGTGTAACAATTACCATAAGTTAGGAGCTCATTTTTATGTTATCATAGGTGGTCCTTATTGAATTACCAAAACAAACTGCCAGTTCTGAACCTTCAATCCAAAAACTATATAACATTCGAATCGTATTTCTTTATGCTGAAAATGACACCTTCAAAAGCATTGTTCATGGCTTTCTTCCAAAATTATGACACAAAACGTACATAACAATTAAAAAAGTTGAAAGCATGAAAATCGATTTTCCTGTATTTTTTTATTTTTATTTTTTGTTTCCAAGTTTGAATTTTCAACATGTATCGAGATGGTACATCAAGAACAACCGCCTAGATTTTTTCCGGCTGGCAGCTCCATGAATAGACCAGATAGGTCGGTGCTTCACTTGGAGAACCCGGTCCATATTTGGCTACCTAACCTTACAGCCTTCATGAAGTAGGGTACTATAGTTTTCACACAGATATACTGGACCGCCATTTTGATTCCCCAGTTAGTCCGAGCATTCTCGGACGCGCTCGCATCCGGTCGCGAACGGCTGTTCAAAGATCTTCAGGCTAGTTGGGAATCAAATGGCGGTCCATTATACGCGTGTATAGAACCTTACATGAAGGGATAGAAACATTTTCCCCCGAGGAAACTAACGTTACCGAGTAAAGATCCTGGGCTTTGTAGCACCTTGATATGACTTGGCGATCAAAAATAAAAATGAGACACTCTATGTATAGTTATTGACTTGAGGGTTAAAAGTAAAAATGGGACGACCTTCTATGTGCACTTGTTACTGCTTCTTTTAATTTATAATTTCTTAAGTCCTAAGAAATTTTCATTCAAGCACCGCGGCTCTTTTTCCCATAAAGAATCACCAACTAGCTTATTCAAAATAATTGAATACTAACCAACTCGGAGTATAGAAACCCAACAGGGCGGTCGTCCTGCAATCACATGTCTTTGAGTTATACTGCTCGAAACTGTCGCATTTTACACCGAATGACAAATTAAAATTTTGTAAAGATTGGAAGAAATACAGTTGGCATTGTACATGATTGCAACGGTTTAGCTCGGTCACTGAAAAACACCACAGATTGATTAGTTGTGTTTGGAAATGTAGATCTACCTATGTGAAGATATCAACGCGGTTAAAGTGCTTTAGTATGGTTCACCAGTAACAATAACGAATAAATAGCTACGTACAGTGCAAATACCGGCCCCAAAAACTGATAAAAAATGGCAAATCTATCCTGGCCTTGTCACTTTTTGCAGACAATCTGCTCAAGAAGCACACTCGAGGCCCGAACCACCCAAAGCTTGTGAGAAGCTCGAGATAAATAAATATTGGGGGTCTGCATCTACTAATAAGATACACAAATTCATACTTAATTCTTTCAGAGGTGTCGAGGATAACGTCATGTTCGTGGGAATAAGGTTATATAAACATCTTATTTTTCCCGAGGCGTCTTAGGATTATTGAAGCTCCGATTATCATGAAACCCGGGGAAAATTTTTGCAGTTACACCTCTCTCTGTACGGACTTGTCAAAGGGCCTGCATTTCGAAATCTTTGAGATTCTATGTGCGATTTGTAATACTGACTGGTATTCGTTATGGTACTTCAGCATTGGCATAACTCACGATCTGTTTGGTTTAAACATGGAGTCTGTACAACGCCACCCTCCATATAAAACGTTACTGATCCATAATAATCCAAAGGGACACCGCGATCTCCGACAGAGCAATGCATGAGTTCGACAAAATCGGCATCAGTTCTGGTAAGCTTTTGCGATGAGGGTAGATAATTGTAGCAAGTACCAACTGGATCTACAGCTACAGAGTAAAAACAGGTAGTGCAACAGTAATACGTTCGTGTATTCAAACTACAGTACCTATATATAATACCATCAAGGCTTCTCAAGTTTACCTACCAATTATTCTCGAAATCCTGGGGAAGCACGGACGTATGTATTTCGAAGCCAGACCCACAATCTGGCCACCAGTGCTGATACCAATAAGACACATTTGCTTGGCATTTGCTCCATGATCATACAAAAGTTCGATAAACTGAGCGACAAATTTAGCTACTCTCGGTGCCGTGACATTCCGTGTGTAGGATTTGTTGTACTTGAATGCGTAGGAATCCCAGTCAGTGGCTATTAAATTTATGTCATGTGAAGGGAGCAATCCTAGAAATTTAAAAATATTTCCTTATTCCAGGATTACGTATACGTATTGTAAAATAGAGTGTTCGCAGTCAGTTATAAATTCTAAAACGTTTACATTCGCCGATTGTAAAGATGTAGGGCGATAGTAATGATACGATTTCGAAAAAAATACTTTGGATTCGTAGCTGTTTTTATGGAACCTGTGAATAAAACGTGGTTGTAATATTTAAGCCTTTTGCTGTGATTGACTGACCGAATTGTTGATGGTTTTTTGTTGAGCACGTTAAGTCATAAGCGCAGTGTCGGGGAGGCCATGGGGCTCGGGCTCCCATGCGTATAATTTTGTTTGTAAAAGATGGAGGAAAAAGGGATCAAAAAGTTTTTTTCTCACTCCGCTCGAAAAATTGTTGATTGGGCTCCAAACCTTCGGTATAGTTACGCTTATTTGTAGGTACTATCTCAAGCCCAGGCAAGCCCGGTCAGCTAGGGCTTCGCAGACCACGCCCCAATTATCAATTTACCTAAAAATCTGTAAACAAAAAAATCTTGAACACAAAACCATAAAATCCTACACTTTAGGGCCGTCAGAAAATTTTTCTGTTTCAAAATAACACAATCTCCGACAATCCCGGAAGTAACTATCCAAAAATATCAATCAAAAATTGCTAAGCTTACTTCAAGTAAGAAAAATTCGGTACAAGTTGCCCCTCTTAACGTAAGAACTCTAAAACACCGCATGCAAGTCTAGAGCTAGAAAATGCTTTTTCTAACTCGAACTTGGACATTTTAGACCTGGCGGAAGTGAGGCGAAGACTCCCTTATTAAAACAAAAAACTGAAAACCTCTCTTGCTACATAGGATTGGAAGGTGGTCAGAGGGGAGTAGGTTTCCTAATCGAGAAGAGTCTAGAAAACAAACTAATAGAATTTAGAGGTATCTCTGACAGGATAGCTCTGATTAAACTGAAGTTTGAAAACATACCTACTATTAACAATAATAAAAATCTATGCCCCTCTACATCACTATCCTACGAACAAGAATGTGAAACATCTTACTCAAAGTTGGAAAAAGTCTTATCCACTACCAAATACAATTTGAAAAATCACTTATTAATAATAGGCGACTTCAACAGTCAAGTAAGGTAAATTTAATTACGGAACTAGAAATTGTAGGGACAGCAGGCTATTCCAGCTCTGTCTAGAACAAGTGGAGAGCCCCAACACAAGAATATGAATCGCAAATTGACTACATTCTGGCACCACCGCTAACATTTAAAAAAATGCTCAAGTGCGATATCCTTAACATATAACTTCAAATTCCACTCTGACCACTGACCAGTTTACTGTAAAATCAATAAGGAAAACAAAAGATCGGAATTCGAAATCTATAATCTTCCCAGACTATAAAAGTCAATATCATGCTTTACTGAATCAGAAGCTGAAGGAGGTGTCGACCAGAGGAGAGGCCCCAAGCTGGGATCACCTGCAAAAAATACTAAACGAGGCTTTAAATCATAGGCGGACATTGCTCATGGCAGCGGGGGGGGGGTGCCCCGAATATCTTCGAATATTTTGTTACCAAGTTCTCAACCCCCACTCCTCACCTAATAAACGATGACATTTTTTGATAATTTCCACTCAATGAACACAACTGTATTCCAGAAAGTGCACGTGGAAATTGCTGCTAGGGAGGCTGCTTTGTTCCACTCTCCAGAGAACCCAAATTAAAAATCATGCTAGTGGCTTTGATTGTAGTTGATTAACCATCTTGTTTTTCATCAGGCTTTGAACTAACTTCGATACTTGCTTTAACATTTGTATCACTACTACAGTCGGGAAAGGTAGAACTGGAAGGGGTTTTCTCACCCGAACTAGACGGTTTTTTTTAAGATACTTTTGATGTCCATAGTAAAATAATGACACTGAGAATATTAAACAATACGCAGCTACCTGAACACAAATAATCACACTAGAATGATTCCAACACTACTTTAAAATAGCTGAATTTCATAACATCAGTCAAACCAGCATTCAGGCATAGCCAGATTTCGTGTGACGTAACACCGTGAGTTACTGTTAGCAAAATAAGTACCCATCGTTGGGCTTACGAACATATTGACTCTCATTAGAAAAACACACGGTTCCTACCTGAGAATAAGAAATTTGTTACAAACCAAAGGTAAATATTTTTAATCCAGAAGGTTCTTAGCATTTGCTAACAAGGTTTTGGTTTCTAACAAATTTCTTATTCTCAGAGGTAGTATCATAATAATCTTTGCTCCGTGTGTTTTTCTGATCCAGTCAATACATTCGTAAGCCCAACGACGGGTACTTGCTAACTATCACCACTTTCGTACTGAAAAACATTTAAAGATTTAAACTAGAGTGAACAAGCCCGGTCGCTTTGCGACCAAGTACCTATAATAGGATCGGCCTTTCAGCTGGTCGGGGCGGCTATTCCACTAACCAGCTTCGAACAAAAAGTAAGTGTACAATCTACAATCGCACTTGGACGCTGTTAAGCGTAAGGGAACCAACCAGCAACTATATGATGTAGCGTTTACTGATAAAAGCTTTGATCAACGTGAGTACCCATTTTTGAATTGGACTTCTAATTCTGCAAAATTCTACTTTTTACGCTCTTTCCAACGATACTAATAACGCATTTTGCTTACAAAAATGTCAGTTGGTTCACGCCGACCCTAATTTCAGCAAGAATCATCGACAACATAACAAACCTCACAAAATGAACTCATTTCATCAACTCTTTTTTTTATTTTTTTTTTACAAACGATTACGTTCACTTTTACATCTAAAACCACAAGCGCCACTGTCAAAAGCAAATGTGATTCATTCTTGTGTATCTCGAACATAGATTGATAAGAAAAAGAGCCAATGGAAGACAATCACAAACCACTGACGTCACCAATGTTGCGTCGCGTAGAACTATTTTTTCTATTGTATAAGGCTCGGCTGCGCCGACCCTAAAAAGGCATGTCGACAGTATAATATGACAAACAGTGCTCTGAAAACTGCAAAAGTAATCAGAAATGTACTTGTTCCAGAAATGTACAAAAATTTGTCATTTTTAAATATTATGTATTGCTTATTTCTTATTTCGTTCTAAGTCATATGGTTATGTATGTATGTGTGATATGGTTTGAGTAGCAAGTACCCTCTATGAGACCAAATAAAACATGCAAAAGTGTGAAAATCGCATGCTTAAAAAGACGTTGGTTACTGCAGTTAACTAATTAAATAAACACCGCTGTCGGTTCGTTTCAGCCTATATTAATGAGCTACATTCAATTCTGGGGGGCGTAGCCCCCTAGCTCCCAGGAAAGTCTGCCTATACTTCAAACGAGTGTAATTTCAATAAAACTAACAAGAAAGTCCAAATCTCTCCCAGACAATATATTCAGAAGAAGAAAAGCGCTAAAAAAACAACCCAAATCCACGAGGGATAAAATAGATTTTAATTCAGTCTGTAAACTAATTAAAAAACTTTTAAGGCTTTATAACCAAAACAAAATGCACTCTCTTGTATTTCGAATGATGGAACTAATCAAAAAGGAAAGAACTATAGGTAAAAAAAATATGACCTGCTTAACCAACAAAAAGAGAGAGAGGGTTTACGACCGAAAATAAATTAATAATATTGATACAGAATTCTATGCTGACTTATACTCGGATAACAACCCTCCCCTCCCCCTTGTCCCCACCAATCAAGGAGAAAAGTATCCAGAACCTGAGTTCCCAGAAGTAGAAGTAACAAGGGCGATTAAGAATCTAAAAGAGGGCAAGGCAGTAGGACATGATGGCATCAGTAATGAACACATCAAATACGGTGGAAACTCGTTAGTAAAAATTCTAACTCATCTTTACAACGACATATTAAAAAAAAAAAAAAACAACAGCAAAACATTCGAATTGGAAAACTTTCAAAATAATACTCTTATTTAAAAAAGGCTGCAGGTACAGTATCAAAAAACTATGGACCAATTAGCCTCACACCAATCTTGGCCAAAATCCTTTCGTCGATGCTAGATTTCCGTCTGAGAACAAAGCTAGAACTTCAACAAACTTCATGTCAGGCGGGCTTTAGGAGGGGCTTCTCCACGATCGACCACCTCCACACAAAGTACTTATTAACCACGGAATAAACCAGGATTAGGTAACTCTAATTCAGGAAATGTACTCGAGGCTAAAAGCGCAAATAATTACAAATATGGAAGGGGAAATCTCCGAAATCAAAAGGGGGGTAAGACAAGGAGATCCAATCTCTCCGTTGCTATTTAACTGCGCCCTGGACGAAATTTTCAAAAATCTCAGTTAGGACGAAAAGGGAATCAAAATTAACGGAGAATTATTTTGTCACGAGAAATAACGAGAAATTAATCGCGTATTTTGCAAGTAGTTAGTTTTGGAAAACGGAAAATTTGAGACGGAATTCTTATTTTCCCTGATGGTTAAACCAGGCAAGCTATTGAGACACAGTGAAACTTTTTACACTAATTTAGTCAAAATCTAAGGAGTCAGCAGCAAAAACGTGGAAAGTGCCATCTTCCGATCGAAGTCATGTGGAATGATCGACCCATATATTATATGTTATGTTCTAATTATTGACAAAAATTGATGTGGTATTGCGCCAAAGTGTACTTCACGTCATTCTATATTGATAATGCATTACATAAAATTTGCTGTCACTACAGTGCATCAGTTTGTCACATTATCAGGGGCATGACCAGAAATTAGTTCTCAAGGGAGCTAAAGAAGTCCACGACATTTTTTGGGCATATTTTCAATACCTCAATGTAGGCACGTGGGGCAGTGGTGTTAAGGCGACCGATGCGAACCGACGTAACGTGTTTTCTCGTGTTCAAGTGAACGTTATCGCGTCAGTGCCCGATAGTAGTCATAAAAGTCTAGATTTAATTCAAGTTCGATTTTCGCTTGTCAGCATGCCTGGAAAGTTCCCAAAGTGCGCTCGCTGTCTATCAGCAAGGGGTATTTGCCGAACATGCACCGCTGTGTCATCTCCGAAAATGATCAATAATGAAGAAAAGGAAAACGAGAGGTCCTCAGAGTTCAAGGAAACGACAAATACAGACGGAACGGAAAACGTGAATTCCCCAGAATTGCAGGCTACTCTAAATGAAAGAGACGACGAACATCAGATTCCGTATGGAATGGAAGGGGATGACTTCACGGAGACGCAAATTGCTAGGTTAAATGCAATTTTTGAAAAGCACACACAGCATATTTGCTTAAACTTACAACAAATGTTCAACAAGCAGATCACAGACCTAAAAATCGAAAATGAGAAGCTCATCAAACGAAATACGGAATTGGAACGTAGGGTAAACGAGCTTGAACAGCACACCAGGAAAAATAACGCGGTAATACATGGAATACCGGTTAGCGACAAAGAATCCACCGACAACATCGTGCTACAATGTGCTCGAGTCCCAGACTTCAGACTGAAGGAAGACGATATAGATATTAGCCACAGAATACCACCGCGAGAAGCCAGTAATCGACCCCCTCCAATTGTAGTAAAATTCACTCGCCGAAATGTAAAACAGAAACTTATGGAGGCCTGGAAAGCGAAAGAAGTAACCTTATCAAAATTAGGATACCGCATCGAAGGCAAGGCACACATAACTGATCATGTCGCACCATGGAAAATGCAACTACTCCGTCAGGTCAAAAAGAAGGCAACTGAGTGTAAGTACGAGTATGTGTGGATGACGGGAGATAAAATATTCGCTCGGAAAAATAAGGAATCTAGTCCAATTCGAATTCAGTATGAGAACGAACTCGGGTTACTGAGGTGATTTCGCTGTACACGACACACTCTGACAAGTAAAGTAACATCTTTGTAAGTAATATCTTTTTAGTTTCTACAGCAGATTTTTATATTTCATTTTTTTTTTAAATTTATTTTTTTTTGGTTGGTGTTTTCTTTATATAGATTAAGTATGTCCCGCCCTGTAGCCCCGTGCCGCCCGTCGTCTCTCCTAAATATCCGGGATCCGGGGCCGTTGTTTCCTGTTCGCTCTGCTTGCAGTTTTCTGCTTAAGTCGACTCATGACTCGATATTCTCACGAAATCATCAACAAAATTGTTAAATCAAGTCACTGTTTCATACCAAAATAAAATTAGTTCGATGATATCATTGTTCTATCAAAATGTGCGTGGCTTAAGGACGAGAGTCAACGAATTCTATGAGGCTGTCTTATCGAATAATTATGATGTTATTGTGCTGACTGAAACCTGGCTACACACAGGCATTAACACAGCAGAACTTTTCGATAACAGGTACACTGTGTATAGGAAAGACAGAGATTATGAAGTACTGAATAAAGAACGTGGAGGAGGAGTTATTCTTGCAGTTAAAAAGGGCATAGCAAGCGAAAGAATATCATCTCTCGAAGTAAATGAAAAAGAATTTGAACACGTATGGATTAGGATGAATCCGCAATATAATAATACAGGTAAAACCTATCTGGGCGCTTTTTATTTTCCTCCAAATACCAGCAGAAATGCATATTTAAGTGCGTACAAGAACGTTATGAGCCACTATCAAGTGCTACAACATAATATAATTATTACTGGAGACTTCAATCTACCTGACTTCGACATTCTGAACGCGAACCAACGAATAACAAACGAAGGCTGTAATTCAAAAGTTAGGGACCTGTACGAGTTTATACAAATCTGCAACATGCAGTCCCGAAATTATGTGACTAATCATCTTCATAGAACTCTGGATTTGGTATTAACAAACATAGAGGAAATCAGCCCGAAGTCAGATCAATCACTAATCTCTTGCTGGGACAGACACCACCCGCCGATTATTCTCACTATACCTTTCACTCAACCAACCAGTAGCAAAAGCAACCTCGATGCCATTCCTGAAAAGACGGAATTTCTCAACTACTCTAAAGCTGATTTTCTTGCTATGTATTATCAATTCAAAGAGACGAACTGGGATTATCTCTATAAAATTGAAAACAGTAGTGAAGCAATCAACTATTTTGATGATACACTGCAGCGTATAATAAGTGACACAGTGCCAAAAGTGACCAAAAAGCGAGGTCATTACCCATGCTGGTTCACTCGCGAAATCATTGCGACTTTAAAGAGTAAAGACAAATCTCGACTAAAATTTAGAAAAACAGGGAAACAGGAATATTTTCAGAGATATCAGATGCTCAGAAAGAAAAGTAAACAGATGATAAAACAAGCACGCAAGACATTCGAAGAAAATACTGAAAACAAAATAAAGGAAGATCCCAAACGATTTTGGAGTTATGTTAACGAAAAAAGAAAGACGTCACCAAAGGGTTATGCATTAAAATATAAAGGAAGAGACTTACATAATAACAACGAGATCGCAGCAGCATTTGCCCAGCATTTCACCTCAGTATTTACTGTACCTTCACAAATCTCTGGTTTTAATCCAGCCAATGGAAATATCCATTCAGTTGAGCTGGAATTTATTGAACCAACTGAAATACAACAGGCTCTTAGGTACTTGAAGCCAAAAAGAACATTAGGCCCTGACGGGATCCCTCCTTACATAATGAAAGCCTGTGGTGAATTCCTCGTGAAACCATTAACGCATATATTTAATATCATAGTTCGAACATCGCAATACCCTAAATCATGGAAAACATCGTGCGTCATACCGATTCCGAAAAATGAAAACCAAAACGACGTTAGTAACTACAGGCCAATATCACTAATTCCGGCAGCGGCCAAAATTTTCGAATCAATAATATACAAAAGGATATACGGACAGGTTAGAAACCTAATTTCAGATTTCCAACATGTTTTCATAGAAGGTAGGTCGGTTGTAACTAACTTAGTGTCCTTTGTCGACTACACATACTCTATTCTACATCATAATACGCAAGTAGATACAATTTACACAGATTTTCAAAAAGCATTTGACAAAGTTGATCATGTAATACTACTAGGGAAGCTAGGTAGAATGGGTTTTTCAGAAAGCCTAATTTATTTATTTTCATCGTACCTCACAGACAGACAACAATATGTTACATATAAGGAATCGAAATCGGAAAAATTTTTATGTACATCAGGAGTTCCACAAGGCTCTAACCTCGGTCCGCTTTTGTTTCTTCTCTTTATTAATGATATTGCAGAAGAAATAAAATATTCTCGCCCGCTTTTATACGCAGATGATCTGAAACTCTTTAAAAAGATTCGTTCAGAAAATGATACACAGCTTTTACAATCTGATTTGAATGTACTGACTGAATGGAGCCTGCGTAATAACCTACCTTTCAATGTTCAAAAATGTCAGGCTATAACATATACACGCAAAATCAAACCAGTGCAAGCTAATTATAGGATAAATGGTATTGCAGTTAAGTCAGTAACTCAAATTAGGGACTTGGGGGTCTTACTTGATCACAGATTGACATTTAAAAGTCATATAAACCAAAAAGTGAACACCGCCCGCAGAATGCTGGGATTTGTTATACGAAATTCGAAAAATTTTACAAAACCTGAGACTTTAAAAAAGCTGTATTATTCACTCGTAAGATCACATTTGGAATTTGCTTCGGTTGTGTGGAATCCGGCCACAGTTGACACAATGAAAGTAATAGAGAAAGTACAGAAACGATTTCTAAAATATTTGTATTATAAGCAATTTTTGTACTACTCAAACTCAATCACTTATACTGAATTACTCCAAGGGTATGAAATGAAAAGTTTACATGGAAGAAGGGATATTGCCTCAATAAATTTCCTGCACGGCATAATCAATAATAAAATATCTGAACCATCCTTACTAGGAAAAATCAAAATTCGCGTGCCAAGTTTTCATAGCAGGAAAACTAATTTATTTGAACCAGAGCGCTCCAGCACAAATTACTACTTAAACGCTCCCTTCAACAGAGTCATGAGACTGTACAATGATACTAGTAGAATTCACGACAAACTAGATATCCTGGATTCAAATGGCATATCAAAATTCAAGCAGCACATTACTCAGCTATTCGATTAAGACAGCCCTCCAAAAGGACCGGGGAGGAGTGAACAGTAGCAAGAAATATAAAGAGGTCCGGGTTTCCGGATTTAAGATTATGGAATGAGGTCGGCGCGGCACGTCAGGGAAGGCATCCAGGTTTTTTTTTTGTTTTTTTTCTTTCTTTCTTTCTTTCTTTTCTCCTTATTTTAGGGCTGGCGAACAAAACAAAAATCGTTTCTTCGTTATCGTCTTTTTATTTTGTCACAAAAATTATCATTTTTCCTTCGTTACCGTTTACGTTATTTCATTATTGTCATTTTTTTTTGTTTTGTTTTCGTTATTAATTTTGTTAGTCCTTCGTTATCGTTTCGTTTTTCGTTTGCCGGCTTTGTATTTTCCCCCTACTTTTCTGTTTTTTTTTGTTTATTTTTCTTTTATTTAAGTCTCGTTTGTTCTATTTCTAGTTCGTTTTGTTTTTCTTTTTTTTCTATTTCATCTATTTTTTCTTTTTCTTTGCTATCATTCCCTCTGTCGTAATTGGCCAACCGGCTGTGACAGAGGGAATTAAAATATACTCTATTATTATTATTATTATGATTATTATTAATGAATGAGTTTTTCTGCAGAGAAGGAGGGAGTAGGTACATCCTTCTCTGGTTGCGCCTCTGCTAGGTACTAACCTTCACTAAACCGTTCTTGAACATCTTTGTACGATGCATTCATTCCTGACGAATATAGCACTGTTAATCTCTTAGCGTTGAAAAAAGATTTAGCTATGCTGTCTGACGTTCGTAAAGTTTGTGGAACAAGGGGATTTTTTCTGAAGAAAAATTACAGCACGATTAAGCTACGATATATATGACCTATGTAGTTTTTCGTATGTGAATATAGATTTGTGGTTTACCTTGTCCACAGTTTGAAAGTAACATCATTTGCCTGAATTGGCGTCGATGGAACTCCAGCCACAGGTATTCCGTTGGCCAGTGCATATTGTATATACGCGGCTTCAGCTTGGCATTGGTAATATGACTGAACTCCTCCTGCTATTAAAATGGCAGTTTTTTCGTCTTCTGGCGGGGCACAAAAATGAATGAGGTGAAAAAAAATTTGCCATAGATGTGAAATCGTAAATGGACACACAAATATCATACTTAAAGCATTCAATTCGAAAACTTACTTAAAGACGGTGAAACTTCTGTAGATTGATACATACAAATGTAAGCAATGAGAATCGCCACTTTTGAGAACATGTTGCCGAAGGTACAAAGGTACAACAGAGGCTTGTTGCATAAGTAGTAGATATCGTTTCAAAATAACTAAACTGCTTTGCTTGTCGGAAGCTCGTACTGTTTTCATTGGTATTCGGTTATCTCTTGTATAATTTTAGAAGTTACGTTTGCGTATCCAAGCATGTCTGAATTACGTACAGCGCACCTGTTGGCACTTAATAGGTAGTCTTTTTAATAGATAATGAAATACGTCAGGAACCAAAGCTTCTAGGTAAGGTAGCTATAAGTTTATTCTATTACCACTTGTAGGTTACAGGAATTGAAGTAGGGTAAGTGCCTTCGTATGGGGTACGTAACTTGGAGCGACAAAGTAAATCGTGGAAGATTTGGCAATATTGTTGGTCGGGGTGTGTAAAGAAACGTACACCGTATTATAGTCCAGGCGTTGAAAATTGAATGCATGACTTTGTGTATTCATATATATTATTCCAGATATTCAAAAAAATATTAAATTTACTGGTCGACCAGAAGCGCTCCCAATATGGGGTACCCTGGTTCATGATATAAGTTACACTAATTCCTATATGAAATAAGGCAGTTGAAAAAAATAAGTTGAATGCAAGTCAAGAAAATTATCATTTGATATTGGGTAAGTTTAAAATAAGTCAATAAAAATTGTGATCTGATTATCGAGTTTTCAAGATGAAAATATCGTGGTTTTTGGATTTTTTCCTCATTCAGTCGTCATAGCATAAATCGCCAATACCGGATTCCCTGAATCTCTGGCGCATTCTCCATGTGCCCAGTCTTTATATTCGGGATGTGGAACAAACACATGTAAGTAGGTTGAGTGATCTAAATCGATATTAATTCCTTCTTCTTTAGCACGGTTCGCAAATACCTGTCTCATCTTATGAAGATTCCACGCGTTTAGTTTCTTGCGATGACTATTCTAATTTGTGTGCTACAAAACAAAAAAAAAAAAAAAAAAAAAAACACAAAAAACACAAAAAAAAATTAGCCTTCAACTTTGAATAACACTGAATTATTCAAATTACAAAATATCGAATAATCGCCTGTATATTTTTTATAGGAGCGATTAATTTGATCACTTAAACTAGACAGGTTCTCTCAGCTTTGCCGCTACGTGTCAGCCGCTTTGATTCCGAGTCCCAGTTTCGTACATTTAATCCTCTTGGCTTCGAATACCTAATACAGTGAGCAGCAAATAAGACAAGTAGCCTCCTCATCATCTGAATTGTCATTGTCGTTGACAAACGATTCTTTTCCGATTTCATACGCCTATATTGAGATTTTCGTGTCATCTTTTTCTTCATCATAGACTATGTGTTGACATTTTCATTATTATTGGAAGTACCTGCTGATGTAGTGCCCTCACCTAGTTTCATCTTCTTCTTCAATCGCGGTACAGTAGGTTTACATATCTTTGTAGACTCTGCCTCCTCAATTTTCGAGCCATCTCATCTGCATTCAAGAAGTACGTACCAAATATTAGGACACCACTTCAAATTCTCACCCAATAAAGTAAAATTCCAATAATCGTGAAAAAATAAGTTGCGTTCCTCCAAATTTATTACAAATTATTCGCAAATGAACGTTTGTTTCCGCATAGTTAATGTAAAATTTGTTCATCTGTTGATACGTTACCTGGTGCGCCTAGAAGACGAGCGAGTAAAGCGTAGCAACGACAGCGTACCACTGAAAACAAGCAGATCTTCAACCGACTATCGCGGGAAACTACCATAACTACCAATAAGTGGAAGAACGACACATTTAGATCCTATCTGTCCGAACTAGCCCCCACAAAGAAGGCTGGCTATTCCCTTTGAAGAGCGGCCAAAGGATTACAACGGCCCCCTAATGAGAAATATCCTCTGAAAAAAGAAGATGGAACCTGGGCACGCAGTGATGAAGAAAGAGCAGATGAGCTACTCGCGCAGCCCTACTACAGATCCTTTCAAATGAATAACATCCCCTCTGATGTAGATCCCCTACCACTATCGGCTGACTTAGGTCACATCAAGCCCACATCATCCCTTGAGGTAGCAAGTCTCATTGACAAACTAACAGTTTGCAGGTCTCCTGGACCTGATCAAATTCCTCCACGGTTAATACAAGAACTACCCAGAAGAGGAATTGTCTTCATTATACCTCTTTAACGCAGCGTCCCGACTGAGGTATGCACCAGCGAACTGGAAAAAAGTTAAAATAATCGTCATCCTCAAATCTGGAAAACCGACAGCTGATCCCGCATCCTACCGGCCGATCTCTCTGATATCTATTATAGCGAAGCTCTTTGAAAAAGTAACTAGTGGCAGAATCCAGACCATCATAGAGAAAGCTAAACTGCTCCCTGATGTACAGTTTGGCTTTCGCAGCAAACATTCAACTACCGAACAGGTCCATCGTGTCGTACATACCATCTCTCAGGCACTCGAGAACTCTGAATTGGCTCCAGCGGTCCTCCTGGACGTCAGTAGCGCCTTTGACCGTGTCTTGCACCATCTACTTCATAAAATATAACCTTACTTCCCAGTTTCACTATGCCAACTGGTATCATCCTACCTTGCAGATCGCCCCTTCCAAGTACATATTGGATCAGATACAACTTGCGCATATCAGATATAGCTGCTAGAGTACCTCAGGGCAACGTCCTCAGTCCTATTCTCTTTCAGCTCTATACCATGGATATTCCTCAAAATGAAAATATTACCTTAGCTCTGTATGCTGATGACATGGCAATATAGCGCAAAATAAAGACTATAACGATGATGTTAAAGATCTTCAGATAGCAATTGATCAAATTTCTAGCAGTCCCAAATAAACAATATTTGAAAATAATATACATATAGACAGATTACAAAAAATATATATAGTGTATATGAGGAGTTATCTGTATAAATAATTCGAAATTTTCGTTTTTCGATCATTCCTCATGGTCTTATCCTATAATCATCGATTTCATTAAATAACAGTTCAATTTTCGGCTTACACTTTCGGCAATGCAATTCAGCAACGTTTGCGTTGCCGAAAGAATTCAAATTTTTTCAAAAAATTCTAATCTTCGGCGTTTTTAACGTTCGGGCCCATTCGCACATCAAATTCTGTTATCATACTTTACCAACTTGATAACAGGACAGGCGAATAAGTATGAGATATGGAGTACTGGAAAAGCCCTTTTAGTGTACTCTTTACCTTAATGTTGGTGAACGTAAGTAGTGTAAAAATGGGGAGTACATTGACCCCGTCCCATTTAAAATGTACAGGGAGGGCGTGGCCTAAGTCTTCTTCTTCGGAGCCAGATTTTGGGTTAATTTGACCTTGAAATCAGCTGATCGAGTGTGTGTATTATAGTATAGGTATAGCTGGTTACAGAAGGCGCGGTGAGATGGTGGGTACAGGTAAATTCTCTCTCGACGCGTCGGTGATTGTATACGTCGTATAGATATGGGTATGTACTTACCGTGTGATGAACAGTGGACCCATCAGCAGCCCCCTCCCCTCGTTCACGTTGAACCGAGTGTATTTTTGCGTACATTAATAATTGGAATACAAATTGCATCAGACTCTTGGTCTTGGAAATGGTAGACGCAGGCGTCGTATATGGATAGGCACTTGGGTAGGTACTTATCGTGTAATGAAGAGTGGACCCGTTTACTGCCCCCTCCCCTCCCTCACGCTTGATTAGAATTTATTTTTGTAACTTTCATCTCTCTCAAAGTATAGGTTACTAGTTGTGTTGTATATGGGATACTTACGGCGTGGATATGTCAGTATAGGTAAATGGGTAGGTTAGAAAAAGGTTCACGACCCAGACTCCGGGAAACTACAATCCAGAGTGTCCCTCGTCTTCCCCCTTGATCCAGATGGTGTCCCTCGTCTTCCCCCCTTGATCCAGATGTCCAGGTGTCGTATACTTACCGTATGATGATGATAGTATGCAGATAAATGGGTATGTTAGAAAGAGGTCCGTCTCCCAGACTCGAGGGAAACTACAATTCAGAGTGCCACTCCCTCCCCCTCCTCATCCCCCTTGTTGAGTCGGTTCAGATTTTCACGCTCCGCGGTTGAAACGAGTATACTTTTGTATATAATTGCCAGCCATGACCCCAGACCCCTCTTCTCCCCATTATCCACACAATCCAGTTTCCCACACATGGTGGAGCCTGTATTTTTGTATATAATAATAATAATAATTGGAATATGAAATATAACACATATGGCGGTAAGAGTGAAAAAGTGTTTGTTTGTCTCCTACCCTGAGGGAACCACAGATTACAGCTCCCATCCCTTCCCTTGTGATTGAACCTATATTTTCGGGTATAATAATAATAATTGAATATGGAATATATCACGGCCAAAGGTAGGCTGCAGGAACCATGATGGTGAGAGGGGAAAAAAGGGAATGTTTGTCTATACCCCTTGTCTTGAGACTGAGAGTACCACAACCCAACCCCCTCCCCTCCGGATGAACCTGTATTTTCGATATAATAATTGGAATATGAAATATATAACACATGGCGGCTACAGGGAGAAAGGGAATATTTACCTATGCCTCTGTCCCGAAGGTACCACAACCCAGCCCCCTCTCCCTCTCCTCATCATACCAACACTCGAAAAGAGGTCGTTTCACGAATCGAAGTATTAGGAGAGTATGGATTATTCGCAGGTCTTTCTTTCCTACCAAACTTTAGATGAGTCATCAAAAAAAAATTATTAAATATCGAAATTCCAGACAGGTCTAAACTTGTCGCGCTCTTATCAGGAAGATATTTTCGCACGTTGCGACGACTGAGTCGTCGGTGGCTGTACAGAAAAAATATATCTATACATGGCGTATTGCGTTTATTGCATCATCCTAATTAATTCTCTTTGTGCTTTACCAATCCGTAGGTGAAATAGTACGATAATATGTAGTTTGGATGTGTCAATTCGCGTTATAAATTATTAGATTTTCGAATCTGTCTTATCAAAAAGTGAAAATTATCTCCAGCCTGGATTGAATCATTATTCGGCGCGGCGCGCTTTTAGCTTCGAATCTTTATCGCTGAATATTTTCCAACATATATCGGGGGTTGTTTGGATATTTTTTTTTTTTTGAAACTCTCATTTAGCCCCAGTTCAACCAGTCGTGTAGATATGAGGAAATTTGATGTCCGAGCATAAAGTGTAGTATAGTGTAGCTGAAGCTACTGACTCCCTGGTGTAAACAGGAGGTTATAAGAGTCGCTGAACATTTTCCAATACATATGGTGGATGCTTAGGTATTTTTGAAACTTTCATTTAGTCCCAGTTTGACCAGTCGTGTAGAAATGAGGAAAACACTTGTTCGAATATGAAGAGTATAATATAGTATAACATAGGCAGGTCCCCGATGTAAACAGGAGATTCGAACCCCGACTTTGTGTACCATAATTCACATACGCAACAAGATGTTCCAGCCCCCTCCCATTCCATTTCCTAAGAAATCCTCGCTTTATCTGTTTGTGTTCTAAGAATTTGTGTGTATCTGTATACCCAGGTGCATGTATTAGATGGTTGTGAGAATGGAAAAAATTTTGAATTATAAATTAGCATGAGTCTGTATTGTCAGGTGTATGTCAGAGCCTGTAGATTATATGGGAGAGGGGAAAAGAGAATGTCTGTTCAATAGCCCGTATGCACCACAATCTAAATACCCAACAAAATGTTCCAATCCCTCCCTCTCCCCATCTCTCAAGAAATCGTTGTTTTATCTGTTTATGTTCTAAAAACGCGTGTATTCCTGCATGATCATGGAGAAAATGGTTGCAGAAATGGAATATGAAGTATAGAGTAATGGTAAAGTGACACTATAATTCTCATAACATATGTAGGCAACTAAAGGTTACAAAGAAAAAATTATGCTTTTGTTTAATTTATAGTTTATTTTGTGTGTGTGGGTGTGTGTGTGTGTGTGTGTGTGGGTGTGAATGTTATTGATATAAAATAATGGTAACAACAGGAGTACCTTAATATCTCGTGTAAACTGTGTAGGTACATTATGAAAATACCCTATAACCTAATGGTAATGTAATTTATGTAAATAATGCGTGTTTCGAGTAATTTATCACTCATTTCTCAGTACAAAGAGTAGTAAGTTGGAATATTTGCCTTGATTCGAGTCAGTAGAGTTAATTATCATTGAAATTGTAACTAAAATGATAAAAAGTGTGGTGAAAATACCCTATAACCTAATGGTAATGTAATTTATGTAAATAATGCGTGTTTCGGGTAATTTATCACTCATTTCTCAGTACAAAGAGTAGTAAGTTGGAATATTTGCCTTGATTCGAGTCAGTAGAGTTAATTATCATTGAAATTGTAACTAAAATGATAAAAAGTGTGGAAAAATAGGTAAAATTTGATATTTTCTGAATAAATTGTCGGTTTTTGTGGTAAATTGCGGTCTGCGGTAGATGATTTGAGGAACAGAGGAACTGGTTAATTCTAGCTGGTAAAGTTAATATCTGTTGACAAAATAGATAAAACGAGAAAAAGTGTAGAAAAAAAAGGAAAAAAAAAGAGAATTTGAATATATTGCAAAAGTGTACTGTCAGGTGTGTACTGTATATATTACACACGAAAGGGAAAAAAGGGCAATGTTTGTTCCCTGATCTAGAGCCCCCTCGGGAAGTCTTAGTATACATGGAATGTGTGTAAAATGTGTTGATTTGTTGATAAATTCTGTAGGCTGTGTGTTTGTTAGATGTTTTGAGGAGTAGAATAACTGGATTATTTACTAATAATTATACCCAGTACAGCCAGTGTCTGGTGGAAAATATAGCTAAAACGAGAAAAAGTGAAGAAGAAAAAAAAATTTGAATTATAAATTAGCATGAGTCTGTACTGCCAGGTGTATGTCAGAGCCTGTAGATTATATGGGAGAGGGGAAAAGAGAATGTCTGTTCAATAGCCCGTATGTACCACAATTCAGAGCCCCTCGAGAAGTTTCGAAATGCGTGAAAAGAGTGAATAGTGTGTGAAATGTGTTAATTTCTGGATCCATTGTTGGTATTCGAGTTGATTTCTATGTGATAGCTGATTCAAGGAGTAAAGGGAATAGATTAGTTATTTTATATTTTTCGAATAAATTGTTGGTTTTCGAGTTGGTTCATGTCTGAGAGATGATTCGAGGAGGAGATGGTCTGGATTATTTACTAATAATTATACCCAGTATAGCCAATGTCCAGTGGGAAATGTAGCTAAAACGGGAAAAAGTGGAGGGAATAAAATGAATTTGAATATTATGTTATCATGAGTAAGTGCTGTCAGGTGTATGTCAGAGCCTATAGATTATATGGGAGAGTGAAAAAGAGAATGTTTGTCCCCTGTTGTCTACGCTTCATGATTCAGAGCCCTCTGAAGAAGTTTTGAAATGAGTGTAAAATGTGTCAGTTTCAGAATAAATGTTGTAGATAGTAGGTTTGTGGTACATGATTCAAGGAGTAGAGTGTCTGGTTTATTTATTAATGATAAAAAATTAATTGGAACACATGAGGAGTCTGTACTGTCTCGTGCGTGAAGAGGATGTACGTATAGATTACACAAGGAGTGGAAAGGGAAATGTCTGTCCCATACCCACTGTGTACCACAATCTAGAACTCCCTCAAGAGGTGTTGAAATGAGTAAAAAGTGTGAAATTTGTCGATGTCTGAGTAAAGAATGGGTTTCCAAATTTGGTTTCAGTTTAGTAGATGGTGGAAGGAGTAGAAGTCTACAATACTTGCTAATGAATCACACCAGTAGAGCCATCTGTTATTAGAAGTAGAAAATAATAGTTTGATTGGAGCTCTCAGGTATTAGGAAAAAGTCGTGTTCTTAGATGTTAAAATATTCAAAGTTGACGCAATTGCATACTATTAAAGTTGAAGGGGTAAGAAGAAAAAAGAGAGAGAAAAAAAAGGAATGATATTATTGTCTAACTGGGAGACTCAGGGGTGTAGTAACAAGTGATATAAAAACATAAGAATAACATACGTATTTATTTGAAACAGCGAACCGGATTTGAAAAGACAGAGGGGGAGAGGAAGAGAAAAGATTGAAAACAATAAGATTTTATATTCGCGGAAGTTAGTTACCAGGGAGATTAGGACAATGCCAAACTGTCAGTTGTCTGAAGATTATGATGAAGTGGGTACAGGATAGGTGGGTATTGTTAGAGGGGATGAGGGAACAGTTATAGTTCTTACAAGAACTGGAAGTTGGGAAAGAAGGTTAATCTCCGACACTAAAAGCAATCAAATCTAATTCAAAGTGTGGGAAAAGTGTGGATAGTAGCAGAAAGGGGGGAATTTGGAAATGTTGATATTATAGAAAATCCCAAGTCTATCGGGAAAATGTGAACTGTGTAGGTAGGTAGATGAGCATGGTTAATTTCTTATATTTTTACTCTGTTATTTGTAATAGGTATAACCATCTATATGGCTATCAGTTGGCTGTCTAGTCTATTCAGTGTATCCTTCCACAATTAAACGATAAAATTTGAAAATAGGCATAAAATTGATTGAAAAGTATGTAAAGAGGTACTCAGGTATAAAGTATTCTGTATTTATCTGTTTATTTAGCTACTTTTATTCATCAAGAGTGTGTTTTCGAGTTGGTTTTTGTCAGTCAGTCCCCTAATGTGTAGTGGGACTTTTATCATTGTTGAAAATTGTGGGAAAATGGACAATAAATGAAACAAGTTAGTTAGAGAGGGAGGGGTAGAGAGAAAGTTTCAGGATATATTTACCGAGGGAATGTAGCAAAAGTACGAGTATGTTAATTTGTCGAAAAACTGACAGAAAATTGTTTTAAAATGGAATATGTAGCATTTTGATATCGGTATGCGTTCTGTTAATAAGCCTCTGTACATTTAAAAGGTCAGAATATTTGTAAATGGTCGGGAAAATGTGTAGGTAAGGTATGGTGTACTCCTGTTTCAGGTGAAAAGGTAGCCAAGTTGAAAAATTATTATTGGATTTCAGTTCGATACAAAGGGGATAATTCTACTATTTTTTCGAGTATAATGTGTTCAAATCAAAATTGTACCCCTCTTACCCGTTGTCACCTATGTGTATAGGTTATTCTGTAACCTGTTTATTACAGATTTGATACATGGTATGGGGGGAAACATGAAAAAGAGAAAGAAATATACACATCTAGATGGCTTCTTATCAAAAATTTGCTAAGTTGTAGAAAAATAGTCAAAACTGGCAAAAAATGGATAAATCTCAAATATTTAGTGTTTTTCTGTATCACATTATTCTGTTAAGAGAGGAGTAGGTATATACTTGTGTATACCATGTAATAGGCTACCTAGACACCCTTGTTATTTACAAATAGCCAGTCAGCCAGTCAGTTGAGGAGAGAAAAATATTAATAAAGAGAAAATAGGCTCGAATATTGGGTTATCTATACTTATACCTGTAGATTATTATAAAACCTGGATGTTTTGTCTTTGATATACAATTCAGTGAGATGAGTAAACGAAATAGTCAGGTGTATAATATTATGTATCTACCATCTTGGTTGGAAAATGAAAATTAATCGAGTTGATAAATTTAACAATTTCAAAGTAATGTTTGATATAAATGTTGTCATAATGGAATATGGTTGAAAATTAGGATGATCTGTTATCCAAGATATTCAACAAATAATCGCTGCTATACTACAAACCGTGTATTTAGGTTATTGTGTACCAGTTACATAAAAAAATACAGTGGGGGTAGAGAAAGAAAATGGAAAGGGGTAAGAGATAATATCTACATGTGTGAGGAAATCAACTAAAATCTGATTGGTTGAATTCAAGTAGTACAGAGGTGATGTTCTGAGAGCCAGAAATTTCTAGAAGATCGGAATTCTCAAACTTTGGTGAAGTAATGATTACTTTTTCTTGGAATTAGGTAGGTATTATTTATATTGTATTTATTATCTATTGTGTTGTATAATTACTATATAGACTGGTAGGTCAGGAGAATTGGAATAGAGGTTTCATAAATAATCAGGGAAGGTAGGTATTAATTTCACTGAGAAATGGGTAAAATTAGGGAAAACGCTAGATGAATCTGACTAAAAGTGCTCTAAATTTGAATATATGCTATTTTTTTTTTGTTAGAGGTGAAACAGATAATGGAGGAGAAGAAGTTGTACCTATGTTACTAGGATAGTATAATGAGTTAAAAAGTTTTGAAAGGGTAGACATATAGTAGAAAAAGAGCAAAGAGTGGCTTCCCCTCCCTGTCTCCCAATGAAGAGAAAATAAACAAAGAAAAAATAGTCAAAATACTGTTGTACACAAAGTATATTTACAATAAATACATCTTCATCTTATATGTATAGGAATATACCACTTAATCTATTTCATAAGGGCAAATGTAGTACATGCTTAGGTATATGTATATCATTAGCCTGTTAAATAGTCGCTTCTCTATACAAATCAGACATCTATTTATCTAATCATAAAAATGGTTTCTATGGTGAAACGAGTCGAGAAAACTGGATTTTATAGTCTTGACTGTATTAATTATTTTAGATTTTGCAAAAACTTTCAATTCTGCAAAAATTTGTTGACATATGATGGCATCTAAATTCGCGCATAGAATGTGTACATTATCTAGTTCTGGAAGATGCTCAATTTCTATGTCGTACAAAGAGTCAACATTACCTTCTATGCTCGACTTTTGTAAAAAATAGTTCACAATCCTGGAAAACAGGTACTTTGTATATAGCTGGTATTTGAGAAGCAGTTCCAGTTTCAGGGAAATTACTTCATAATTGGTTATCAGCTCAGTATATGAGGCAGTATCAAAATGAATTATCACGTCATCTTGATCAAATACACCGATGCTGTTTGTTGATTGGTCCAATTTTAGCGAATATTTGCCAATATTAATGACCATATTCAAATTTACAGAAGGTAGTAGGGCTTCTTGTAAATCAGGTCGGCTGTCGGGGTAATCATATCCCCCTCTTCCTGATGCAAGATGCAGCAAATCATAAATATGTTTTCGATGCTTTTTAGCAAATGAAAACCATTGTGTCACTGATAATTCCATTTTCTTCGAACATCCTTCTTTTCCTAAGTTGAATATTTGAAGTACTGGTTGGAAGCTGTTATTCGGGTCTATTCCAATATGGATGAAAAATTTGCTTTTCTTTGCTCCTATGATGTCTGATTGAAGCAACAGTTCCATTGTCACAACTTCACTATTATTAATACGCGCAAGTATGAGTATGTAAAGCACTATTTTGATCAGGTAGCTAAAAGAAACGTCCGACCCAAACCAAGAACTACACAACTATGAAGAAAATTTGGAAATTTCTGGTACCTAATATATAAATATTACTCGTATTTTTCACTCTACCTCTCACCAATCAGATAATTTTTATATTATATTACCTTCTTTTCAGTCTCTGTCTAATTAAATTTATGAACATATTTGTAATAAGTATAGGTAAAACTCAGGAAATCCAAATTTTTTGGGTTAAAACCATATTTTTGGGTAAAAATGCCCACTTTTTCCATGTTTCAGTTATATTTAAACAATTTATAGATTAATTCTACTATTCTTATATATTTATGGAATATTTATACTAAATTGCTAAATTAAAAAATATCTCATTTTATCGATTTTTTCACGTTAGGTTCACATTTAAACACACATAGCTACTACGCTTTGCACTGCAAAGCGTAGTAGCTGAACCTAACGTGAAAAAATCGATAAAATGAGATATTTTTTAATTTAGCAATTTAGTATAAATATTCCATAAATATATAAGAATAGTAGAATTAATCTATAAATTGTTTAAATATAACTGAAACATGGAAAAAGTGGGCATTTTTACCCAAAAATATGGTTTTAACCCAAAAAATTTGGATTTCCTGAGTTTTACCTATACTTATTACAAATATGTTCATAAATTTAATTAGACAGAGACTGAAAAGAAGGTAATATAATATAAAAATTATCTGATTGGTGAGAGGTAGAGTGAAAAATACGAGTAATATTTATATATTAGGTACCAGAAATTTCCAAATTTTCTTCATAGTTGTGTAGTTCTTGGTTTGGGTCGGACGTTTCTTTTAGCTACCTGATCAAAATAGTGCTTTACATACTCATACTTGCGCGTATTAATAATAGTGAAGTTGTGACAATGGAACTGTTGCTTCAATCAGACATCATAGGAGCAAAGAAAAGCAAATTTTTCATCCATATTGGAATAGACCCGAATAACAGCTTCCAACCAGTACTTCAAATATTCAACTTAGGAAAAGAAGGATGTTCGAAGAAAATGGAATTATCAGTGACACAATGGTTTTCATTTGCTAAAAAGCATCGAAAACATATTTATGATTTGCTGCATCTTGCATCAGGAAGAGGGGGATATGATTACCCCGACAGCCGACCTGATTTACAAGAAGCCCTACTACCTTCTGTAAATTTGAATATGGTCATTAATATTGGCAAATATTCGCTAAAATTGGACCAATCAACAAACAGCATCGGTGTATTTGATCAAGATGACGTGATAATTCATTTTGATACTGCCTCATATACTGAGCTGATAACCAATTATGAAGTAATTTCCCTGAAACTGGAACTGCTTCTCAAATACCAGCTATATACAAAGTACCTGTTTTCCAGGATTGTGAACTATTTTTTACAAAAGTCGAGCATAGAAGGTAATGTTGACTCTTTGTACGACATAGAAATTGAGCATCTTCCAGAACTAGATAATGTACACATTCTATGCGCGAATTTAGATGCCATCATATGTCAACAAATTTTTGCAGAATTGAAAGTTTTTGCAAAATCTAAAATAATTAATACAGTCAAGACTATAAAATCCAGTTTTCTCGACTCGTTTCACCATAGAAACCATTTTTATGATTAGATAAATAGATGTCTGATTTGTATAGAGAAGCGACTATTTAACAGGCTAATGATATACATATACCTAAGCATGTACTACATTTGCCCTTATGAAATAGATTAAGTGGTATATTCCTATACATATAAGATGAAGATGTATTTATTGTAAATATACTTTGTGTACAACAGTATTTTGACTATTTTTTCTTTGTTTATTTTCTCTTCATTGGGAGACAGGGAGGGGAAGCCACTCTTTGCTCTTTTTCTACTATATGTCTACCCTTTCAAAACTTTTTAACTCATTATACTATCCTAGTAACATAGGTACAACTTCTTCTCCTCCATTATCTGTTTCACCTCTAACAAAAAAAAAATAGCATATATTCAAATTTAGAGCACTTTTAGTCAGATTCATCTAGCGTTTTCCCTAATTTTACCCATTTCTCAGTGAAATTAATACCTACCTTCCCTGATTATTTATGAAACCTCTATTCCAATTCTCCTGACCTACCAGTCTATATAGTAATTATACAACACAATAGATAATAAATACAATATAAATAATACCTACCTAATTCCAAGAAAAAGTAATCATTACTTCACCAAAGTTTGAGAATTCCGATCTTCTAGAAATTTCTGGCTCTCAGAACATCACCTCTGTACTACTTGAATTCAACCAATCAGATTTTAGTTGATTTCCTCACACATGTAGATATTATCTCTTACCCCTTTCCATTTTCTTTCTCTACCCCCACTGTATTTTTTTATGTAACTGGTACACAATAACCTAAATACACGGTTTGTAGTATAGCAGCGATTATTTGTTGAATATCTTGGATAACAGATCATCCTAATTTTCAACCATATTCCATTATGACAACATTTATATCAAACATTACTTTGAAATTGTTAAATTTATCAACTCGATTAATTTTCATTTTCCAACCAAGATGGTAGATACATAATATTATACACCTGACTATTTCGTTTACTCATCTCACTGAATTGTATATCAAAGACAAAACATCCAGGTTTTATAATAATCTACAGGTATAAGTATAGATAACCCAATATTCGAGCCTATTTTCTCTTTATTAATATTTTTCTCTCCTCAACTGACTGGCTGACTGGCTATTTGTAAATAACAAGGGTGTCTAGGTAGCCTATTACATGGTATACACAAGTATATACCTACTCCTCTCTTAACAGAATAATGTGATACAGAAAAACACTAAATATTTGAGATTTATCCATTTTTTGCCAGTTTTGACTATTTTTCTACAACTTAGCAAATTTTTGATAAGAAGCCATCTAGATGTGTATATTTCTTTCTCTTTTTCATGTTTCCCCCATACCATGTATCAAATCTGTAATAAACAGGTTACAGAATAACCTATACACATAGGTGACAACGGGTAAGAGGGGTACAATTTTGATTTGAACACATTATACTCGAAAAAATAGTAGAATTATCCCCTTTGTATCGAACTGAAATCCAATAATAATTTTTCAACTTGGCTACCTTTTCACCTGAAACAGGAGTACACCATACCTTACCTACACATTTTCCCGACCATTTACAAATATTCTGACCTTTTAAATGTACAGAGGCTTATTAACAGAACGCATACCGATATCAAAATGCTACATATTCCATTTTAAAACAATTTTCTGTCAGTTTTTCGACAAATTAACATACTCGTACTTTTGCTACATTCCCTCGGTAAATATATCCTGAAACTTTCTCTCTACCCCTCCCTCTCTAACTAACTTGTTTCATTTATTGTCCATTTTCCCACAATTTTCAACAATGATAAAAGTCCCACTACACATTAGGGGACTGACTGACAAAAACCAACTCGAAAACACACTCTTGATGAATAAAAGTAGCTAAATAAACAGATAAATACAGAATACTTTATACCTGAGTACCTCTTTACATACTTTTCAATCAATTTTATGCCTATTTTCAAATTTTATCGTTTAATTGTGGAAGGATACACTGAATAGACTAGACAGCCAACTGATAGCCATATAGATGGTTATACCTATTACAAATAACAGAGTAAAAATATAAGAAATTAACCATGCTCATCTACCTACCTACACAGTTCACATTTTCCCGATAGACTTGGGATTTTCTATAATATCAACATTTCCAAATTCCCCCCTTTCTGCTACTATCCACACTTTTCCCACACTTTGAATTAGATTTGATTGCTTTTAGTGTCGGAGATTAACCTTCTTTCCCAACTTCCAGTTCTTGTAAGAACTATAACTGTTCCCTCATCCCCTCTAACAATACCCACCTATCCTGTACCCACTTCATCATAATCTTCAGACAACTGACAGTTTGGCATTGTCCTAATCTCCCTGGTAACTAACTTCCGCGAATATAAAATCTTATTGTTTTCAATCTTTTCTCTTCCTCTCCCCCTCTGTCTTTTCAAATCCGGTTCGCTGTTTCAAATAAATACGTATGTTATTCTTATGTTTTTATATCACTTGTTACTACACCCCTGAGTCTCCCAGTTAGACAATAATATCATTCCTTTTTTTTCTCTCTCTTTTTTCTTCTTACCCCTTCAACTTTAATAGTATGCAATTGCGTCAACTTTGAATATTTTAACATCTAAGAACACGACTTTTTCCTAATACCTGAGAGCTCCAATCAAACTATTATTTTCTACTTCTAATAACAGATGGCTCTACTGGTGTGATTCATTAGCAAGTATTGTAGACTTCTACTCCTTCCACCATCTACTAAACTGAAACCAAATTTGGAAACCCATTCTTTACTCAGACATCGACAAATTTCACACTTTTTACTCATTTCAACACCTCTTGAGGGAGTTCTAGATTGTGGTACACAGTGGGTATGGGACAGACATTTCCCTTTCCACTCCTTGTGTAATCTATACGTACATCCTCTTCACGCACGAGACAGTACAGACTCCTCATGTGTTCCAATTAATTTTTTATCATTAATAAATAAACCAGACACTCTACTCCTTGAATCATGTACCACAAACCTACTATCTACAACATTTATTCTGAAACTGACACATTTTACACTCATTTCAAAACTTCTTCAGAGGGCTCTGAATCATGAAGCGTAGACAACAGGGGACAAACATTCTCTTTTTCACTCTCCCATATAATCTATAGGCTCTGACATACACCTGACAGCACTTACTCATGATAACATAATATTCAAATTCATTTTATTCCCTCCACTTTTTCCCGTTTTAGCTACATTTCCCACTGGACATTGGCTATACTGGGTATAATTATTAGTAAATAATCCAGACCATCTCCTCCTCGAATCATCTCTCAGACATGAACCAACTCGAAAACCAACAATTTATTCGAAAAATATAAAATAACTAATCTATTCCCTTTACTCCTTGAATCAGCTATCACATAGAAATCAACTCGAATACCAACAATGGATCCAGAAATTAACACATTTCACACACTATTCACTCTTTTCACGCATTTCGAAACTTCTCGAGGGGCTCTGAATTGTGGTACATACGGGCTATTGAACAGACATTCTCTTTTCCCTCTCCCATATAATCTACAGGCTCTGACATACACCTGGCAGTACAGACTCATGCTAATTTATAATTCAAATTTTTTTTTCTTCTTCACTTTTTCTCGTTTTAGCTATATTTTCCACCAGACACTGGCTGTACTGGGTATAATTATTAGTAAATAATCCAGTTATTCTACTCCTCAAAACATCTAACAAACACACAGCCTACAGAATTTATCAACAAATCAACACATTTTACACACATTCCATGTATACTAAGACTTCCCGAGGGGGCTCTAGATCAGGGAACAAACATTGCCCTTTTTTCCCTTTCGTGTGTAATATATACAGTACACACCTGACAGTACACTTTTGCAATATATTCAAATTCTCTTTTTTTTTCCTTTTTTTTCTACACTTTTTCTCGTTTTATCTATTTTGTCAACAGATATTAACTTTACCAGCTAGAATTAACCAGTTCCTCTGTTCCTCAAATCATCTACCGCAGACCGCAATTTACCACAAAAACCGACAATTTATTCAGAAAATATCAAATTTTACCTATTTTTCCACACTTTTTATCATTTTAGTTACAATTTCAATGATAATTAACTCTACTGACTCGAATCAAGGCAAATATTCCAACTTACTACTCTTTGTACTGAGAAATGAGTGATAAATTACCCGAAACACGCATTATTTACATAAATTACATTACCATTAGGTTATAGGGTATTTTCACCACACTTTTTATCATTTTAGTTACAATTTCAATGATAATTAACTCTACTGACTCGAATCAAGGCAAATATTCCAACTTACTACTCTTTGTACTGAGAAATGAGTGATAAATTACTCGAAACACGCATTATTTACATAAATTACATTACCATTAGGTTATAGGGTATTTTCATAATGTACCTACACAGTTTACACGAGATATTAAGGTACTCCTGTTGTTACCATTATTTTATATCAATAACATTCACACCCACACACACACACACACACACACCCACACACACAAAATAAACTATAAATTAAACAAAAGCATAATTTTTTCTTTGTAACCTTTAGTTGCCTACATATGTTATGAGAATTATAGTGTCACTTTACCATTACTCTATACTTCATATTCCATTTCTGCAACCATTTTCTCCATGATCATGCAGGAATACACGCGTTTTTAGAACATAAACAGATAAAACAACGATTTCTTGAGAGATGGGGAGAGGGAGGGATTGGAACATTTTGTTGGGTATTTAGATTGTGGTGCATACGGGCTATTGAACAGACATTCTCTTTTCCCCTCTCCCATATAATCTACAGGCTCTGACATACACCTGACAATACAGACTCATGCTAATTTATAATTCAAAATTTTTTCCATTCTCACAACCATCTAATACATGCACCTGGGTATACAGATACACACAAATTCTTAGAACACAAACAGATAAAGCGAGGATTTCTTAGGAAATGGAATGGGAGGGGGCTGGAACATCTTGTTGCGTATGTGAATTATGGTACACAAAGTCGGGGTTCGAATCTCCTGTTTACATCGGGGACCTGCCTATGTTATACTATATTATACTCTTCATATTCGAACAAGTGTTTTCCTCATTTCTACACGACTGGTCAAACTGGGACTAAATGAAAGTTTCAAAAATACCTAAGCATCCACCATATGTATTGGAAAATGTTCAGCGACTCTTATAACCTCCTGTTTACACCAGGGAGTCAGTAGCTTCAGCTACACTATACTACACTTTATGCTCGGACATCAAATTTCCTCATATCTACACGACTGGTTGAACTGGGGCTAAATGAGAGTTTCAAAAAAAAAAAATATCCAAACAACCCCCGATATATGTTGGAAAATATTCAGCGATAAAGATTCGAAGCTAAAAGCGCGCCGCGCCGAATAATGATTCAATCCAGGCTGGAGATAATTTTCACTTTTTGATAAGACAGATTCGAAAATCTAATAATTTATAACGCGAATTGACACATCCAAACTACATATTATCGTACTATTTCACCTACGGATTGGTAAAGCACAAAGAGAATTAATTAGGATGATGCAATAAACGCAATACGCCATGTATAGATATATTTTTTCTGTACAGCCACCGACGACTCAGTCGTCGCAACGTGCGAAAATATCTTCCTGATAAGAGCGCGACAAGTTTAGACCTGTCTGGAATTTCGATATTTAATAATTTTTTTTTGATGACTCATCTAAAGTTTGGTAGGAAAGAAAGACCTGCGAATAATCCATACTCTCCTAATACTTCGATTCGTGAAACGACCTCTTTTCGAGTGTTGGTATGATGAGGAGAGGGAGAGGGGGCTGGGTTGTGGTACCTTCGGGACAGAGGCGTAGGTAAATATTCCCTTTCTCCCTGTAGCCACCATGTGTTATATATTTCATATTCCAATTATTATATCGAAAATACAGGTTCATCCGGAGGGGAGGGGGTTGGGTTGTGGTACTCTCAGTCTCAAGACAAGGGGTATAGACAAACATTCCCTTTTTTCCCCTCTCACCATCATGGTTCCTGCAGCCTACCTTTGGCCGTGATATATTCCATATTCAATTATTATTATTATACCCGAAAATATAGGTTCAATCACAAGGGAAGGGATGGGAGCTGTAATCTGTGGTTCCCTCAGGGTAGGAGACAAACAAACACTTTTTCACTCTTACCGCCATATGTGTTATATTTCATATTCCAATTATTATTATTATTATATACAAAAATACAGGCTCCACCATGTGTGGGAAACTGGATTGTGTGGATAATGGGGAGAAGAGGGGTCTGGGGTCATGGCTGGCAATTATATACAAAAGTATACTCGTTTCAACCGCGGAGCGTGAAAATCTGAACCGACTCAACAAGGGGGATGAGGAGGGGGAGGGAGTGGCACTCTGAATTGTAGTTTCCCTAGAGTCTGGGAGACGGACCTCTTTCTAACATACCCATTTATCTGCATACTATCATCATCATACGGTAAGTATACGACACCTGGACATCTGGATCAAGGGGGGAAGACGAGGGACACCATCTGGATCAAGGGGGAAGACGAGGGACACTCTGGATTGTAGTTTCCCCGGAGTCTGGGTCGTGAACCTTTTTCTAACCTACCCATTTACCTATACTGACATATCCACGCCGTAAGTATCCCATATACAACACAACTAGTAACCTATACTTTGAGAGAGATGAAAGTTACAAAAATAAATTCTAATCAAGCGTGAGGGAGGGGAGGGGGCAGTAAACGGGTCCACTCTTCATTACACGATAAGTACCTACCCAAGTGCCTATCCATATACGACGCCTGCGTCTACCATTTCCAAGACCAAGAGTCTGATGCAATTTGTATTCCAATTATTAATGTACGCAAAAATACACTCGGTTCAACGTGAACGAGGGGAGGGGGCTGCTGATGGGTCCACTGTTCATCACACGGTAAGTACATACCCATATCTATACGACGTATACAATCACCGACGCGTCGAGAGAGAATTTACCTGTACCCACCATCTCACCGCGCCTTCTGTAACCAGCTATACCTATACTATAATACACACACTCGATCAGCTGATTTCAAGGTCAAATTAACCCAAAATCTGGCTCCGAAGAAGAAGACTTAGGCCACGCCCTCCCTGTACATTTTAAATGGGACGGGGTCAATGTACTCCCCATTTTTACACTACTAACGTACATTTTCGAACAAATAGTAACGTTTTGCTTATTTTTGACTGATTCCTGGGCCCAGGTTTTTTCTTCTTGGTCCCGCTTGAAAAACATTCAGTTAAATTAATCCAATAATAATGAAATTTCTTTGAACTCACAGTATGTGTTAGTAAGGTTAAAAATGTACCTACCAGTAGAACTCACTGAAATATATTGCTCTTATACATATAGGTCTGTATACATAATTAGTGCCCACACCCGTGTAAGTACGGTGCAATTTACTGTTATGTAGCTAATTTATGCTTCATCTTCATTTTGTATGTAGTTATTCAAATATTTAAGTTTTTCATAGTGGCATTGTCTGTTTTAGGAGATCAATCGAGAATGCAGAATAAAAGCTACCAACGGTATCAGCATCCCTGCTCTGATGGTGTACACTCGTACATTAAACTACTTCAAATGTTTAGCTTTGCAGGAATTATCGATTGTTCTTCAAAAAACTATAAAACGAGATCAAGTGCGGTGGATTGTTACTATCCCAGTAATCTGGTCAATACCGGGGAAAATGTTCATTCAGGAAGCTGCATTCAGTGTAAATATTCACTTTTTGTTCCACTTACAAATTATTTTGTTATAATACAAGTTACATTGTAGTTTACACTATATTTAGTTGTCCATCACATTATCGTTTTATACCTTTTCAGGCTGGTCTGTGTACCGCTGAAACGTCCACCAGGCTTACGGTCATCTACGAATGTGAAGCAGCTGCAGCATGGTGTAACATTCTTCATTGGAATTCTCTTTCTCGAGACCAGTCAATTCATCAGTTAGGTAGGTAGTAGGTACACTTACCTCGATCCTTACAGAAAAGTACATCTGCTGGTAGATTTCATACTTGATTTGATTAATTGTCTTCTAGATTCGTATTATTTTTTGGTCGTAAACTGTGGAGGAGGCACACTAGACGTTACCGTGCATCAGACGAAGAACAGGAACAGCTGTGTGATTTCGGAAATACAGAAATCATCGAAAATCATTCATAATTCTTCGAGTAAGTGCCGAGTTGTACTATGATTTCCAGCATTCGGGTTTAAAATTTCGTAACTGAAAGTACCTGTGTAGATTTGAAGAGGTTAAAATCAAAACCAACACGTGCCATTTTACTTCAAGGTTCAGGTGCATAATAAATAAGCAAAATAAGGTATACGGGTGCAGGAATATCTCTTGTTGCGCCTGTAAACTTGGGTTGTGCAATACATACCACATATTATATACTCCACGTTCATAGGCGCAGCAAAAGATATTCCCGCACCATGTACATTATTTTGCCTATTTGCGCCCTTCGGAGTAAAATAGCAAGGTCGGTTTTGATTCATCTTCACTCGACTGATGCACGTGGCATCAGTCATCGATTTTATTTGAAACCAGTCACCACTAGTTCCTAATGTGTAGCTGTGTAGCTATAAGACTGTAAGCTTCAGCCAATCACGAGTCTTCATTAAGTATGAGCGTAACAAAATTGAGCAGCGACCAGTTTTGGTTACAGTTCCATCCCAAGCCACTATGTGTAGGTATTTTCTTTCGTGTCAATCGGGGAATTTGTGGAAAGTTACTGAAATAAAATTTTTTGTTTATAACAGGCGTAAATGAAGAATTTGCCCGCTTATTGATATCAATATTAGGTAAGAAATTCATGAATTTGCTGCAGCTAGAAAAACCAGCATCAGTGATCGATTTGATGTACCAGTTTGAGGTCACTAAATGTACACCCACCTGCGCCAATAAATCGGCTGACATATTTTGCAAATGGTACCTTTCAGAATTCTATCACAAAATTACCGGGAAACAGGTGAGCGAACGTAATTAACATTTAATAGTTATAATCTTATAGCCCTCCCACCATTCGAATGTCTAAAACCTGGCAGCAGATGACCAGCCATGATGAAGATTATTCTGAAGAATGACTTTGTAATATGTTCAAGATTATTCTGAAGAATCGTAGTACCATTTACGTTTATTAAATTATTTTCTGACACGAGTTTTACTTCGAGCTGTTTCCGGTGACTAGAAATTGAGGTTATCTTAGCCCTTCAGTTACATTTCTATATTGTATACGCTCCCACATGCAGTAGACATCTACATTTCACTGCTGACCAGTTCATTTCTATAAAAAAGTCATATTAACTACCTACTTATTCTTTTGATGTGTAACTAAAGTCCACTGTAGCCTGCAACTGCTCCCTTATCTTCAGTACTGTTCAGTACTGTAGGTATTCTATTTTATGTATGAAGGAAAGAAAAAGTGTAAAGATAAATTAATGTTGGAATCATAGTCCGGGAAAGTCATGTTAACTGATCACAAGTCAAGTAGGATTAATATTGAGTCAACTTTCTAAATCAAAATATTCTGTAATAACTCATTGGTAATTTATTGTCGTATAGTTGAGTCAGTGTGTAACCAATTTTGATCACGAAAATGTAACCTGGCATGAAAACGAAATCTTACGTCTAGATGCCGAAATCCTCAGGTTATTATTCCAGCCCCTAATTGGGAAAATCATTCAGGTAATTTTAATTTTGTTTTTTCTCAAATTCTATGTATGGTTGAACTCTGTTACCAAAAATGTCAGCATTGTGCTGTTTTTGATTTCAGTTCATTCAGCGAATACTGCAGACTAGAAAGGAAAGGAAAATCTCTCGAATTTATTTCACCGGAGGTTTAGTCCGGTCGCCAGTATTCCAACAAGAACTGAAAAATCACTTTGACGATACATCGTCCATCATTTTTGTTCAAAATGTAAGTTGAAAACTAAAGAGAAGAGCTTCCAGATGAACACCCTTGAAACACTGCAAGGTTAACAGCAATCAAACTGCCTATAGTAATCCTAAATGTACAGTAAACACCGTTTTTCAATATATGCGACGTATAACCCTGGTCAGAGTTAAAACGAAAGTCTTTTTCAGGAAGCAGAACTGTGCGCATTGAAAGGTGCTGTGTACAAATTTGGATTGGAAAATTTCAAGTACACAAAAATGAATCACTCGTACGCTATCGGTGTTATAAAAGAATTCGAAGATGAAATTCATCCCTTGGGTACATATATATATATATACACAGTTGGCTAATAATTACAAAGGAATAATGAACAGACATAGGGACGGACTGGCCATGCAGGTAGACAAGAAAGATTCTCCGTCCTCATGACTTAAAGAGTGGACTTTTGAGAAAAAAAGAACACATCGATGCTGTGGTGGTGATCCTGGGGGATTTAGGGTGGATTTGGCACAACTCAGAAAAAATGAGCAATCGCTACCATTGTATAGAAGTACTTATTTTACATTCTCATATTGAACACCCTCGGTATATTACGTCCAGTGTGTATGAGGCAAGTCAAATAATTATCCAAGTCCGCCCCTATAAGCGAATGTTCATGAGGCGTTTCGAACTAAACATAACTCTCAAAAATCATTTTCTGCTTCACAGAAAAACTGGTCATAAAAGACGGACGAAAGTGGTGTTGTGATTTGCTGGATTGGTTAGTAAGAAAAGATCAAATACTTCAGGAAGGAGAAGTAATATTGAAACGGTATACTCCGACTATGTCGCACCAGTCATGCATCGTTATCAATATTTATGCCGTCGAACACGACGACTCCAAAGTTAGTTCAAATTATTCTAAAAATTGACCCATTGGTTGTACGTGGTAAGTAGATTTCGTCCTTTTTCACGTGTTTGTCAACTTTCAGTTCGTTACAGATAATGGAGTTCACAGTTATGGAGTACTTCGGTTGTCAACAACACCAACCGATAAAATTATCCAGCATGAAATTTTATTGCAGCTGATTTTCACTGGAGATGAGTTCGTTGTCAACGCTTTGGACACTTTGACTGGCCGTTGCGATCAAATACAACTTGATAATTTATCTTATTTGTGACCTTGGCAAACGTCCCTTATAGAGTTGTACTCGTAGAATCACAATGGCGTGGAAATCAGAATAATTTTCCGAAATGTACATTGTATTTTTTTTAGATTTCAGTGAGATAATGAATGGATAAACGTTATTTACAAAATAATTGGTTCTTTTTTGATCAGCTGTTCAGTAAAAATGAAATTAGAATTAGTGAGAGTGTGCGGATGTAGGTATACATCGGCTCCCTCGAGAATCAAAAGGCCTTTGAAAAATCTGATGTGATGTTCACCCAACATGTACAAGAATATTTAATACAGAAATAGAGGTACTACATACATTGTACCTATATTTCAAGCTACGGTAATGATTTATCTTTTATAGGTAATCTATATGTGATTGTTGAAATTCTATCGTGTGTTGTAATACTGTGCACATTTGTATCTACATGCTGTAGGTAATAAAAGAAAGTAGTTCAATGGGTACTTGATTTTAATAAAATACTCACATAATAATTAATAAAAACTGAGGGGAATCATTCATAGAAAGAAGCGGTCAATGCTATAGGAGAAAAAAGTAGTGTGACCTTTTTAAACCACATTGATACAGTTACTGAAAAACAAACTAACGGTTACTTGGAGTGCTGAGACCAAAAAGTATTGAGGTCCATTTTCTTTTTTGAAATGACGGATCTTATGCTATGTAGATAGTTAACTTTCTGGTGACTGCAAGACAGTAATTCTCGCGCTTGGCCATCTAATTATTGTTTTATTTATAGGACAAAATTAAATTAGTTCCTCTATTTTATAACTTGGGTAAGTACCTACGCTGTTTCTAGATCATGTTCTTCTGATAGGAGTAGTGGATATTCTTCTACAGATAATATAGGGTATTGCTTATTTTACAGTAAAAAAATAGCCATAATGGCCATAAGTGACATGCCCTCAGATAAACGGTGTCTTGGTAACTTCCTTGCAGGCAAAGGTACGAGTACATCCATATACAGACTACATTTTTATTGCAGTAAGTGAAGGCAGTTTGATGAATTAATTTTGGAGTCGAATCAAAAAATAAAATAAAATGAAAACAGTAGTGGGAAGAGAAAGGAGTACAAAGTACAGGGTCAATTTTAAACTAGCGCAATTAAGAATGCGTATATCACACGTCAGAGTGCGCGTTGCTCGCATGCAAATACATGTATACGATGTCACGTGACACTACATGTATTTGCAAGCGCGCAATGCGCACTCTGATGTGCGGTGTGCACATTCTCAATCACGCTAGTTAAAAATAATCCTGTATCATTTTTATACCTCTGTATTCAATTTCAGAAACAATAAACTCTTTTTTTTTTGCTTGATAAAATGTAGCTAGATAGTATCACTAAACACGTCTTCACCCCCCTCTCCCCGATGGAAACTTCAAACTGCCGCTGCACTTTGGTCGCAAGCCTTGAAGCATGTGTATTGTGTACCCATGTTGAAAAGAGCTTATATCGGTCCAGTAAATGCTATGTCACATATTTTCTATAGGTATGAGGAGGTATGAGGAGTTATCTGGCAAAAAGGCCCCTATCAAGTAGAGGCTCTTTTTGCAGAGAGCTGATTTTCGAATTCTCTGTGTTGTACTCTCTTAGGAACTACGATATTTAGTGAAATTGGCGCCGATAATGATATTACAAGCGCACTGTATTAACATCGATTCTATGCTGAGATGTGTACAAACTTTTCATACTGTCAATGAAACCAAGCATGCATTACATTATACTGAAGAGTGAAAAGCGAGTAAGTTCGTCCACGTTAATACGCCTCAGAAATTACAAAATTTGGTTGCCTCATCAGCATGGAGAGACATCTTCACTACCTACTATACATTAGCTTCAATCATGAGAATTTACAATAACTCATTATTCAGCGAGTTAGGAATTGTGTATTCTGTTTCATAAATTGTACTGGAAACAAGCAAAGGAGAAGAGTAATGCACCATTTGGTTCAAGTGGTTCATGTGCAACAAAATACGTTTATCACAAGTAGCTACCTGTTTCTTCAGCATATCGCGACCCATTGGCCAACAGATGATAGCCTTAGTGGTGGTAATTAATGAAATTCACATAAACAATTACTGAAAAATATGTTATGGGTCTAGAGCAAGGTCATTTTTGTTTTTAGAGAATCGCTGGGACGACCCGGAAGTATCGTTATCCTGGAATGCTTTTTCTGAGGACATCAATGACCCACAAGAAGTGGAAATTGAGGAACGACCGCGACAATCACATAGCAGTGCAAATAAGAAGAGGAAAGCGGCTGCGATCGAAGAAAAGATGTTGGCTTGGCTTGAGAAGCTACAGAACCGCCACTCCACATTTTTTTAATGGGATTATTCCCGCACAGGGGATCATTTCAGTCCCGATAAAGAATTTGGTTGCCCTGAAATTGCCCCGGACTTATTGCCCTGCAAAAGGCAACTGGTTGCCCTGTAATTGCCCTCCAGCACTCCAGCACCGACCAATCAGAACGCACCATTTTACCATTGCGTAAAAAGGCAACATGTTGCCCTCAAGTTGCCATCTGAGTTGCCTTTTCAGATTGCCCCATGGTTGCCCTATCGGTTGCCCTTCTGGATTGCCCTCTTGTTGCCCCATGGTTGCTCTCTCAGTTGCCCTTCTGGATTGCCCTCTGGTTGCCCTCTTGTTGCCCCATGGTTGCTCTTCTGGATTGCCCTCTGGTTGCCCCGTGGTTGCCCCGTGGTTACCCTTCTGGATTGCTCTCTTGTTGCTCCATGGTTGCCTTCTCAGTTGCCCTCTTGTTGCCCCATGGTTGCCTTCTTAGTTGCCCTTCTGAATTGCCCTCTTGTTGCCCTATGGTTTCCAGGATGTTCTCAATTCAGTACTACTCCCCCATGAAGACACACTCACTTATATCACAGGTGAAAAAATGGAATAAAAGTGTGAAAGTCGAAGGCTATATTAACTGGAAAACAAGATTGAATATATACATATTATGTAAAAGAAGGGAATGAGGATGTAATCCAATAAAAATCCTCAAAGGAAATGAAAATGAGTATATATGGGTCATTCTACCGAAACCTTGATAATTCATGCTTTTTTTGTTTAAAAAAAAATAAAGACAAAACATTACTACTTGTTTTTCCATCGAAATCATTTATATGCATATAATAGAACGTATTTATGAGGTTAAACCAATAGCATACTTCCTAGGGGAGGAGACAGAGGGGGCTCAAAATGATAAGACCACTACGCTGAAAGAATGGCAGCCCACGTTGAAGGGACTGTTGGCTATAGAAAGAAGTTCCTACGCGCACGCGTGCCCGTGTACTGTGAATACGCACGTACTCTTCCACACGCACATCAATGAACTCGTATCAGTGCTGCCAGGTGCTCCGGATTTTCTAGTCAATCTCCGGATTGATCGACCTTCGGCAAAAAATATCTGAATTTTTGAATAATGTCCGGAAAGTTTGGGAAAAATCCGGATTTTCGTTGTTTTTTCTCGTTTTGTGGTTTATTCAACTTCTGATTAGTTTGAAATATTTTTCTGTGGATGACTGCATTTTCACTACACTAAACTGGACTAGAAAAAATGTTTTCTCACTTTCTTACCTTAATAATTACTCAGTTTTCCTTCCACCCACAGCATCCTTTTTCAGAAATATTTGCTCTGTGTCTGTTTTCTGACTGGTTCAAATTTGACCACGGTGAAGGACAAAAAAGCGAGAGACACGTTTTCAAATATGGCTGCATTGATTCTGATCGAGTCTAAAACACGTACTGCATTACCAACTTGTTCACTGTACTCGCAAAAACTGTACACACGCATCAGTTTATCCAAACACGCAGAGATAATATTTACAAAAAAATTTTTGAAGTCCAATCCATGGCGAAGGACAATTATGTCGAAGGGATTTTTGAACATTTAAATGAGATTTCCAAAAGGGGTAGGGGCACGATACTTCAAATTAATAAAAAAGATACAATAATTTATCCTCTGAGATTATACAGTATTAGAGGACCCTATTGTTTATACATTGCCAGATATCTATCTGGGACAAAAGTAACAAGGTTTCGGTAGAATGACCCGTATACATTATTAAAAATAGGATAATGAATGGCTGCGTCAGCATACAGCTATACAGTTACATATTATTGAATAGAATTGACATTTGAAACATAAAGAATAATATGTGACCGGCTCTGAAGGAGTAGACCTTATGGCTAAATTATTGATTTTGAGATGTGAATGGTTTCTGAACTTTCGAACTCTCCTCTTTCACACATTATTGTGTGCGAAATAGCAAGATATGCATTCTAGGCGATGGTAGAGGGGCATTGATTACACCATATCATTGCAAAAATACGAGTAATGAGCGTACGGTTCGTTGTGTCGTTGTTGAGTAATTGAGGAGATGAGAATCAAAAGTGACTTTATCCAATTTTCTTTTGAAATGGGTTAGTGAGCGTTCCTGACGGTAACGGAACATGAAAATGTTTGTCACGTACGTTTTGTGAGTTGCCTGCCTACCATATTAGTAGGAGAAACCGCCCCAGGCCACGCGCAGTAAATCCCATAAGTTTTTCTCAGTTTCTGAAAACATTTTCTAGCGAATAATGTCACTTTTGATTCTAACCTCTACTGCTTTAATGGCTTCTGCCGTTTTTGAATATCTGCAACGAAGCACTGCAATTTGATCAAGCCAAATATGCGATATCTGGTGCAAATTCCGTGTGATCCACGACTAAAAAACTCAGCGGAATTTTCTGATTCAGTCCGGCATGAATGCACCCTAAGAATGCACCCTAAGAATGCAATGCACAATCCTCTGATACCTGTCACTCTTATAATGCTATGCTGTTACACGTTTCGTAGGTACACAGAAATATATACGGAAAACGTATTACGTTTAGCATGTACGTCGTACTTGTACTCACCTCTTCGAACGGCAACGGTGTAGAATCTGACTATACTTCAAATTGCTTCGCTTTTTCACTTTTAATAACGTATGAAATACAATTTCAGCAATCTTTCACGCAACACTCGTATCTCGGAAATACTGGACAAAGTTGTACATTAAAAACTGTTTAACCGAAAGTCAACCAATGAGCAACCAAGAGCAACCAAAGGGCAACCAAAGGGCAACCAACGGGCAACCAACGGGGGCAACAGTGAAGTTTGCTGGAGAATATGAGGCAACTTCTAGAAGTGGGCGGTCCTTCAGCGTGGTTACCCTGTAGTTGCCCTAAAAGGGCAACAGTTACCCTATTCTACAAGGCAACTACAGGGCAACCGTATTCAAATTATTTATCGGGGTGAAGACAAAACACTCGAGTTTCACGGAGAAGAACTGCGCATTATCACGCGAATAAAACGCAACCGCATTCCTCTCCCATCTGCCACGTTCCTGACGCCTTCTCGTCGAATGTCGCAGTCGCGTTCTGAAGAGTCAGAGCTTCTCTTCCATCACGCCAATCTGTGTCAAAAGTGCTACTGATGATGAAAATAGTTCCTCAGATTTCGGCAGTTACCCGACTGGAGTAAATGTCACTGAAATCGGACCTAGCAACGTAATGGCTGACATCTGGCGGAAGTTTTCAGCAACATCTAGTTCTTTTGTGTTTTTATCAACATTGGGATAAAATCGTACATTTTTTCCTAACGTTGATAAGAAATTCAATAGAAAGTCGTAAACTGACATCAGCGCAAAACCACCCTGCTAAGTCTGTGTTGCGTATAAGAAATCGTGATAAGGTTATCCGACAGGCTCCGGTAGCCGCAGCCAAAAGTTACAAGTGTGAAGATTGGGATTTAAACTCAAAGTAGCTGACATCTGGCGGCGGAATATGTAACTAACAAAACCGGGATCTTGGTTCTTCTTTACATGCTGTTTAATGAGGCAAAGTAGTTTTTTGAAAAATTGTAGTTAATTCAGGAGTGGTTGTGGAGAATTAAAATTTGGTCATTTTGTTTTGGATTGGCAAAAGTAAAGTTGGTGTAAATCTGTGCATGTAATCTAGCAATGTATAGCTATTATTATGTGTTAGTAGCTGATACTTCTGGGCAAATTAAATGATGAAATCATGAAACATGAGAACGGTTAAAAGTAACCGAACTGAACTTGACCTTGAAGAGACAATAGAAACATTAGCGATTTCGTGAAAACTTTTCAAAATAATCAAACCTAATGCAACTTGACTTGATCTTGAAGCAGGGACGAAAACGCTGGCAATTCCGCAAAAATTTTCCTGAATATTCAAACCTAATCAAACCGGAATTAAGAGACGAAAATATAGGGGGTTGACCCCCTCCCCCTTCAATAATTTGGCAGTCAGCAAATTTTGAAACTGTTCATTTGAATTTTCACTTTTTAAGAACGTTTTTTTGTTTGTTTGGTTGTTGTTGTTGTTATTTTTCTTAGTTGAAAAATATTTTGATTGAAAAATCGGCTAATGTTCGGTTTCCAAAAAATATTTGTCGGTAAATTTTTCTTCTGCACCCCCCCCCCCACTGAAAGTCAAGTTTCGTCTCGGTCTGAACCCGATGGGCAAAATAACTGTCGATCGACACTTCGACAGCCGGCAATTGCCGACAAATCGACAAAAATGCAGTAATTTTGCGGAATTAATGAGAAAACGCATTTTGTCAACGGCGACGGTGTTCGACATCACTTTTTTGACGGTGACAGACAGTACTCGACCAGGATCGACAGAACGGAGACACCCGAACATATCCGATAGGTTCACAACGATGAAGGAAGATCTGAGATAATGTAAATTTCGAAAAAGTCGTTAGTCTTATCTCTTATTGCATCATTCGATTCGTGTGTCTGACAGTTCTTGGCTAGTTTTTAACAAGTTAGAGTTTTCGCTGATAATTTGAATTTCGAATAAGTGCATTGTTATTGTTAATTTGGATCTTCAATAGTGGCCCTGCAGTTCTAACTTTTTGGGAAAAGCAGTATACAAGTAAGTGTGGTAAGTTAAGGTCGCGTCGGTGATGTTAGCGCTTACGTCTAACTGGTTCAATGTGTAGTGGTAGTCCATCAGTAACCGGCATTTCGGCGACTTAGCGTCGGCGTTTAAAAGTTGATGTTTGATGGTTTCAGAAAGCGATTGTGTCGTGTGTTTCTCTGCTTTGGCGTATTGAATGGTGTAATTTATAGGTAAGTTATGTCATTTCTATGTCATCTAATGTAATATTCAGTTACTAATTATTCCAGGAGCAGATCAACGTGGTGGGGGAAGATTGCGAAAATTCTCTCTAGGCGGGACCACCCGCTGTTTAAAAGATTTCTGCTTGGCCATTCGGACCCCGTATTTCAAAATTTATGTGTGCGCGCGCGGGACTGTTGGAGGTTTTTTGTTTTTGAGTAAATCCAGTCCGCAACGAGGGCATTATCAGAGAACTAGGGCGAGTAGAAATAGCGCATGCATCTACCAAAAATAAAGAACAGATCTTATAAGACGAGTGCTAAAACATATAAACTGTGCCTGACCATACAACGCTTCAGCAGGTGTGTAGGTCAAAACAGGGAAATTAGTCCAGTCCTTAAGAATGTTCTGCCGGAGATTCCTCCTTGTAAGTCAACACTACCTATGCTACTTTAATACAACATTTGATAGGATAAATTTGTTTAGTATCTTATGCAAGTACAAAGTATGTATTTGTGAGAATGTAAGAAATTTGGAAGAAGATTTCCTTCTGGAAGATGTGCCCCTCATGTAGGTTCATGTAGAGTACAATAATCTCATTGAAATTTTGTTCGTTTTCTCCAGATAAGTTTTATTTCTTTTTACAGTTAATATTGCTTGCCTAGTCACCGACACATCCCCAGTCTTTTTCTCCCATCATGACTCCCCCCCATCACGGCCCTCCTCCTTCACCTCAACCACCACACACAGGCCAGAATTTACATCTCAGGTCTCTATCTAGGAGGTTCCAAGTAGTAAGTGGCCCTGGATTGGGACTACTAATGGGAAGACAGTTGTTGTCTGGTAGAGGACTGTAAGGGGTTGCCATGGTGGAGAGAGCGAGAGCGAGAGCGAGAGAGAGAGAGAGAGAGAGAGAGAGAGAGAGAGAGAGAGAGAGAGAGAGAGAGAGTGGTGATGGAGCGGTGATGGAGCGATTATAGTGGGAGAGAAGCCGGCTGTGGTTCTGTAGCGGGTTGTAATTTTGAAGGGGTCTGTGGTGAGAGCGAGTGATTGTGTTAGGGAGCTGTTGTGTGGAAGGGATTGGGAGGAGTGAACCTGTGGTTGAGGAGAAGATCCGTGCAGGAGAGGCTTAAGTGAGTTCTCGATGTGATGACGGGTAATTTCGGGGAAATTCTCCTTTAAAAAACTGGCGGTAGCCTGAGACCTTTAATACTTCTCCCCTAATTGGTCGGACCGAGAACTGTATATATCTAAGATTATTATTAACCCATCGTTTTCTTCTGACAGCTGTACCCGTATGATGTATGGCGATGCACGCATGCCAAATTGGCCCCGGGACACAGCACTCCCTATCCCGGAAACGCCCCGAATGGGCCTGCGTCAGAATAGGGTAGAATCTAATAATTTCATTAAGATTACTTTGTCTTCTCCAGCTGATATTTATTTATTTTTACAGGTAATATTGCTCACGTGGCCATCGACGCTACCGATAGACTTGGAAATCATGATGGTCAACTGACTACTTTGGCATCGTTATAAGACTTGAAATTTTCCTCAACTTTTTGTTTATTTTATTATTTTACAGCCATTGACATACAACCGAATTTTGTGTATTTGTTACAAATTTAATGCGCCCATCTTCGGGCATAGGCCTTCCCTACTCGTTTCCACCGGTTCCTGCCCCTCCCGTCCCTCCCCCAGGCAACTCCGGCATATTGCCTAATTTCGTCAACTCAGCGGGTGGCAGGTCTCACTACCTTTCTTTTTCCATCACTGGGTATCCAATCCAGAACTTTTCTTTCCAATCTTTTACCTTTCTCCCTGGCAACATGTCCAGCATAGTCAAATTTCAGTTTTTTTCATTACATATGTACAGTCCCAAACCATTGATTTTGCCCTTACCAATTTATTAGTTAGCCGGCCCCTCTTTTTACTCCAATCATCGCCCTCTCCATTGCCAATTGAGAGTACTGCTTAATTTTTTTTTTTTTGATTTTCGGTTGTAGTCTAAGTTTGAGATCCATACAGTAGTACTGGTAAAGTGCATGACTTCCAACCAAATTTTCTTCTTCATTTCCAGTGGCATTTTATTTTTGAAAACATTTTTCAATGCCCAAAAGCTTTTCCATGCTTGCGTTCTTTTTTTTACAATTTCTTTTTCTGACTTGTCTTTTAAAGAGATAATTTGTCCCAGGTATGTTGTGCTATCTTCGATTCTAATTTTGTTGCCGTCAATCACTATGTCTTGACTGAATTTTGTCTTGGATAATAGTAGCAGGTATGGTTGGTTATATTCCCTAGTTTTTTCTATTAACTAACCAATTATAAATAACTGGTCAGTGGTTGATCGATTTTTACAAAAGCCAGTCTGTTCTGGGCCTTGACATTCGTCTAGTTGTGTGTATATTCCGGTTTTCAGTACCTAGTTTGCCAAAAATCTTTCCAATATTTGAAGTTAGACTTATGTGTCTATAATTGTTTATATATCGTTTGTATCCCCCTTTTTGAAAAATAAAATTATTTCGGGAAAGCTCCATTGGGATGGAGTTGTTTCTTTTTCTAAAATCAAATTGAAAATTTTTGTCAGAGTTGGTGTTAATTCTTCTGCAAAATTTTGAGTTCATAATTCCCCATCTTATCTGGACCCATTGCTTTAGTAGGATTTAATTTCCTCAAGATGGACAAGATTTCATTTTCTAGAAATGTGGTACTATTTCTTTATTATTCATTTCCATGAGAATATCTACTACTTGTTCTTTTTGGTCTTTGCTATATAGTTCCGTATAGAATCTTTTCCCTGTCAAAAACAAATTTAGCTTCTCTGTTTTTAATTTTTGGGATGATAGCTTGGTCCTGAAAAACTTCGCGTTTCGCTTTCTTCACTAAACCTGATTGTTTTATAACTTCGTACATTGTGTTTATATCGTTTGTGTATCCTTTTTAATTGCCTTTTTAACAGTTTTCCTCAGTTCAGTTAATTCTGTCTTTTCCTTTAAATCTTTGTTTAATTTTGTAGCCAACAAATTTCTTCTATCGCATAATGATATGATTTTGTTTTTTCTGATATTTTGTTTGTTATTGAGCCTTCAACTTTTTTTTCGCTAAATTTTTCAAAAACCATTTTAACTGTTTTTTCAATTTTGTCATAAATATAAGACCTGCATCGAACAGGAATCATTCCAGTTAACCTTTTGCAGCTCCCTTCCCATATACCTTTGTGCTTCCTCAACTTTCCCATTGAGAATCATGCTTTTACTAGGTTTATTTGTTTTAATATAGTTCTTGATTTTTGTTCTTCTTGGTATCCCAATTTTCATTCGTAATAGCCTATGGCCTGAGGGAAATTCAAACGGGTCACATCTAGACACGTCTGACACTATTTTCAAGTCCCTTACTATCAATTTCGTCTCTGGTAGTGCCGTGTAGTGCTAGCCATGTCCATTTCTTATTTTTTCTCTTCTCGAAGAAGGAGTTAGCTACTTTCAATGAATTATTTTCTGTAAAGTTCAACGTACATTGACCATTCCTGTTTAGAGTTTCTCCTGTACAAAATTTACCAATAGTACTATAACATTCGGGGTCTACTTGTTTGCCTAGCTTGGTATTGAAGTCTCCCATAATTACATTGTTGTACATTCCTTCTCCGCGTCAAAAGTAAGTATTTTGTAGCACTTTATAAACGTTTTCAGTTTCTTTTATATCTGCCTGTGGGGGCGTAGATTTGAATTATCAAAAGATTTGTATTTTTTTTTCCGATATTTAATTTTAGCAAAATTATCCCATCTGAGATACCCTTGATTTGAGTAATTTTTTTTACCCAATTTTTATTTAGTACATAGAAACCAGTTCCTCTGAACCCTTGGTATGACCGGAGTAAAAGAAGTAGTGACCGTTCTTCTTTTTCAGAAAATTTCCCCCCAGGATCCGTGTTTCCGAAAGTCCGATGATGTCAAACTGTAATTTTTTTATATTTCTTTCAAATTCAAAGATACGATCACTACCGGCTAAACCTTGGGTATTTGGTACATGTAAAAATGTTTAATTTGGTTTTCGGCTTACCTTTATAAACGCGCGACTTGCCTGTGGGAGTTTTTCCATTTGAGGGGGTGGCGCCCGATGGAGACGAGTAGGGGGATACGCGAAAGTTCAGCCCCGCAGTTGCCGCAATCCGTATTGGGCTCTAGTATACTGAAAATGTCTAAAATTTCATATTTTGTTATTTTCTGGATATTTGTATTATTTTTAATATACATTGATTGAAAGAACTCTTACTTATTTTTCATTTTGTATGTATGAGAGTAAGCAATTTTAAAGGAGACGCTTCTCAGCAGATTGAATCATGTTTAAGTTATTTATAAGCACAAATAGCATGTCGGAGCTGGGGGAGGGCTGAAGCCCCCAGCAAAATTCAAAATGAGAAGCATAAAAAAAATTTAGTACTTTACCACACCTTTTTTTGTGAGTTTTAGGGGAATTTTCAGAAGACTGGAAGGACCTTTACGAGATGGGGAGAGGGCTAAACACCCTCACTTGCGCCTCTGTTGCTGGTGTAGTACTGAAAATAATTGAAAACGATGGGGAATGCAATTATCAAATTGTCGGACTGCCTGTCAAAAAATGTCGGCATATCCGTCGAATTGTCAGTCTGTCAAAATGTAGATCTATCGAAATATCGGTATGTCTGTCGAAATGTCGATCTATCGAAATATCGGTATGTCTGTCGAAATGTCGGTCTATCGAAATATCGGTATGTCCGTCGAAATGTCGGTCTGTCGAAATGTCGGTCTGTCGAAATGTCGGTCTGTCGAAATGTCGACACGTCTGTCGAAGAAATGCAACCGGCGGTGCAGTCAAGCTGCTTTCTGATTGGTCAGTGTTCGACAATTCGACGGTCGAAATGAGCAGAATTCGACACTGTCGAAATAGTGTCGGTACTTGCCGATCGGAAATTGACTTTGACACGGTGATTTTAAAAAAAACATTAACAATAATCCTGTAGAAACTTTTCAAATTTGTTGAACCTAACCGACCTTAACGTCACCTGAAAAATGTTGACAACCCCGTAGAAACTTTTCAAAATGGTCTTATTATAAATTCGCTTACCTCGGGTGTTATTGGTTGTTTGGAAAGGTCAACGTACATGTTCCTTCCCGCAGACAAGTACGACGAGGTTTTATAAAAATTATGCGGGAATGGCTTAAGGCTAGAGAATTCCATACAGTGCTACCTTCTAGCTCAAATTTATGTAACACCTCGCCTTTATCAATGCTTAGCAACACCATTTTTGACTGAAAACAAACGAGCATGTAAAGTATGTGATATTAGAAGTTATAAAACTTACACTTGATAATAAAGTGAGTTGAGAATTGAAAGAGAGTTGTATGTACCAGGGATTGAGACGTAACTGAAATAGAATTACTCTCAACCGTAAGCCTCTGCTATCTACTATCACAAGTAATAAAATGGAGCAAGGACACCTCATACTGGTATTGACCTCATACAGAAAGTGTCTATAAGTTCGGAATACATTTTTCGAATTTTGATTATTACCATGAAATAGATGGCATCCTTCTATCTATGTTGAAAGTGGATTAAGGTACCGTATAATGTACAACGAGATGGTTAGTAAACGCTGCCAACGCCCATGTCATGGCATTGTCTTTGTCCTCCGCAACAAAATCTGTAGCTGTGTTAACATTTGGAGTTGTTATATCAAGTTTGATGAGTTTAGAATTGGGTGCATCTTTATTAGTTCTGAATATGAATTTCGTCTCATCGTTGGTTATGTACGGCAAAAAAAAAAAAGTATTTACGACGGTTGGATATTGGAGTGAAGCGTTGTGGTAACACTGCTTCCGAACATTCTAATTAACGTTCGGGTTGACCATGTGGTGTATTCATTGGACAGGTAAGAATAATTTTTTGGCTGAAAGATTCATTGATTGGGACGATATGGTCCAGAAAATTTGACATCGAAATGAAACAATTAGGGAAGACTGAAGTAGTGTGAATATTAGCATATATAAGTGCAAAATAAAGTCAATGTATTTGGAAGTATCTATTATACTCAAATTATGTGCCTTTAAATATGAAATTCAGAAAATGTTTCAGCTGTAAGTAGCTTAGGCAATAATGTAGAACTTGAAACTAGTGTGTGAGGAGTCGAAGCACTCTATGTATATATTTTTATTTTATTTGGTTTAACGTACCACCCAACAGCCAGGCGGCCAATAACAGAGGGCGACATGGGAAACGAATAATACATGAAAAATAATAAAATAATGAATGATAATACTAAAAAAAATAAATAATAATATCTACTAAAAATAAAGAAATAATAAATAATGATACTAAAAATAATGAAAATAATAAATAATAATACTAAAAATAATAAATAAGTCTAATAATAATACAATAATACAATACTGTTAATATTATTAGTTGCCGCGGAAGTGAGATGAAGGACGTGGCAAAATACTATATTCCGATGTATATTCCTTTCTTTTACAGGCTTTTTATTGACCATTAATTTTCAGAGTAATCATGTTCGACCCAGTTACCCTAAACATCATGTATCCATCCCCAATAGGAAATTAGTCATTAAAGGAGTGCGATATAATATGCAAATGTATATTATTTAGGTCATCTCTGACCCTAAAAGTGATGAAAAATGTTTACGTTTCAGGAAAATCCCTGCATTTTGAGCCCCATTTCATTTTGCACAGGTATCGTACATATTTGAGGTAAAAATGTATATTTCTACATATTTCGTGTCTTTTTCGCGTTTTTTTTAAAACATGTTTTTACGTACGGGTATTTTGCCAAATTCATAAAAATTGTCCAAAATACGAGTACGGCTATTTTACGTTTCTTTCTTGTAAAAAAAAAAATCGCTCGTGTTTGAAAGGAAAAAAAATGTTGCAAAATATTCTCCTAGAATTTTTTTTTGGCAGTTTGGCAAGGGCGAAACTATAGGGGGATGTGGAGGGTTGAAACACCCCCCAATAATTTGGCAGTCCGCAAATTTTGAAACAGTTCATTTGAATTTATCATTTTTTATGAATGTTTGTTTATTATTACCTATTATTTTTTTCTATTAAAAATATTTCGAATAAAAAATCGGCAAATTTTTAAATTTTTAAAGATTTTGTCGGCAAATTTTTAGTTTCCTCCCAAAACTGAAAGTCAAATTTCGTTTCTTAAAATGGATTACCCGGGACTCCTGTCAGACACTAATCAGGCAAAGGTCGAAGGTTTGAAGTTGAGTATCGAACATTATCTGAAAGGTTGAAACAAAGCTGAGATGTGGAAGGCATTTCGAAATCCTGAAAGTCGGTATAGCAAACGTTGAATTTCGAATTTCGATGACTATTCTGTTCTTACTAGATTCTCTGTTTGACTTGGAGCCTAAAATTTAAGAAAGTTGAACATTTTATTAAAATCGAAAAGCAGGCCCGTAGCCAGCCATCTGCGGTAGGTGGTGCCGACTGTTTACCATGGGGGGGGGGGGCGCTTGAGGATACACATAGTATATATAATGTGAAGAGTTCTACGAGGCAGTGGTATAGTCAGGAGGGCAAAGAGTGCTAATGCCCCCAAGGCACCTGAAATTGAATGTAAAATATGCAGAAATGAGCAATTTCGCTTTAAAACACGTTTTTTTCGAAAAATGTTCGCTCGAGTATTTTACCTTCATTTTTATACAGTAGTTCTCTAATATCGACGATTTTTAAAAAATACTTCAATTTTCGACTTTTTCTCCCTTGAAAAGCTTACTCTGCCCCCCCCCGGAAAATCCTGGCTACGCCACTGATTGAATTTGGTCTCAAAATTCATAATAAAAACCGGTGATTCAACTTACCGACAACCAATTGAAAAAAAGATTGAATAGATCGCGTGAAAAAATTGACACTTAGAACGATCAAATTTTCGAACTTTTGGAAGTAAAAAAAACTCTATTTCTGTGGACTTATTAAGTTACCAGTTCTCAAACAGCCATTCAGGCATATAGCCATCGATATTCAATGTGAACTGGATCGCGAGCCTACGGTTTATATTCTTGTATGGTGATAAGTACTTAGAGCTAGGACTTTTCGGCAAGAAAAAATGGAAATTCGGCAATAAAAACTTTAATTCCGGCAATTTTCGGCAAATTACTACAACATGTTCTTTTCTAACCTCACAAAGGATCGTCCAAAAAAAGAAGAAAGAAAAAAAAGCGTTTTGAAACATCGTATTACAAAAATCGTTTATTGTAGAGGAAAATCAAATATTTTTCGAGATTTTCTTGGGTGAAGCTGTGTATACGATCGGTGAGGATGTACTGGTAGTCCGAAAAAGAACGTTCGATATCGACGGATGTCAGTGGAGCCCAGGTAAAAACGCTTAGCAATGCAGGGTTTTGGGCGAAGGTAGATGGAGGCGCGGTGCCCTCAGTTAGAGGAACGTTCAATTCTTCTAAAGTACTCGGTCCAACATTTTTCGCGAATACATTTTCTGCTTTCCTTCACAAAATTAATTCGCCTGAACCTAGAATTTGATCGATTTTCGAACGAACTTCATGCACTATTTGGAGCTGCTCATGAAGTGGAAGAACCCTAGTTTCGAGTTTCTGGCTAACATCTGGTAGTTGATGAAAGCGAGATCCGAAGACAAACGACTGGAAGAACTGAGAAGCAGTGTTTTGAGCTTCTGTATCTGCTGACAGTCGTTCGGCAACTCACATACCCATTTTCGGCATTTTTCGGCAAAATAAAATTTATTTCCTAGGTCCCTACTACTCTGAAATGAATGTCTATTTCATTCTTATTCACCGGCGCCTCTGCAAACTCAACCGGCAAATGCCAAGAAATCCCAGCTCCAGTGTGATAAGTCTAATCAGGATAAAATTGATGCATGTCCTATGGGTTAATTCAAATGTTGCCTTTGTTTAGTTGTTTCCTTGATTCAAGTTTTGTTTTTTTACTAAATATTATGAAAATAATGCTTGTTACAAGGAAGCATATTGAAATCTGAATTATTTCACCACGTAAACTGAAATTATACAAATAAATCTGACTCGGAACATTGAACATAAGAATTGTGTCCTGGTTAGAATTAGTTCTCATAAAATCCGGTAGATGTCACTTATATATTGCTGTTGAATCGTGCAGAGTCCGAATTCGATATTTTTGACCCCAACACTTGAATTACCTATTCTCGCTCGTAGTTTCACACAGGTATACTGGACCGCCATTTAGATTCCCAAATTAGTCCGAACATTTGCCACGAAGATTACGCCGAATGGGAAAATGGCATGTTCATTTGCGAATTTTGTTTCTAAACTCACAATTTTTTGCCCCTTTATGAACTCATTTTTTTTTTTTTAGAAACTCAGGACATAACGACACATTTTTTAATCTTTCAAGTTCACTAATTACGATTCTGGCTGATAATTTTACGTTTGATAAAATAAACGTTACTATTCCATATTTGGCACTTTTTTTTTGTAGTCCCATTTTTTTGATTTTCAGAAGAACTGCGATTACGGCGCCGGGATGCGAGCTGAAGATGACATGAAATTTTTAGGATCATTAGAAAAGGGGCTAACCCTACGTTTTGAGCTAAAAAGAAAGTTTCTAGGTATAATACAGGCTGTCTAATACTGATTTCAAGGATGATGCGGCTTTCCTTTATTAATTATCATATAAAACATAAAAGTATATCGATTGTTCAAGACTGCGCCGAGAGTCAAGATAAGTGCTGTCTCTTTGCCGATCCTCCTCGAGTAGCGAAGTTATTTGTTGTATTTGTTTTCTTGATCTATCAGTTTCACACCATTTAAAATCGTCTATGATTACAGTGCGGAATGTATAGATAAAGACAGGTTTAGTCTGGTACCATTGATCCACCCTCTCTGCCTTTGCCATTTGGGTACTCCAAAAATGATCTTGTAAATTCCCAACTTCGTACTTTAGGTTCATGAAGCAGTTACTGGTAGAGACCGGTATCCATCAGAGGAAAGTGTGAACTGGTATGAAAATGTCTACTTTCCCTTTACCGTATAATAATTTGTTGATTTCGAAATATTTAAAAACGATGTGCATCAAAAAAAGTTCCAACGTTGAAAGTATTCCGAATGGAATTTTCTATAAAATCACCTTTTGACTATTACCAAACTTATAAGAGAACGAAACAAGGAAATATCAATTAACTATTTATTAAAATTTGGTATTCTGGAAATTCTGTTGTACATCACCGATCACAGAATTATGCTTGCGTAATTGCTTGAAAGAGGAAAGTGGTACTAAGTGCATGCATTCGATCTGCACATTAGCACAAATAAGAAATATAAATAATATAGTAATTCATTTATCAATTTAAGTGAAGATGTAAGGGAATGCGAATCATTCGTGGAAAGGAGCAGCCAATGCTTTTGCAATGAAAACAAAGTCATCTGTGAACGCTTCAATCTGTAATAAAACAAAATACTTATGAAAATAAAGTAATGATTTATTAAGTATTGGTTGATTAATAGAAAAACTAAAATGTCTTCTCGTGTATGACTTACGGAGTCTGCCGTTGTTCCATCGGGATCATGTTTCACCGTTAAAATCAGCGGATTTTTCTACAAATAGATGTCATACATATTAGTATAATGTATAGTCAAGTCCGTACATGAACATGCAAATCAAATATACTGTCACTCTGTCGTTAGCGAAGATATACAGTAGGGCGTCCCTTATATTTTGCGACTTTCCTTTAGATCCTTCGGGACTGCACGAAAATATGGGTTCTAAATATTTAAAAAGCCCCCCCCCCGGAAATTTCAACTCGATTGAATGAAAGAAACGTGTGCTTCAATCTCCCTGTCCTCTTGTAGAAAATTACACAGAGTTTTGACTGTTTTAACTAATTGTTTTTTTCTGTGCTTGTAATGACGATAAAATATTCCGACACAAGATTTAGAAAGGAGGTTGGAAGTGATAGAATTGTTTGACTCCACGATCTGGGTTGATGGCTCTTGGGAAGAGATCCGAAAGGGGGGAAATGGAAGGCTGAAAACCAAATTTGAGGCTGATGTTTATTTCTAGGTTCTCAAGGTCGTTGATTCCGAGTTGTGGGTTAATTTTTAGATTTGACCCCCTGAGGTGCAATCAAAGAAAACTTCAGAGCCTAATGGTAGTAATTCTTTGAGATTGTAGTTATTCGTTAAGGTTTGACCCCTCTTAATGGCACCCGATGAGTTTGGTCCCAAAAAGTCACTCACAGGATTGAGTCCATTGACGTACATATAATATATTAGGAATGGAATATCATCTTGAAAAAGTGATAAATAGTTGGTCTCAACAGTTTTGATGAGATCATGAAGGGATGGATCTTATGTAAAAAGCAACCTCGGAATGCAATGAAGTGACCTTGAAAACATATGAATCGAGTACAATCTCTCAACATTGCTCTTGATGATGCTGATTTACATTCCTTAGTCTCTCGACTAGTAGGTTGCGTTTCTCCACTTTTCTCTCTCCTGCGCTAATCTTTTGAGACGGATTTACACTTTGTATCTTTTCTTATCTGCTCCCCATGGCTCATTATTTGCTTTCCTTTTCAGTTCTTTCGAAGCATTAAAAAAAACAACAACTTTGTAACTAGTTGGATTTTTCTAACTTTTCAATTCAATTCCCAAGTGTCAGAGCAAAATAAAAAATCTTGTGCCTCTTTGGATTTTTCCAACTCCGCCTGACTAAAACGATGAATTTTCCCAAATTCTGAAGGAAAAATTTCTAATTTCTAGGGGTGGGGGGGGGGTAAGTCCCCCATCGGTACGTCCCTGCACAATGCACTAGATACGCGCATAACCCCACGGCGCACTTCTCATGCGTGACCCTCTATATTAAGACCCACCTAGGTGTGTCAAAACCGGTTTTCTCTAGAACTGCGACTGAAATGCCCCCCCCCCTTCCTGCCCATGGTTCCTTGAATTTTCTCGTGCTCGTTACCTAATCCACTCAGAACTCACGGTTATGTTCACACAGTCACACTAACTATGCAGCTTGGGTTGAACTCAAAAATCACAATTCGCTGCACATAAGTGGTTTTTGACACACTAGGAGGGTTTCAACATGCATATAGTATTTGGATCATTTTATAACTTCTTATAAAATAGAGGAGATCCCGTTGAAGATTTTCCCACTAAAAACATGAAAATGTAGTTGCGCTGCGTACACGTATTAGAGTGGAAATGCCACTACGACCTTTTGTCTTTTCAAAGAAACCGCACGCGCATGGAATGCGAATGTCAGTGGCGCTACGTCGACGACGTATCTTTACTACCACTCTTGTATCTAATCCCGTTTTATATACAGAGCTCATCAATGTAGTAGTGGAAGTGGTTTTCCGAATGCGTTCCACTTGGATACGCACATCAAAATCTTCAACGGGAAGTCCTACGTGAAAGAACACGTCTTCAGCATTCCCGAACACCCAAAAAGTAAACATTGATTTCTTGACACACTAGGTGGGTTTTAATAGAGAGGGTCTTGCTGCGTTTCACATTGTTCTTCATTATTTCCTCGTTTTCTCTGAAGGTCGCAAACGATCGCAGCTGAATGATGGTAGGATCGTTGGATGAATGTTCAAAGAATAAAACTCATTTAGTATATTTTCGGATCGAGTTGGATCAGGGTTTTTCCAGTCCATAAAGAGAAGGTATTTGGTGGGTCACAATGGACAGTAATGTTGAACTTGATATTTATTTTGAGGTTAGAAACGTGAAGTTTCTTTTACAAAGAACTCGCTCAAATTGAGTTGCATTCATCAAGGAATAAAAATAAAAACAAAAAAAGTCTACATCAAGTTCTGGCTTCAGTATCATATTTGGAACTATCCTTAATTTCATAATCTTTTAAAACAGTGTACTTAAATTTTGAAATGATATTCAAATTGATATCCAGCTTTGTATTCAAATAATATTTTTGGGGAGATAAGTTGCGCTGTTTTTTGGTCATCAGATATTAAAGAATAATTATTTCCACCATTTATGTAAATTTGGCTCGCTTCATTTTATGGAGTTTTGGTCGCCTACAACCAGTATTTCGCTCAGTGTGCGGCAGATGACTGTCTGAACATATTACGCTGGAGAATTATAGCAAAATCAACCATAACAAATGCGACATAACGGATGCAGCTTGAAGTCAAGCAGTGCATGATTTTTCAAAACGTATTAAGTCAACTATTATCAGTATTCGCGGAGAAGTAGAAAGCTTGCAGGTTCTGTGAAGTATATAGGCAAGTCGAATGATAAGTTTTCTCTGCGAAGTACATGAAACCCTGATTTTTGGCGAATATTGCTTCTTTTCTTTTCTCCCATTTTTGCTTCTCCTAAATGAGTTAGGCTGGAAATGCAGGAGGAATCATATGTTCAAAGACCCAGTCTCATCTGCGATCCTCTGCCTGTTGTATTTGGGTCCTTTGATCCTCATGTAAGTTTCATATTATTCTCCTTTCTTGATACTTAACTCCTATCTCCTTAAATATTTGAAATATTTTTGACCATTCAACATTACCAAAAGCTTTTGTGTCTGCAAAAAATATTACGAGTACTTACGTATCCAAACCTTTTTTCAGTCTTCTTTCTAATACAAATCTCAAAAATAAAATTGCTCCGCTAGTTCCTCTTCCTTTCCTGAATTCAAACTGATTTTTCTCTCACTCTTTCTTCCATTTTATTTTGTATTCTCTTATTATCCTTGCTAGAATTTTTGTTGCATGTAAAAGAAAACTACTTTATTATTATTATTATTACAGCTTTATGGGATTATTACATAATACATGTTTTTTTTACTGCCGTCAGTTGGTACCACCGTTTCCCGCCCACTCTTGGGCATAAGCCTCCCCTGTTTTTCTCCAAGTACTCCGATCTTGCGCGCTCCTTACCCATAGCACTCCGGCCCTATTTCCAATTTCGTCTCTCCATCTGGTTTTTGGTCTGCCTATTTTCCTTGTTTCCCCATATGGTGTCCATTCATATAGCTTCTTGTTCCACCTCCCTTCCTCTGACCTTATCATATGTCCCGCGTATTTGAACTTGGCTTTCTTAATGATATACCCTATGTCTTTCGTTTTCGTTCTCGCTCTAATCCTATTATTTTTGATTTTTTCGACCTTTCTGATGTTCAAGATGCTTCTTTCCATTGCTCTCTGGGTTATTCTTATTTTATCCAGTTGGTTACTCGTGAGGGCCCACGTCTGTGCACCATATGTTAAGACCGGAAGTGTGCAGGTTTCCAAAGTTTCTATCTTTATTCTTATTGGGATCTTTTTGTTTTTGTATACGTTTTTCAGTCCCCAGTAGGAGTTCCATGCTGCTTTCCTTCTCTCCTTCAGTTCCTTCTCCATCCCCTCTTCAAACGACAATCTTTTCCCCAAGTATTTGTAGCTATCGACCTCCTCTATCTCATTATTTCCTATTTTTATTTTTGTTCTCTCCCCCTCCTCTCCCTTTCTGTTACTCATTAATTTTGTTTTCCCTATATTGCATTCCAGCCCCGCCTCTCTACTACATTCTACCAACTTTTCTGCCATTTTTTGTAGTTCCTCTTTTGTTTTCCCTATTAAAACTACATCGTCTGCGAATCTTAAATTGCTCAAGTATTTTCCATTAATTTTTATTCCTCTTCTCTCTTCCTCCCAGTCCATTTTTCGAAATATTTCCTCTAGTACGCAGTTAAATAGGTTCGGCGATAGCGGGTCCCCCTGTTTTACCCCTCTTTTTATATCAAACGTTTGTCCCTTAACATCCGTTTTCACGTATGCTTTTGCTTTCTCATATCCCTTTTTTATAATTTCGATCCAGTTTTTGGTTACCCCCTGATTCGCCATAGCTTGCCATAGATATTTGTGTTTTACTGAGTCGAATGCTTTGCTAAAGTCTATAAATAGTAGATTGGCTTCTATGTCGTACTCGTTTACCTTTTCTATTAGCTGTTCTAATGTAAATATATGGTCTATGGTTGAATAGTTTTTCCTGAATCCCGCCTGTTCTGCTCCTTGGTTATGATCTAGCTTTTTGTATAGTCTGCTTTTGATTATTTTTGCAAATATTTTGTCCATGACTGATGTCAAGCTAATTGGTCGGTAATTTGCTATGTTTGTTCTCTCTCCCTTCTTAAATAGTATCCTTATTTCCGCTGTCTCCCATCTCCTTGGTGTCTCTTTCCTCTCGATTATCCCATTTAGCAGTTGTGTTATGATTGGTGTTAAGGATGTTTTCATGGCTTTAATTGTCTCTCCTCTTATTCCATCCGGGCCTGGAGCTTTTTCTTTTTTCAGTCCATTGATAGCGTTTTCTACCTCGCTTTCCAGGATTGGGGGAATTGGTTCTTCGTTATTACTTCCATACCTTGTATTTTCCATCTCTTTATTTTCTTCCTTGTATATTTCTTTGTAGTATTCCGTTGCTACCTCCACTATTTCGTGCCTGGCTCTCTTTTTACCTAACTTGGTGATTAGATTGTGCCCCTCGCTTATTTCCCTTCTCATCTTACGTATTGATTTTTTTCCTTCTATTAACTCTTTAATTTTGTTTTCTTCGTACTTCCTTATATCCCCTCTTATCCTTCTTTTTGCCTCTTTGTATAATTCACTTAGTTCTATTTTTTACCTGGTAGATTTGTGGCTCTTAAATATTAATTCATTTCTTTTTTCTATTATTCTTTTCGTTTCCTCTGTCAGTTTGTGGTCGGTTTTTATTTTCTCCTCTTTCCTCCCGAACCTTTCGCTCGCTTCTATTATCGTTTCCTCTATTTTTTTGTAGAATTCTTGTAAGTCCTGTATCTTCCTGTTTTTCTCTCTCCCTCCCATTTGTTCTTCTACGTATTTGTTGGCCTCTTTCTTCTTTTTTTCTGGTATAGTCTTCCCTTCTTGTTCTTTCGGTAAATTTTTCCTGTAGTTTTTATACCTCATTCTTCCTTCAAACTTTAGACTGCCTCTGATTAATCGGTGATCTGAGGGGAACTTAAACGAGGGTAGGCATACTACATTTTCCACAATTCTCATGTCGTTTATAAGTAGATGGTCTATCTCATTTTTTGTTTTTGAATCCGGCGATATCCACGTCCATTTTAGTTTCTTGTTCTTTCTGAAAAAGGTGTTCGCTATTTTCAAGTTTTGGCTCCCTGCAAATTCTATCATTTTTTCCCCATTCTGGTTCTGTTTTCCTATTCCATTTGGCCCCATGATTCCTTTTATTTCCTCCCCTTGTCCTACTTTTGCGTTCCAATCTCCCATGATTAAATTGTAGTATTCTTTCTCCTCTTGGTACGTCTTTTCCAGCAGTCGATAGAAATTTTCCTTTTCGTTGTCGTTTGCCTCCATTGTTGGTGCGTATACCTGTAGTATGGTCATATTTACGTTGTTCTGTATTCTCAGTTTCAATACACTAATTCTTTCCGATATTCCCTTTATTTCCAGCACCTTATTCATAATCGTTCCTCTGATGTAAAACCCTGTTCCCCTGTACCCTTCAGTCTCGCCAAAGTAGTAGAAGTAGTTCCCGTTTTTCCTTTTAATTAGTTTTTCTCCCTCCCTTCTTATCTCCGATAGTCCGATTACCTCCCATTTTATTTTCTCCAACGCCTTTTCGAATTCATACATGCGAGTTTTATCTGCTAGCCCTCTGCAATTGAGATGGAGTACTTGGAGTTTTTGCCCCTTATGCCTAAATGCTGTATTTTTTCCCCTTACCTTGTTGTTATTGTTGGGGGTTGTGCAGCTTACCCTCCCCACGGTTGCTGCTTGCCGTCTCGGGGAGCGGGAGTCCGGTGTACCAACCGCGTTACATTATTTTTCTGCTTGTAGTTGTGCGCGTGACCGTGTGTTTGCTTTTTTGAATCGTTCTAGTTTCTGTTTCGTGCTTTCGTGCTTTTGTTCCTTCCTCTTTCTCTCTTCGTGTGTCTTCTCGTTTTGTTCTTGTCTTGCTCCTTTTTCCTCTTCCGGTCTTTTGTTTCTGTTTCGTTTTTTACCTGTTCTTTGATTTCGTACAGATCCTCTAATTTGCTGATACGTATTGCTCGGCTTTCTTCGTCCATTCGTATCATTACATGTCCGTTTCCAAACCATGCGAATTGGAAATATCCTTCGTTGCGCATCTCGCGCGCCTTTTCCAGTAGTTGGCGCGTGCTCGTTGAAAGGTGATCATTTATAAATATTCCTTCCAGCTGTTTTTCCCTTGATTTTCTTCTTAGTTCTTCTTTCTTCCTCAGACTGTTGAATCGTACTATAATTGGATGTGCATTCGTTGTCTTCCTAGTAGGCAGCCTATGTATTGCTGTTATTTCGTTCGGGTCCAATTTTGTGCCCAGCTTCTTGGCAACTTCTATCACTTCTTCGATTATTTCTTCTTCCGTTTCGTCCTTCTTGTCTCTTATTCCGCATACGATCGCATCGTTTTTCATACTGTATTGCTCTAATTCAGCTATTTTCGCTTTTAGTTGATCATTTTCCGTCCTTAAACCGTCGATGTCCTTTTTCATTTTTTCCTCTAATTTTGATATTTTTCCCGTAAGTTCTTTCAACACTTCTTCCTTTGAGGTCACCACCGTTCGCTGGATCTCTTCAAGTTTCTTCATAACTTCGTCTTTGTCCATTTTACAGCCGCACAGCACAGTTGGATGTACAGCACAATTGAGCCGCTTCTAACGTTTCTGACAGAGTTTACCCGTTGCAACACAGTAATCACGCACTATTCACGTTTTGACGTTGTAACACTTGCTCACAGAGACGTGTATATTCGAACGCATTAACTTCCGTGTATCGCGCTTGGCTTATCTAACCGAACTCCCTGAATTCAAACTGATTTTTCTCTCACTCTTTCTTCCATTTTATTTTGTATTCTCTTATTATCCGCCTTGCTAGAATTTTTGTTGCATGTAAAAGAAAACTACTTATTGTACGATAATCTTTACATTTTTATTTTCTCCTGCTTCTTCAGGGTTCATAATTAACCTGCTTTTTGAAAATCGATTGGCATTTCTCCTTCTTCCTACATTCAGCATATTAATTCATATAAATCTTATTTACCATAAGAGCAGGAGGTGGCTTGTAGCACGAGTTCCTTTTATCCGATCGAGCTGAAATGTTGGGGGGGGGTGGATTCAAATTCGTTGGCACTCTCTTTCATGCCATCCTGATAGATCTGAGAAAAGTCGCAAAATAAGGAGCACGCTAGTCGACAGGCATATCCACGTTACGCAAATTTAAAATGCACATTTCTTAGACTTCTAACTAGTAGAGGAGAAGGGGGGGGATTTACTTGCAGTCATATCCAAAGCTGACAAATCTTGTCAATTTTGCCTGTCATAGGGTAGCACTTTTATAACCTATTTTTCTTTCTTTCTTTTTTTCTTTGACTTTGGTTCCCAAAATAAAAAGTTATGCATTTTAGTGTAAAACTAGTTAGGCAAAATTAGGTTGAAAAATAATAATCTTAAGCAGATTAATATTTTCTTAATTATAATACGAGTAAAAAACTTGACAGGAAATAAAAACTTCGTGTAACGGGTGAATGAGTGCACGATAGCTCCAAAATTTGACGCCTTCACTCTGTATTAATCAAATAAATGTCGCATGGTAACCTATGTACTTTTATGGTTTTTCAATTCATTGAACCCGGTCTTTGAGTTATTTTTAGATGACCTCATACCTCCAAAGAATCTACAAGAAGTCAGATCATGAAAATTTGGGTTATTAGCTTCCAATAAATCGATTATAGGGTTCAAATTGCTCACTTCATCTCTGAGGTTATTCCAGTTGTTGTATAACTCCTACCCAGGTATAGCCCGCCGAGGCTACAATTTGAATTATTGGAAATTGTATTAATGGGCTTCAATGGTATCAGAAGTAAGGTTTCTTGAGTCACTGAATTCGTTTCTATGGTAGTTACAATTGTAACTCCTTACCCAGAGCTAAAACCTAAACACACATATTCAACTTCTAATATTTCAGATTTTAACTCCTTGTGTAGCCTTCTGGATAGAAATTAATGCATGAAATATCCCTCCAAAAAGCTCAATGACTCGAAAAACCCTTGGTTTGATGTAATTGATGCCCTCGTATTCAATTTTTTAAATTTTAGAAACCCCTTTGTAAGATGTTTGGAAGGAGGATTGCAGTTCTTCTTGCGATAAATCCTATTCTAAACTTACCATTTTTTTTCCTATCTGGTTTTTGCACCGAAATGCTCGATATTTAATTGCGAGAAGTGAGAGAGAAAATTAATGAAGACTAAGATAATTTAAAAAATGCAATATGTGCTGCCGTAGTCTATATAAATAGGCCCACGACGCATAAAAAAGTACTACTGTGCTTATCGAGAATGATGCTACCAAATTTAATCAATGTACAACAACTGCGTCAGACTACTCAATTTGAGACGTTTTGAATGTTTTTCGGTAAAATTTTAACAACCTCAGTACATAGTACCTATTTTTTATGCGGGCATACATAAGTAGTTGTGTAAGCCTCCTTACTAGCGCGATGTGTCTGCTAGCCTATTTCTGTTACTACACGATGCTATTGCATTTGGGAAGTTTCTGACACAACTGTTTCACATCGTCGTTTAGTTCTGAGAAATCAGTGGTCAGTTTGGGCCAAAAACCACTAGAAACGGAAGGAAATTCTCCTTATGAGCCACCATCGTTGAATCAGTTGTTTCGCATTTTTAGTGAAGAAACTCAAATACAGACGAGAATATTCAAAATTAAAATAATATAAATACTTGTAAATTAACGATAATTAGTATGTAGATACCCGTTGAGCATATTATGAGAGATTTTCACTGGATGGCACTAATAATTTCAGTCAGTAGCATACCTATACCAAAATTGGTAAGGAGGGGGGTGTAGAAAATTTTTCTGAAAAAGGAGGGAGATTGTAAAATGTAGCAGGTGTTAAAATCCGTACTCTACTGCGTAGCACTACTTCGCTACTAGGCTGCACTAGTGCCACCCACTTTGTATGCTAATTTTTATGGCCTGAGATACTGAAATGAATACCATATCTATATAATAATTATTATTCAAGTTGTATACTCACTTGAAACTCAAGTTTTCCAAATGCGTCTTGAACTGCAGCAGCAAACTTTAAGGAATGCGCTGCCGCCACACCGTTATCAGGGTCATCAGAGGTCTGAATGTATACGGCCGGATACTGTAGATGATCGCAATATCAGTAGATGTTTCATTTTTCAGAAATATAAGACATTAGAAACGTATACAACTTGAACAGTCACCTGAACTTGCTTTGCTGCTGGGTCTGGCAAATTATGCAGTGGAGAAATGGCTTTCAGGCTTTCAAAGTACTTACTATCATTGGGGTTACCAAACTGATCAATCACTATGTCACCGAATCTGAACTGGTCGTACCTCAACAAATCTAAATAACTGTCAATAATCTAGTGTTAATCAAACTCGATGTACGTCACGAAACTATTCAATTGTAAGAAAGGTATGCTGAATATATCCCAATGCCTAAAAATTAATTGCAATTTTGCCTAACGTTATTGCCACGGAATCTGTGAGATCCTGGGGAGTTGAATTCAATATCTATGAACGAGATTATTGCCACTTCAATCTTGTAGGTCTACTCTCTCTATTGTACGTTACCTTTTGAAGGTTAATATCCTGGTAAAACCTTAAACTTTTACTGGATAAAATTTTTGAACATTGAGGTGTTAATATTCATTTTTTTTTCTTTGTTCATCGTATCTCTTTGGTTTTAGGATTTCAATACCCTTATTCTTCACCTTCATTTTAATGGTGAAAGATTTGGTTCGATTCGCGTTCGTGTGAGCTCTAAACAAACATCATCCTCTTCGGAATAGTTATTCTCACTAATGCAATAATTAACTTACGCATGAATCAGTATTAAAGCTCCATAGGATTCCGGCTGTTGATTAGCGCACGCGGCCCCCACAGAGCCTGAGAACGAACCTCCGCCAATTACGAGTAGCTTAGCGGGTTCAGTATACTTTTGATCTATTAAGAATGTAGCAGCAGCTTGTAAATCGTCCAGTGCGTTTTGTGTTTTCTCTTTTATGCCGTTATTGAACCAATTTTTTCCAAACCCGCTGAAACAAATTTCAGGCTGAATGAACTCGCGAATTTGAGAGTATACAAAGCCGAATTAATTATAATTTGATGATAACAATACTTACCTAGAGCCTCTCATCTTTGGAATTCCAACCACACCATCAAAATTGTCGAAAATTAATAATCTGTACAGGCTGAATGAGGGCTGAAAACTACCATCTGGGAAGAGAACGCAAAGATTTTTCCTTTCTTTTTTCATTTCCTGTAATGAAAGATCTACATTAACTCTCATGAATAAGATAATGGAAGTAGCTCAGTGGGTGAGCATAGCTTTCCAGTTTTTCTAGAACGACCAAAACAAATAGGAAGGGAGCACATACGCGCACATAATATAGACTTAGGCTTTTTGGTAATAGAGACTTAGGTTTTTGGAAATTGTCATGAACCGGATTATAGAGGTGGCCCAGTGGACTTACGATTACTGTTGGTAATCGGGAATTGACGGAATATTCGAGAATTGAGGATTCCTGAGCAGTCTTTCGATTCTCAATACACCTTCATTACCCAAACTGCTCTATTCTATTTTAAAATTAAACCTATTGAAAATTTCAATAGAGATACCAAAAACACAACAGGCTCGGCCTTCGCGGCGTTAAATTCAGTACGGGTTCGTATCACCGAGAGAAAAAATGTGTTTTTACGCAAATTTTTCGTTGAGAGCGTCTATGTCTTAAGATTCAATTCAATTCAATATGCCTGTATTATATAAATAAAAATATAATATATATGTACTCAACCTTAGAGGTTAAGTTGCCCTCTGCTGGGCAAAGGCCTCTCTCAAGCGCGTCCATTCCCCTCTATGCCATGCAATTTTTTGGTAGTCCCGGTGTTTTAACATTTTGTCAATCTCATCCCTCCATCTGGTTCTTTGTTTACCTTTTTTTCAACCCCCTTTCAGAAACCAGTCCGTGGTTAATTTTGCCCATCTGTTGTCATCCATCCTAGCCAAGTGATCCGCTCAATCCCACTTTAGCTTCCTTATCGCGTGTAGGAAGTTTAGGTTGTACTTGGACTTATTTTTTATTTCGAAGATTTTTTCCTTATCTCTCCTCTTAATACCCAAAATTACTCTTTCCATGTTATTTTGATGGGTCTCTATTTTTTTCTCTTCTTGTTTGGTAAGCGACCAGGTTTGACACCCGTACGACAGGGTTGGGAAGACACAACTGCTCAGAATTTCCCCTTTATGCCTTCTCGAAAAATTACCTTTAAAAATTGTTTTCAATGACCAGAATTTTTTCCAAGAGTTGGCTATTCTCGTATCGAGTTCTGAGTTTTTACTTTTATTAAAAATGAGATCATTTGCCCTAAATATTTAATTTCTTGTACCAACTCTATCTTTTTCCCATTATAAGCCCGAGTTAACCCGTTTTTGTTTGATAAAATTTTGGTTTTGTCCCTGTTAATTTTTAGCCCTGTTTTCTCCCCTCCTCTCTTCAGTTCGATTAACATATTATCTTTCAACTCTTCGTTTGACCCCGCGATCAGTGCGATGTCCGCAAATCTTAGATTATTCAGTCTATTTCCATTTATCAAAAGTCCTTTGATTTCCCTGTTCATCTTCCTCATTACCTCTTCCAGCGTTGAATAGAATTAGTGACAGGGGGTCACCCTGTTTTACTCCCCTGCCTACGGCAAGATATCGACCCGGTCGTTCAGTGACTACTCTCGCTTTCAGATCTGAATATATATGAATGATTAGTGAGACGAGTTTGCCTGGAACCCCTTGTCTATGTAATGTGTTAATTAAAAAGTTGTGTTTTAGAGAGTCGAAAGCCTTCTCGTAATCCACAAAAGCCAAGTGCATTTCTATTTGGTGTTCCCCTGTTTTTTCCATAATTTGTTTTAGCGTATGCAGGTGGTCTATAGTTGAAAAACCTCTTCTAAAGCTTGCTTGTTCAAATGGTTGGTTTTCGTTAAACTGTTTATTGATTCTAGTTTCTATTAATTTTGAGAAAATTTTTGATACGGTTGGGATAATGCTTATTGGTATAAAATTTTTAATATTGTGCTTATCCCCTTTTTTGTATAATAAAATAATTATATCTGATTTTTTCCATTCAGATGGGATTTTTCCTGATTTTCATATTAAGTTAAATAATTTGGTAAGATTTCGTATTCTACCAGTAATCCTCCTCCATTTCGAATATGTTTATTACAAATTTTATCCGCCCCTGACGCTTTGTCTTTTTTCAGATTTTTGATTATTGCTTCGATCTCGTGTTTTAGAAAGTGTGGAATCTCTTCCTTGTCCTCGGCTGTTATTGTGCAGTTTCTATTCTTGCTGTTGTCCTCGTATAATTTTGCATAAAATTCATTGGCCACTTCACTTGATTTATCCCCTATCGTACACTTTTACTCCTTTGGAGTCAATTAAATGAGATGTCCATCTCTTTCCCGTTGATAAACGTTTCCACATTTTTAAAATATTTTTTGTGCCTTGAAAAGTGTCCTCTATACCAGAGTTTACATAGTAGGTTCAATTCTATTTTTTCGTTGGCTGAGAGATATTTTTTGTTTCTTTATTTCTCTCTGTTTTCTATAAATAATTTAATTCTGTCCGAAATAGGTTTTTGTAGTTTGCTTCCTGATGACCCTCCAGTATTTGTTTCCAGAGATTTTGTTGCACTAGCCAGTTTTATAGCCTCATGGATTGCTTCCGAAATAGTGTGATTAAACCGATCTACACTATCTAAATCAGGGTTCCTTGTATAATCCTCCGTATCTATTTTTTGCAGCAATCTATGCAGTTCTATCTGATATAATCTTCGTAGAATTTATTTTTGGTACGCCGGAGATCCGTGTTGGCTTGTGAGTTCGTCCTTCGCTTCCTATTTTAATTTCGCATTTTATTGTTCTGTGGTCTGAGTGGAATTCAAATTCCGTATCTACTGTAAAATTACTATATTTTTTTTCTAGTGATTAGAGGGGCCAAAAAGTAATCTATTTGGTTTTTGTATTTCCTATTTGGGGAAACCCATGTCCATCTTTTACAATTGTTTTCTTTTTATTAACTGTGTTGACCACCTGGAGATTGTTATTCTGACAAAAGTCTACTAGCATTTCTCCCCTTTTGTTCCTTGTTCCATAGCCAGGGTCCCAGTGTATGTTCCTCTCCGTTTATTCTGTTACGGATTTGACTATTAAGGTCTCCTATTATTATTATATCATTTTGTATCTATTGATTTTTTGAAGGTTAGTTGCGTCCATAAGGGTTTCATAGAATTCATTTACTGACTCCTCACTGGAGGCTGACGTGGGGGGCGTACACTTGTATAATGGCAACAAGGTGCAGTTGAGATGTTTTTAATGTTATCATTGCAATTCTATCTGTTTTGCCCTTGAATTCTGCGATTTTGTTTTTCCATTTCCTGTTGGTTAAGAAACCCACCCCTTTTTGACCTCCCGCTTGTCCAAAATAACAGAATAGATTTCCTTTTTTTGTTTCCATAATAGTATCTCCTTCCCTTCTTATCCCAGCTATGCCTAAAATGCCGATTTTGCCGCTTTCAAAAGCATCCTCTAATTCCATGAAATTTTCTTCTTTTTTTAAAGTTCTTACATTAAGGCTTTCCACTGTAATTTTCCCACCAGGCTCCCTCCCCTTTTTTGGTTTGGAATTTTTGCGCTTGTGAGTTGGTCGTAAGTACCCAGGCTGACCAGGCGAATCTGGGTCCTGTCTTAAGATTATTGCAGTTTATTCCACAGCTTCACAATTAGTTTCTCAGAAATGTGTCTACCGGTACAGAAACAAGGACCAAGAACAGGACTTTTGTATTTGTATTTAACCCGTGATTTGTTGTCTTTATAACCAACTTTGAACTGGCCTAATTTTGGACCTTTGTTGATTGTAAATGGACATTGCGGGAGAATATAGACCCCTGTGCCTTCTCCCCCGCTGTATCACTGCCTGATTTGAGACATGACCTCTCACAGTAATGTGTTTTCAATAAATTTTTGTATTGGTTCATCCTGAAATTGGAAAAAGCATCTGCCAGTATGTTTTCAAATAAAAATTCGAAAGCTTATAAAAATCGAGCTAAATTATATTTTTTCCCATGTGTAACTGGAATGGTAGGGTAAATCGTCCACTTTTGGTCAGGGTACCATCTTTGGCTAGGTTTCTCATAAATTTGCTAGCAAATAAGGACTGCGTAAAACTGGGAATGTGATTTTTACCCTATGAAATCAGTGAACACTGCCGTTTTTACGATGTGTTGTATTTTCAAGTTTACGTCACCCATTCTTTTAAAAAAAATTGATTTGTGGCTGACTTCAAAACTTCAGTGATTTCTTATCAAAACTCTTAAGAATCCAGCAATTGGAAAGATCGTTATACGAAAACTTCCAGGCGGCAATTGCACTAGGCAATGTATTTTTCTACTTATTCATATTATTAGTAATGGATTTTGATTAGAAAAATTGGTTTTTATTCTGTTTTTCTTTAATTGAGAGGCATGGCCATGTGAGGGTTTCGAATTTAATGATTTCACCATCTTTGGTCAGTAACCTATATCGACAGATGGGTACAGTTCTAATCCATTTTTGGCCCCCTTTGTTATAAACGAGTTTTAAAAAACTGAAAATTTCTCAGAAAATTCTCAGATTCTTCGTCATGTTATCACCACTAAAGTGTCGCACAAAAAATAAGAAGAAATATACCAATAATTTTTTGAGCAATTTACGAATAAAAAATGACGCACCAGAAATGTGAGATTTGTTTTTATGAATAATATGAATATAAAATACAACTTATTGTGTTGGAAGTTCTATTTTTTCACGAAGAAATACGTCTAATATCTTCTATTTGCACTCCTCCACTACTTTCCAAGCTTATTTCCAGAGGCGGCGTGAGGGTAAAGCGAGCGAGGCGGTTGCCTGGGGGCCCCGCATTTGTCCAAAAATAATTATTAGAGCGGAGCCCTTCTACCGGCAACTCGCGATTACATTTTTACGGCTATTAATGTTTTAAGTATTGCATAGAGTGGCGCGGCTGTTTCGAGCGAATACTAAGTCGAACTCCAGAGTTCAGACCTCACCTAAAATCCTCTCTAGTCACTGTGTGACGAAAAAAGATGCGTTCTAGCCCCGTAGGTTGTAGACTAGCTCCTGCACTCGAGAATAATTTTTTTTTCTCTGAATATACCCAATTGTCCAATTTCCTAGATCGTTCTGTTTTTGGTTTTCCGATTTCGTCAATTTTCTCGCCTTCTACGTACATATTAAAACATAAATAAAACTTATTTAGGCCTACAAGTTGGATTTTATCATTTTTTGTTTTTTCTTATTCTTAAATGTTTGGCCTTTTTTTTCTTGCACAGTGTTTATGTCTGGTCTCTGATGCGACTATCCTGCATCCTTTATTTCTCTCGTCTTCCCTCAGACTCTTTCTTCAGCTTTTCACCTTTCCTTTATTATTCTTCTTTGCCTTCGCACGGATCGATATTAAAGTACACCCTTCCTGTCGTTAATTACCCAACTACAGCATCACCAGAACCAGAACCATCATCTTCTACAGCTAATGATCCACCTACTCGTACACCATCAGCACAGCCATCCTCTTCTGAATTTACAAATCTAGGTACGGCTACTATAGAAGCGCAAGAATCGAATTTCGAACCAAACTCTGACTCTGTGGATGATGAAGACATGTCACCCACTTCGGATTTTAGTGAATCTAAAAGTTCAATCGAAAGTGATCCAGGTCCTGATTCTCTCAATGAATACCGCCCTGCCTCATCTGCCATTATTTTAGACCCAGCAGATTGGAATACTGAAAATCCGAAAAATGTAAGTGAACTTGTTCGATGTGGTCCGTAGCAGGTGCTGCTACAGCAGCGTTGCGGACCCACCGGCAGGGCTCACCCGTCGTCACCACCTGGTTGCGTCGACACACGGACCAAGACGAGGAGGTGAGGGATGAGTGAAGAAAGGCAGCGCGTCCGGCCGTGAGGGACCTGAATTCCAGGCGAACGCTCAGGGAGTGCGGACCTCGGTCAGTAGGGAACCCCATGGTGGCCCTGGTAGGACGCGCGCACCATTGCGGCACGGAGAACTGGGGGCTCGGGCCTCGCCCCAAGGCATCCCTCCGGTCACTGATGCGATACTCGAAAGGGTAATTTCCGGAACCGGGGGTGCGGTGTCATAGGGACCACTTTGGCATGCGTGCATCGCCATACGTCCCACCGCACACCATTTTATTCTGTTGCTTGTCAGCCACTCACTTTGGCGAGTTGGCAATTTGCGCTTATGCTTTTAGAGATTAATATATCATGTTAATATAGGTATTCCATCCCAATGGGCAAAAACACAAATTTCCGCAAAAATTTTTTATATCTTTTTGCATTTTATTGTGTCTTCCATACAAGTTGTATTTGTTGTAGTGTGTATGATAACACGTGTGAGTTGATAAATTTTGTGTAAAAATGATTATTTTTGAACCTATCTTGCGGAAATTTGTGTTGAAACCTGACAAAGTCTCATTGTAGAAAATTGTGTCGATTTGCCCATCGGAAATAGAAACTTCATTCAGTAGCATCAAAATGGGGAAGGTGGCTAATGGAGCGTCGTATCTCTACATTTCAAAAGTTTTGTAGCTTACTATTCTGTTGTTCCTCTGTGTGTTACGTAAGGATATTATGATCATTGAATAATTCAAGCGGGATAGCTAATGATTTCTGTTGCTTCTTTAAAGGAAGTTGGATGAAGACATGATACTAAGTTAATTTTATAAATTATATGTGGCTACTTTATTTATGTACCTAGCGCAACACTTATGAACATCAACTTCATAGATATTGCCAACATTTTCCCATCATTGCTCTAAGATCAAATTAGGATCGGTTAAATAAGACCATTTTGAAAAGATTCCACGGGATTGCCAACGTTGTTCAGGTCAATAGGGTCGATTAGGTTCAACAATTTTGATAAGTTTCTACAGGATTTTTGTTAATGCTTCTATCGCCGTGTTAAGGTTAATTTAGGGTTGCTTATGTTTGAATATTCAAAAAAATTTCTGAAGAATTGCCAGCGTTTTCATCTTTGCTTCAAGGTCAAGTCAAGTTGCATTACGTTTGATTATTTTGAAAAGTTTTTAAGAAATCGCTAATGTTTTTGTCGCCTCTTCGAGGTCAAGTTCAGTTCGGCTACTTTTAACTATTCTCATGTTTCATGATTTCATAATTTGATTCGACCACAAGTATCAGCTACTGATTGTCACGTGATAATGGCTACATCGCTAGATTACATGCACATATTATTTACATCAACTTTACTTTTGCCAATCCAACGAAATGACATGCGCCGCGGACCAGCCAGTCCTATTATATTTCTTAATATCAAGTCTTAAACCCTTTATCAGACACTCAAAAGTTTTCTAAAATTATAACATTTTAGGAAAAAAACCAATAGCTCAAACACTGATAAAAGAGAAATGAAGTAAATCATTCAATACCCGTCTTTTCTGCCCTATTGCACTTTCAAATCTGAATCTTAAATTTAGAAAAATAGGAAAATACGGAATAGAGGAAGTAAGACGTGATATAAAAAATACAATAAAATATGAGTGTTTTTGCTGGATACAATGCGCCTTTTCCCCTTGTTGCGTTTTCAGATCTAAAATTTTCAAATTTGGTATATCTATGAGAACGGTCCATCATACTGGTCAGCCATTGTTGACCTGGCCTGTCCGACTCGACATACATATGTACAAATAACTTCGAGAAAATAAAAAAAGAAACAGCCTGAAGCACTACTTTTTCCTCAATGAAACGACCGGCGTTATAGTGGGAATTCAGGAATTTAAAATAAGTGGTATACTAGTATACGTGCATATCCATATAAAGCCACCATCATACTGAAATACTTGAACTGACTGTTGTCAATAACTAATAATTGTTTGTACCTTATTATAGATCAGATTCATTTCAAGTGGGGTTTGATCTTTACTGGTAAATTTGACACGTTCGGTTGTAAATTTGTCGCTTTGATAACCCGGAATTTGGATTTCTTCCAGCATCTAAAACAATGATTTCATTAGCCCATTTTTTGTGTAGTGTCTAATAAAATGATTTGCTGTAGCACCTAACTCGTAGGCACGAGACGTGACCAATAACGATATTTACTAAAATGAAACGAATTCACATAAAATTAAAATAAATTCGCTTACCTCGGGTGTTATGGGTTGCTTGGAAAGGTCAACGTACATGTTCTTTCCCGCAAACAAGTATGCAGAGGTACTATAAAAAAGATGCGGGTATTGCTTACTGCACGAGACGTCATCTACAGTGCAACCTTCTAGATCAAAATCATGTAACACCTCGCCTTTATCAATGCTTAGCAACACCATTTTTGACTGAAAACGAACGAGCATGTAAGATATATGTGATATTAGAAGTTATAAAATTAACACTTGATAATAAAGTAAGTTGAGAATTGAAAAAGTGATTACGTACCTGATTGAGATGTAATTGAAATAGAACTAGGTACTCCCAACCATAAACCTCTGCTATCTACATTAGGGTAACCCTTATTTTACAAGTTTTCGCCAATCGATTAGGTGCGCACTGAAATTTGTTCCAATGGACCAAGAACCATGCCATAAGAAATTTGAGCTCAAACTGAGGACATTAACTCGTGCTGCTTTGACCTTGAAGTTATGAGTAATACCTACTGAGATTTTACAAAAAACCGCGAATATCCCGAAATATACCAACTTTAGGACCAAAATGCATATATTATAAAATGTCCCTTGTTAAATTTCCTATAAAACAGCTGCCATACAACTTTTCTCTAGAACGCATATTTATCGAGATAATCGCAAAACTGTATGAACGTTTTTAGGAACATGGCTTTTGTTATTTTTTCTTTCATAACAGATCCTTAAGAGCCAAATTGCAGTTATCTAAAAAAATATTCTCTTTAGGACCAAAATGCAAATGACATAAAATTTTTCTCATTAAATTTCTTGTAAAAAACACTCTATACAACTTTTCTTTAGAAAACATATTTATCGTGACAATCGCAAAAATACGTGGAATGTCGGGTAACATGCACTACAATATGACATCAGTCTCTGTCTACTGGGGCAAGCGCCCCAGTTTTCCCCCTCCCCCCATCTGGCCACACCTATGACAGTTTGTTGGGTACCTACTATAGAATAGACTTCGGATTATTCATGCATATGTATCAACAATAGTCAACAATTTGCGCATAAGATATACACACGTTGTGTTGTTAAGGAACAGTCAAGTGTTTTCAGAATTCAGGGTCATTTCCTATAGGTCAATCGCTATTTCCTGTTGTTGATGTACATATCTCAAGTCCACGAAGACCAAGTCTTCAACGGAATCTTAGAATGCTCAGGACTCAATAAAAAGAGTTTGTTAACCCTAGATCGCAAAGTTTGGTTTTGTTCAGTCATTGAATTTGGAATTAGTTATGGCTCATGGATATCTCGTTGAAGTTTCAGGCTCTTCTGCAAATTTTTAATCACTAGGGTCAGACCAGCAGTCTTACTTCTTAAAAAAACAAGCTTTTGACAATCGCAAACACTTCTGCATGTCTCCATCGTCACTCCTTAAAAGATAAGATGAAAAAGATGTGCAGAAGTGGTTACGTTGCTCGTGCAAGTAAGGAAACATCAGTACTTGAAAAGTATCAGTTTTCGCTGAGGACACGCCCGCGCGATTGGCAATTTGGGAAGCACTCATGAAACATATCACAAACCACTACCGTTTCGAGACTTTTAGCCACTCACATATTTTTGTGAGTGTTCAACATCTCATCGTTTTAAAATAGTGTGTGCGAAGTGGTCACTCAGCATTAGTGTGATTACCGAGTGATGTTCACAAATGCACTCATAATTGGCCTCATTGTCAATAGGGCTGCTATAATAAACATTAGTATCTACTTATATTTTCTTGCTTGCACAAGCAAGGTAACTTTGCTTCTGCACATGTCTCTCTTCATCTCATTGTTAAAGGGGTGAAGATGGACACTTGTAGAAGTGTTTGCCATTCTTAAACGCTTGTATTTGTAGGGGGTAGGACTGTTGGTCTGACCCAAGTAATAAAAAATTTGCAGAAGAGACTAAAATTGAAACATTAACCAGGTAGTAGGTATCCATGAGCCATAACTAATTCCAATGTTTTTATTGAGTCTTGAGCATTCTGAGATTCCATTGAGGACTTGGTCTTAGTGGACTTGAGATGATGGATATCAACAATAGGAAACAGCTGTTTGCCCATAGGAAATGACAATGAATTCTGAGAACATGTGACTGCTCCTTAACAGCACAATGTTATATCTTATGCGCAATGTTAACTATATTGTCGATATACGTACTTAATCCAAGGTCTACTCTATAGTAAGTACCCAACAAACTGTCATGAGCATAGCCAGGCGGGGAAAGGGCAAACTGGGGCGTTTGCCCCAATAGACAGAGACTGAAGTTATATTCTAGTATGTATTACCCGACAATAATAGATATTTCAACCAAAAAATAATTTTTAAAAAAACCTATATTTTTCGAAAATTCCACGCATTTTTGCGATTAGTTTCCATAAATATGTTTTCTAAAGAAAAGTTGTATAAAATCTTTCTTACAGAACATGTAACCAGAAACATTTTATGTTATTTGCATTTTGGTCCCAAAGTGAAATAAAAGTCACATTCCTTGAAACTTTCACACATTTTTGCAATTATCTTGGCGAATATGCGCTTTTGAGAAAAGTTGTATGGGATCCTTTTCATAGAAAATTCAACCAGGAACATTTCATATTATGTACATTTTGGTCCTGAAGTTGGTATGCTGGTTTTTTGTAAAATCTCAGTATTACACATAACTTCAAGGTCAAAGCGGTACGGGTTAATGATATCAGATTGAGCTCAAATTTCTTATGGCGAATTTCTAGGTCCATGGGAACAAATTTCTGTGCACACCGAATCGATTGGCGAAAACTTGTAAAATAAGGGAACCCTAACCCACATACACTATCACAAAGGTGATAAAATGGTACGAAAACCCCTGATACAGAATGTCTCCATGAGTTCGGAATACATTTTTCAAATTTTGATTATTACTATGAAATGGATGACATCGCTTCCTACCCTATGTTAAGAGTATGGATTAAGATACCTACCCGATCTTCCAACGTATAATGCACAAGAATGTTGTTAAATGCTGCGGACGCCCATACCATCGGATTGGCTTTGTCTTCCGGTACAAAATCTTTAGCTGTGCCAACATCCATAGTTGTTATATCAAGTTTGATGAGTTTAGAATTGGGGGCGTCCTTAGTAGTTTTAAATACGAAATCCTTCTTATCGTTCGTCACATACTGCAAAAAAGAAAAGTGTTTACAACGGGTGGATATTGGGCTGAAGCGTTTTGGCAACACTGCTTCCGAGCATTCTGAGTAACATTCAGGTAAAGACATGTCGTGTATTCATTGGACAGGCAAGAATGATTTCTTGGATGCAAAAGTCATTGGCTTGGGCGACGAATCAAAACTATGGTCCAGAGAAGATTTGTGTTTCTAAATCACGGAACTGCGGAGACTCGGAAATTTAACATCGAAATGGAACAAGTGGGGGAGACCGGAGAAGTGTGATTATTAGCATAATATGTCATATAAATGCAAAATAAAGTCAATGTATTTGGAAGTATTATACTACTCAGATTACGTGCCTTTAAATATAAAATTTTGAAAATGTTTCAGCTGTATGTAGCTTAGGTAATAGTGGAGAACTTGAAACTAATGTGTAAGGAGTCTAAGCGCTACTGCTGTGGAAGTTGAATACTCATACATTTGTGCAGATTCCTTTGCGCACCTCTATTCAAATCCTTATTTTTTGCTCATATTTTTAAAAGCTTACATTCACCAACACAAAAGTTCTAACTAGGCATAAATTACGCTAATATATGACGTATTCATTATACTCCTATAGTGTATCGTCTTCTGACTTAAGACAAAGTATGCCAGATGTGACAACCGAGAGCTCCTTTTGCAGTCATTTTTCAAATAAATATGGTGTAACGATCGTAAAGAAGAGAGACAACTGAGCCTGCGGGAGATGAAGGACATGGGAACACTATATTCCGATGGATATACCTTTCTTTTACAGGATTTTTATTGCCCATTAATTTTCATAGTGATCATGTTCGACCCAGTCGCCCTACACATCATGTATCCACCCCAATGGGAAATTGGTCATTAGTAGAGTGCGGCATAATATGCAAATGCATATTTTTTAGGTCATCTCTGATCCTAAAAGTGATTAAAATTGTTTACGTCTCAGAAAAATCCCTGCATTTTGAGCCCCATTCCATTTTGTATATTGCACATATTTGGGTAAAAATGCCTATTTTTACATATTTCGTGTCTTTTTAGCGTTTTCTTGAACATATTTTTACATATTTTGCCAAATTTACAAAAATTATCCAAAATATGGCTATTTTGCGTTTCATCCTTGTAAAAAAAAAAAAAATTCGACTTTTGTTAGGAAGAAAAAGAAAATGTTGGAAAACATTTTTTTATAAATTTTTTTTGGCAGTTTGGTAATACTGCAACGCCAGGTTGAGCATTAACGTCCATAATACAAAGCCAAAAAGAGCCCTTTGACGGTGATTTATTCAGTTTTCTCTGGCATTTCATTTTAGAATAAAATTTGAACTACAATACACTACACAACAGCATAAAAAATAATTGGGATATAAACCTGTACTAGAGTACGCTGCAAAATCACCTGCGCAGGTGAAATCAAATGAGTGATTATGTGTTCATTCAAATAGAAAAACTGCTGTCTTCAGGAGGGTAAAAAATCGAGTAGAAATTATTCTACCAGTAGACCTGATTATAATTCAAATTTTAATTCAAATTTTAATTCAAATTTTTGGTCATGATGCAGTTAAATTTAGAACAAATTTTCTTCAAAATTGAATTTCTAATTGACTTAATGACAGTTGAAGTTTGCTACACGCTTATGGTTAATCATACTTGATCACTCAAATTTTATACAGGGCTGCCAACACTTGAAAAACTTTACATCCAAATGGGATGAGATTGTATGATTTTAGCTATATTCTGAATGCAGAATACGATAGCGTTAACCCGTTTTCTCGAGAACCTTTCATTTTCTACATTCAAAATCACAATTTTATCAGATTCTTATCGTTTTATTCCTTTTTATTGGCCACAAATAGCTATACTGATGCGCAAACTTATTTGATCAGTAGTATCATGTTGATGATAGTAAAATTCGCATTTAAGGTAAAAGATAAGGGGGGGGGAAATGAGCTACAACCCAAAAATTAACATCGGAATTGAATTCCTCATTGAAAATACTTATAAAATCATAATATGTTCTCAGTTTTTTGTTTTTTTTTGTTTTTTTGTTTACAAAATGTGAAGTTGTTTTAAATAGGTATTGCCTTATGAAGGAGGCTTTCAAAAATCTGTTAAATGGTATCCATATTGATTTTATATATTTTTACATATTTCTAGGAAAAACACGTATTTTGGCCATATTTGTGTCATTTTGTTTTGCATAATATTATGCCGCACTCTATAGTCATCAGTATCTATATGTGTTAATTTCGAATCTGGGTAGTTAATCTGTAGGTATAAAATGAATGATTATCATTATAATGATGAGGATGATGGTGGTGACAATGATGATAATATATAAAGGTAATTAGGATGCTAATATTACAATAGGTAATAATATTTGTGCACTTACACTGTATTCAAATTGCATTTCTGTGGTACCCTTAACGGGTTTACAGTCTAATTTCCCGTCTACTTTCCCTGGCGCCCCACTGAGATCGCAGATATGTAATGCTGAGGATTCCGATTCATCAGTGGAAGAAGTCACTAGTATATAATCATATGCCCAGGTGCTTTCAAAAGTACTGGAAGTATATAATGTACATTATACTAACTTAGACTGCGAACTGAATTTTTTTAAAAGTTTTATTGCTTTAGTTTCAAAACTTAAACCAGTTTAGCATGTGATCTAAGTAACCACCTGCCTCTCCTTGATACTACCATGCCTGAGAAGTTTCATGTGCGCTAGTTGTAGGCTATTATGTTTAATATACAAAGTTCAAGTTTACCAGTGTTCATTTATTTCAACGGAGTTTCAGTTAGGGGTCGGGGCCTCGTACCTTGCCTCTCACCTCATCAGTGTTTTCAGGTTATAGGCCCAGCACGCTTCCACTGTGCTGGAGAAGTTGGTATTTTAACTGAAAGGCAGTACTGAAGAATATGTATAGGAAGTGTGCTGGGCCCGTAACCTGAAGACACCGAGGATAGGAGGGGCAAGGCATGAGCCCCCGGCCCCTTAATGGAAACTCCGTTGAAATAAATGAACACCAGTTAACTTGAACTTTGTATATTAAATATAATAGCCTATTGCCAAGTCTTAAGTTATAACCGGGTCGAGGCCCTCTCTCTTGTCACTTGCGTAGCGAGTTCGGTGATTGATACGAGTAGACAATGCTTACAACGTTTGCTCATACAATATGTACAATGCTGCAAAGCGAAGATGATAATCTATTACGTTTAATATACAAAGTTCAAGTTAACCGATGTTCATTTATTTCAACGGAGTTCCAATTAAGGTGTTGGGGGGCTCGTACCTTGCCCCTCTCCTCATCGCTATACGTTTGACCTATTTGGCACTCATATCAGTTTCTGATCCTTATGCAGGAAAGTGCAACCGGAATCAAAAGTTAGAATTTTTTATTTTTTTGTAGACATTGTATATTTGGGCCATTCATGTATTCATGAACAAGGCACGCAATAAATAACGCTGATGTATAAAACAGTATTTTTGAAGATAACTATTTTTAAAAATTCAATTGTCAGTAGTGTTCTATCCTTCAGCTTGTGTGACATGCTATAAGGTAACCTAGCCAATAATGGGCACCTTAAGATATTTTTTCCCGTAAATATATATTTTTTTAATTCTATTGGATCAACTGGCGAACGTGAGACAAAAATTACTGAATGAAGGATAAAATTCTCCAATAGTTTGTCTTTGAATGGGAAGAAAGAGCTAAAATTTGTTGTTCAAAACTGGTATTAAAGACGACCATAATTCTGGCTAATAATGGGCACTGAAAAATTCGAAAATCCAGTTGAAATGAACTACACTTTATATAAATCTAAAAAATTTTATATCAATTTTTCCTGAAAATTATAGCTGAAAATATGAAACCCGAAAAAGATTCTATTATCAATTTTCGTTTTTCTGCACTAAATTTTGTACTGGCTTGCAGGATGCTACTTTTTACGTAGATGGATTTGATCTGTGACTTGAACTGTACAACATATATTGTTTCCAGCCAGAGAGCGCTAAGAACATCAGAAATAATCGAGGGGTCCATATTAAGGGAGAGTCCATAGTAGGCAACCTTACTTTATTATAAACACATGCAAGCTCTATAAGTGCCAACTGTGAAAGAAATAACGTCCTGAGAAGACCACAACAATGATTCTTAGTAGCCCGTAGAGTGAAAAAGAGGGTCTGGGGGAAATTTCCACTCTCACCCCCTCCTTCCAGTTCATTTTTTCTTCAGTCAGATGGGAAAAAATTATAAGCTACGGGGTAAGAGGTTTCTTTCATGGTGTAAGGAGTGATTGCTGATTCGATGTACAGTATTGATGTAGCCGAAAGCGTTGGAATTCAGGGTTTTTAAAAATATCGGGCCCTCCTGAAAATCCGGGCTTGGGGTGTTTCCCCCTTGCCTCCTCCCTCTCGACAGGGTTGATTATTAGCAACGTGCCTATTACTGGACAGATGACAAATTTTGATAACTATAATGGGCACTTGTACTATGAAGACATCCATTCCATTTACCCATGGATCCAGCATAGCGTATATCAAAGCATAACTTCAATAAAGTGCACTGCTACTTACCGCATAATAAAATCTGCATTAGCATTCAATTTATCAAAACTAGAAATTTCTTTCGTTCCTTAATTATTTTTTAACGAATACGGAAAACTTTGACTGCAGTCATCCTTTTTTTCAAACAAAAATTATTATCACGAAAATGGTCCAACTTTTTAGGGTTCTAAGGCAGTCAAATGAGGACAATTATGTTGGAAAGATAAACTGACATAATCAGTATTGCCAATCAGCCTTTAGAAATCTTAAAATAAACAACTGAAATCTAAATTGCCCATTATAGGTGAGGTGCCCATTATTGGCTAGGTTACCTTACTGTATGCAGTTATGGTTTTAATATATGAATAACTTACAATTGGACTGTAGGATTCTCTGCGAACTCAAAAATCATGGTATCCTCTGATTGCTGTGATCCCATTTTATGAAGCCAAATTTTTGTCACTAGACTTTTATCTTCTGGCTTCTTTCCCTTTTGATCGTGATATCCCTGAAACAGAGAAGGTAGACATAATTTTATAGTACATCAGATATATCAAGATTCCTGAAATAACTTTGTCGTAATATGTAAGTAAATAATTTTTCATCCAATCCGCGAAGGTATTTTCTTGTCAAATGGTGCATGGTACAAAGCCCTTTATGGAAATTAATTAGCAAATGCTCTGGAGTGATGATAAGTCGAGATGGTACTTATTTACTCAACTCCTAAGAATGTCTTGCTATATGTGAACTGCCAAATACGAAAGTACACTAGTTAATGTCTCATTTAAGCCTGAGTTGTAATACCTAGGATGCAGGAGGCAAGTCTGGGTGAATCGAAGATGTCTCTCAGAAGTGTTTCTTAATTGTCACGCTCATGATTTGGGCGAAAAATCAGAGTACGAGTATGCCTGCATTTGGTTTACTGCTGATCAGTTACTTCTTTATTAGTAGTTGTATTAGTATAGGGAATTGTACTAGGAAGCAATTTGGAAATGATCACATTAATAAACTCTATTCGAATTGATATTTTTATTTTTCGATTGCTAGTGCCTATATTCGTAATCCTTAAGTTGGTACAAGCATGGTAATCTTACACGCAAGCGCAAGCACGACTTTTTTTTTCATTACGCATAAAGCCAGTTATATAATTCATTGGTATCTACAAATATAGGCACAAAATTTTTACATAATAGCCCGGCCTAATATTTGAGCAGCCCTACCTAACTGACACGTTGCGTTATAAGCCTGCAAATTGTCTTCCATGTATGTTATGGAGGGGTATTTACTTATCAACGAAAGTTTGAGAAACAGTTTGCACCAGGGTTGGAATGTTTTAAAACAATGAAAAAAAAACAATCAGTGTTTTAAAACGAATATGTGTTTTAAAACATATTTTTTGTTGAAAATGTGTTTTTGTAACCCGATGTTTTTTTTTGTTGTTTTTTTCATTTTCTTTGAGATTTTCTCACCCAGAACTTACAGGGACCAAAGAAATTTGTCAAGTACAAATAAATTTCAGGATTTCACGCAAAAATTTCCAGAATGATTATGATATCTGTAATAATTATCAATACATTTGTTGGCCCAACGACGGGTATTCTTGCTAACAGTAACTCACTGTGTGACGTCAGACTTGAAGGTCGAATAACGGAACGAAAATGTAAGACAAAAGATCGGAAATTCGGTCGCGTCACGGCGATGGAGCGCTAGTGTATTTCATCCCGTTTTGTGTACTTCGATTTTTGGCCACCATTTGTGAAGTAAAGTCTGGTCCAGTTAAGAATAGCATATTTTGCAACAAGTGCAAGAAGCAGCGTTATTCGTGACGAGTGCGAAGTTTACAGCATGAGCAACGCGAGTGCTGCAAAACGCACTTTTTTTAAAATACATGCTCGAAAAGCAGTAGTTTATAGGAGTTGCTGTAATGCTTAGGTATCAAAACACGCATAAGCGACGAAAACGACGCGCCTGTCCGTCTAGTGTGAACCTTCCTTCTACTGCCAACTGCCAAGTAAACATACAGTTTTGACGTCACTTTTTTGCTCTAGTGCAGAGCTGGATTATTTTGGCATCCTTTATTGTGTTTTGTTTACATAGTACATTGTCGATTGGGAAATTTCACTTCTTGCACTGAAAAGTGGAAAAACAAGACACTTTTCGAGCATGTAAAAAAAAACAACATATTTTTTTCACGGCGCCGATAATGTGTTCTCGAACTCGTCTTTCCTATCCAACTTCAAAGTATCCATATATCGATGTGTATTGCGGGTAGCCAGTTATGTTTCTTAACTGGACCAGACTTTAGATGGCGCTCTATGTATTTCATCCCGTTTCTGTCACGTTTCGGTAGCTTCTGCATTTGTCCACCAGATGTCAGCCACTTTGCTAACGCGTCCCAATAGAAAAAAAAAACACGTTTTGAAACAATGTTTTTAAACGTTTTAAAACAACGAAAAAAAAACATTGATAACAGCATGTTTTTAGACAAAAAAACAGTTGTTTTGTTCTTTAATAAAAAGTGTTTTTTTTTTCGAACCTTGGTTCGCACGCTTCCCTCGCAAGATTATGTATTGTTCCATTGCTGTTTTCATTGACCATCTATCAATTTTAAAATATCTAGGCGGGCTGGATATCAGGAGTCCCTCAAACCCCATCCGACAAGGTTGAAAGTTCGGTTCAATCCGACGTATTTGCGTTTGTCTGACTAGTAATAACTAACATTTTTCTGACTTGCTGGCTAACATCAGTTTCCAACTAATGACCACAAGCTAACAACCAGCGGCGGGTAGGCCGAGGGGGAAAAGGGGGAATTTCCCCCTGGGCCGCTGGCGTAATGGGCCGTTGGGCCGGTTCACTTGCACAATTGGATAGCTCGACGTAAAAATGTACAGCTGACGGCCGCAGCCCTTGGCCCTCGCTAGAAAAAAATATTTCCTAAGTAATAAGTATTAGACTATAGACTAAAATAACCGACTCTGGATTGTTGCTTGAACTTTTGTTATCCTTAAATGAGATGTAGCTAGAACGCCTGCAAAGTATTGTGCGGAAGCCTGAGGAAAAGCAAAATCGTTTTTGGACAATTTTCTAAATTTCAAAATAATCCTCACGCCTTAAATTTTTCTTCGCATTTTTGAAAAGACAACTTCTCTTTGTTGAAAGCTTATAACATGGTTGAAGACACAATTGGAGACTTAGCAAAGGGATTAAGCGACTTTGAAGTTATTTTACATTCAACATAGTTATATGTTTGCAAGATAAATGAAGAACTGGAAAAAGTTGAGCCTGAGGTTGATTTTGAAATAGAAGACGAGCTTCCAAGAATACGCCGACGAATGAAGAAGAAAATGTTTAATTACGAGGGTGATGATAATCCAATAACAAATGAAAACGACAAATTTCGAATAGGAGGTCTTTACACAAATAAAAGCAACCACGGACGGGCCTGGCTGGGGGAATCCCCGGCCGGATCCCTTGGACTGCAGGCCCACCCAAAAAATGACTTGTTCCAGGAATGGGGGAAAACATGAAAACGAAGGGCCCCAACCAGTATTCCCCCTTTACAATTCCCTTGCCAGTCCGTGGGTGAATAAAAGACACTATTTTATCAACCATAAAGGACAAATTTCTGAGTCACAAAGCTGTATTTGCCGATATCAGTTGTTCGGACCCTAATCGATTTCCAAAGCTAAAGGATAGGTTGGATAACGATCAATTACCAGTGCTTACAAATCTATTTTCCCATATTAAAGATTTTCGAAAGAAATTGACCCTGCAAGACTTCAAAGGAGAATTTAGTGATCTTATTTGCAAAAGGGGCAGCTTAAAAAACTATCTTGCAGAAGAGATTTTGATCAACTAGGCCTGTTGGACGATGAAGAAGAAAGTAACGGTAGTAATAGTGATGATGCTGAATCCCAACCCAGCAGTTGCAAAGAACTTTGTAAAAAGTGTCCTGCCTGTTGTTTTCTAGTCATAAAAAAGTACAATTTTTATAAACTTGCGTATCCAACCTTATACATAGCTTATAAATTATTATTGACTATTTCCTTTGGAGAAGTATCTTGTGAACCATCCTTTTCTATTTTGAAACATAGAAAGAATAGATTACGGTCGGTACTTACAGAGGCGAAACTTGACATTCAGTTTGGAGGGGAGGGGGAGGAGAAGGAAAATTTGCCGTCAAATATTTTTTGAAAACTAGAAATTCGCTGACGACATTTTTTTTTTAATTTGAAAATTTTCCGATTTTTTAATCAAAATATTTTTAATTGAAAAAAAACAACAAAAAACCATAAACGAACGTTCTTGATAAATGAAAAATTCAAATGAACATTTTCAAAATTTGCAGCCTGCCAAATTATTAGGAGTGTTTCACCCCCCATAGTTTCGTCCCTGCAAATGCACAATGAAACCTTATCCCCCCCAAGCACTCACATGAGCATACCTAGTCTGGGAGGGTAAGTTGGCAGGATGTTAGGAATACTTGAGAGGAACACACAACTTCCTTTACACATCAAGGTAGTCATTATTTATTCTTGGTGATCTTTTTTTCTGAATTTCCTCTGGTTCGTCTCCTAAACTGGTTCCAATAAAATCAAAAAATAAACGTTAAAAAAAACCTACACAGTTTCAGGTCAATCGGTTTAGGGGAATCCGTGCCTCAAGCTCCCTTTTATTATTATGGAAAACACACGTGGAGTTTTGACTTTTGTTCCAGATTTTCCTCATATATTCACCAGGATCAAGCCCGTAAATTAAACAATAGAACATTTGCTATCGGATTCAGCTTGTGACATTGGAAAAGAAGTCTTTTGCTTTCAACTTTCTCAAATTTCAGGCTCCAGATCAAACAGAGAACCTAGTAAAAACAGAATAGTCATTGAAATTCGAAATTCAACGGTCGCTACCGACTTTCAGATTTTCGAAGTGTCTTCCACATTTCTGATTTGTTTCAACCTTTCAGATAACTTTCGATACTCAGCTTGAAACCTTCGGCTTTTGACTGACACTATAGTCTCTGACAGGAGTCCAGGGTACTCCATTTTCAGAAAAGAAATTTGACTTTCAGTTTGGGGAGGTAGAGAAGAAAAATTTACCAACAAATATTTTTTGAAAACTAAAAATTCGACGACAAAATTTTTAAACAATTAAAAATTTGCGGATTTTTCATCGAAATATTTTCTAATTGAAAAAGAAATAAACAAATAAACATTCATAAAAAATGAAAATTTCAAATGAACAGTTTCAAAATTTGCCGACTGCCAAATTATTGGTGGGGGTCAACCCCTACCCCCTATAGTTTCGCCCCTGGGTACATACAGATGATCACTTGGATGCACTTATGATTATTAATATCGAGAAAGAAATCCTCTCAGAAATAAAGAATGAGGACGTTCTTTACGCGCTCACGAATAAGTCCTCAAGTATTTGGAAATTGTTAAATTAATTAATTTGATAAACAAGTTTTTTAGGCCAACCTATAATATTAGATAAATGATCTTTTATTTTTAATAGACCTCCTAATTATGAAAATAATATTATGTATTAGGTATTTCTGTTATTAATAAACAGACTAATTTTCTTCTTTTCATTTCGCAGAGAGGTAAAAAAACAATTTTCTTAATTGAAACGATAAAAGAAGGGGGAAAACTGTGAAATGAGTATCCACGTGATAATTTGTTTTTTTGAACCCTGAAAGATTATGTGTAAATAAAATGGGGTGGAGCACAAAAATTTTTTGGGCCGCTTAAAAATTTATAAAGGGCCGCTCTTACATTATTTCCCCCTTAGTTTCAATTCACCTATCCGCCCCTGCTAACAACTAATGGCTAACTTATCATATTCCTATTTCAAATACTAGTATAGAACGCTTTCTCCCTTGAACTACCGTTTATTGTATCTATCGGATTATTATTTTCATTGATTTTCATCTGTACCTGATAGCTAAAATTTCTTTGTTTGGATATACAACTTGTATTGTGGTGGGATGTATGGCGATGCACGCATGCCAAAGTGCTCCCTGAGACACCGCACCCCCGGCTACAGGAACTGCCCTTTCGAGTATCACGTCAGTGACCGGAGGGACGCCTTAGGGCCGGGCCCGAGCCCCGATTTCTACGTGCTGGAAAGGTGCGCGCGTCCTACCAGGGCCACCATGGGGTTCCCTACTGACCGAGGTCCGCACTCCCAGAGCGCTCGCCTGGAAATTTCAGGTCCCCCACGGCCGGACGCGCCGCCTCTCTTCACTCACCCCTCACCTCCTCGTCTTGGTCCGTGTGTAGACGCAGGCAGGTGGTGACGACGGGTGAGCCTTGCCGGTGGGTCCGCAGTGCAGCTGCAGCAGATCTTCTCTAGGATGGTACAGAGTTCTCCTCCTGTTCGATGGTGCGGGCTGAGCTTGGTGAATCGCCGGCCCTCTGCCTCGACCACTCCGTCTGCATCTTCTTCTTCATGATGGTCGAGACAAAGGCCGACACCCGGTTCTAACTGCTTCCGTTCTTCATCATCTCCGGAACCAGGGTGTCCGGCGCGAGATGGCTGATCACGCCGACGCCGTCGTCGTCTTCTTCTTCTTCATCGTCGCCGTCGGGATCGATCGCTGTTGTGGCCGTCCCACGCCTCTCCTGCTCCCAGGCCTCACACTCGAACAGGGTGTGTCAAGGTGTGTCCTCCGCCCCTCGATCACAGTGCGCGCACACGGGGCTCGGTGCTATCGACATCCGATGTAGGTACGTGTCGAAGCACCCGTGGCCGCTCAATACTTGGGTAAGGTGGAAGTTAAGCGCTCCGTGCGTTCTTCCTACTCAACTGTCGAGGTCGCGTATCAGCGCTCGGGTCCACTCGCCCTTGATCGAATGGGCGAGCGCGTCCTTCCACTTCCGAAGCGTGTCCTGCTGGATGACTCGCTTGACCCGAAGTGCCTCCCGTTTCGTCTTCGCTTTCTTCTTCGCACCGTATACCGCCGCAATTTTGCCGACCTCGAGTTCGATGTGCGGTATACGCGCTAACACGCCTACTGCATCCGAAGAAACAGTGCGGTACGCACTGACACACCTCATTGCGGCTTTTCGCTGGATCTTCTCCATCTTCGCTCTCCTGTATGGTATATCGATGGCGTCGGCGAATACTGGCGCCCCGTATATGAGGACCGACATGATGACGCTCACGTACATCCTACGTCGCTGCTCTCTCGGTCCCCCTAGGTTCGACATCAGACGGGACAGCTGGCCGGCTACTCGATCCGCCTTCTCAGCTGCCCGTCGGAAGTGCTCTCGGAAATGCAACTTCCCGTCGAACCACAGCCCCAGGTACTTCAGGGCTGTACAGAGCCCAATCTCCACACCTTTCAGGACAAAGGTGGGTGGGCTGTACTTGCGTCGCGTCGTGAACAAAACCGCTTCTGTCTTCTGAACCGCTAAGCACAGCCCCGCCGATTCGATCCAGTGGGTCAGCATCTCTAACGCCTGGTTCACTCGTCGCGTGACCTCTGCTGTTGTCTCGGCCTGGCACACCACCAGCGTGCCGTCGGCGTAACAGATCAACTTTACGCCTGGTGGTAGTGCCAGCCTCAGCATCCCGTTGAAGGCGACGTTCCACAGGGTGGGTCCCAGTACTGATCCCTGAGGAAGGCCGCAGGTCATCTCCCGTGTGATTGGTCCGGCCGCCGACTCCATCTCTATCCGGCGGCCGGAAAAGTAGTTCCTGATGATGCGCACGAGGTAACCAGGTACCCGCGCTAACTCCAACGCCTCCATGATACGCGTATACGGAATGGAGTTGAACGCGTTCTTGATGTCGAGGCTGACCGCCGCGCAGATCTGCCGCTCGCGAATCGCCTTCTGCGCCAGTCTCTTCAACTTCAGTGCGGCGTCCGCAGTCGAGCGCCCAGTTCTGAATCCGTACTGACTGCTTGAAATCGTCTTCCGCCTTTGAAAATGCTCCTCCAGCCTATCCACGATGGTACGCATACAACTTACTAAGAAGAGTAAATATATATAATCGCTCAGCTACAGGAGAATATGTGGCTAGTCTCTAACGGCTGGTTTAATATTCGTGCTTCTAATAAATAATAATATGTAACATTTGATGAAAGAGAAAAGATTTGGTTCTTGGAGTTGTTTTGGCGGTTGTTATTGTACAACACATTTCTGTGACCTTCAGGTCGTGCTGTGTTAACATATCCTGCATGAGTTACATAAATTAGGAATTACAGAGTAACGGTCGAGAATTTTTGGGCTCCATGCCGGTAACATTTTACGGCCTGTGTGATACGGAATGACCCATAAGTAAGGTACACATTTTCTATACGACGAACCGCGTGAGTTAGAAGCCTGAAATTTCGCATGATGAAGCAGTGGAGGCTTGGCTAACATCTGCTGATAAGAGTGGTTCATTGTCTGCGGTAGTATGGTTTTAAAAATTGAACGACCACGATAGTCTTGACTGAAGTGTACACACCTCTTAAAATAAGCGAAAAATTCGTTTTTACTGCGCACAAAAAAAAAAAAAAAATAATAGTTGAATTAAAGCGGTGTATGTGGGAACGCCATTTCTCGAAAATAAGTACCAGTATGATGTACAAAATTCGATCCCGGTGTCGTAAATTTGGCGAATACGTAATCCTCGAAGAGAGCGACCAAGCACCGAGGTCAACGAGCAGGCGATTTGTCGCACTGATGAGCTCTTTTACACCAATCGGAGTTTGAAAATTCGTGAAGTTGCAGAAGCAGCGAATTTATGAAGCCAGTTGTTCACCAAATTGTGCAGGGAGACCTACAATTTCGAAAAGTTTGCGCACGCTAGGTGCCTAAACAGCTGACTCCTCAGCATAAACGAAAATGGAGCGGGATGGGGGTAATGGACCATCCTTCACACAGTTCTGACCTTGCACTATCGGAGTACTACCTGCTCAGCCCTCTCAAACAACATCTCGGAGGAATGAAGTTTGAAAACAATGAAGAGAAAGTAAAAGTCGAGACATGTTTCGAAGTCCAGCGTGTACAATTTCATGAAGAAAACATTTTTAAACTGAATGAGCGATGGAAAAATTGTATCGAAATGGGTGGGAATTAGGTACATTGAAAAATAGCTAATAGAGTCTACCTTCACAATCTTGTATGATTTTTCGATTTAGTAAATTCTTCAATTTTATAGAATTTTTTGTACCTTACTTAGTTATTCCTCGTGTGTGTATTGTGTTCTGGGTAGTGTTATATATAATTTTCATAAAATCATCCTTTATTTGAATGAAGTGCAGCCTCTGAAACGTAGTTCTTTTCTTTCGGGTTTGCAATGTAATATTTCTTAGGCCTGCATATCAGAATAATGTTCGAACGGAAATTATTCCAGATCGGATTTTCCGTAGCAATGGCTCTGTAGAACGACTAAAAAGGGGAAGGAGTTGAAACAACTTTTTACAAGGAAGACACTTTAACTTGGGCTTTATGAGAAAGCCATTAGTTTCTTCGGTTCTCGCATTCATCCGAGTTTTTAGAGAATGCTTCCCTGTCATCATGTCTCTCTGTAGCTAGAATGAGTTGTTCATTTCCAGGGAGGGGGAGGGGAGGTAATATACATTTCATGTAGAATTGAGTCTTGTATCTTATTGATTTAGGTTTCGATAACGTACCGTATATATCAGTCCTGTATTATCAAGTGTAAATTCGTAATCACTGCCTACCATTTCCAAGACATCCTTTAACGGCTGGTTACCTGAAATCAGTGCATTTCATTTTCGTAAAATTATTTTCTTTAATGTAAAAGCCAGAACATGTGGAACTGTCGAAGAACGTGTTAATGGGGGAACGGGAGGATGTAAATACGAAAAATCTAGACGATACTTCCAGACAAATTTCAGTTAGCAAACAAGAAAGAAGAAAAAAATTCCATGTCTGACTCATTTTTTTGACTCCTGGGTCCCAATTTTCTCGTCTGGGTACCAGAATTTACCTTCTCTCAAACTGTTGGTAGTAAATTACTGAAATGTTGAAATTTTCTGTAATAAACGAAACAAAACAAAAAAATATTTCCAATTACTTCATTTTTCCGACTGAGTGTCAGAATTTCCCGACTCAGAAATGAAATTTCCCGAATGTCGGTCCTTACGACTTTGTATTTTCTAAAAACTCAGTAATGCCTTCCTGCGTAGGTAATCATATTTGATTCGAGTATGTGTTATTCGCTTGCTCTTCCACCAACTTCTACTGTCGCCCTATTCGGTTTCGACCAAACTAGTGGAGAAGGCTTGAAACATGTCAGTTATTTTGCTAAATTCCCATCTGTGCACAAATTCTCGGGGTTTTTCAAAAGCTAATAATTTTGCAAAACATGATCATATTATTTCAGCTGTATCACGTCAACAAATTAAGTTACAAACATGGGTGATGCTTTAAATATGCAAAATCATATTCCTTTAGTGATAAAATAAATTTTGATCTTGTATAATTTTGAAATTTTTATTTCATTTCTGAATAAACTGCAATCAATAGATTTGGCCACATTTCTCAGGAATCACAGGTAAGGTTAACATGCAGTCAACATTTTCAACATTTGGCAATACTACCCTCCTAAGCCAAAAAGACGTATCTCCAGGGTTTTGCGAAAATGAGTTATTAGGTCTATATGCATGTTCGTCGTTGTTTGCATGATGTTACCAAGCGAAAACGACGTAACTCGATGAAATAGTGTTGCAAAAGTAGAAAACAAAAACGACGTATCTCAGTATCATCATGAAAAACTAAGCGAATTGGACGTATGTCAGTATTGCTGAGGGAAAAATACGTATATCCTATTTAGAAATGAGACTATAAGGAACAATTAGAGAAATCTGCAAATAATATTTATTCAAGCTAAAACAGAGGCGGATGTAGAATAGGCAGTGTACTAAATACTACATAAATATTTTATAACATAACTTTGTAGTGGTTCTGTTTTAAAATCAGTAAAGCTTCTGACAGTACAGCCGCTGATTTCTTCAGAGGATAGTTTAAATAAGAGTGGAGATACTACATAGTACGTAGCGTACGAGTAATATTAATTTGGTTGTGTACTGGTCGTTGAGAAATATTAAAGATTGGAGGGGGGGGGGGATACAGAGATCGTAATCGCTATTTGCCATTCTCAGCTTCGAAAACTCGTTATTTTCGATTTTAAAGATTGAAAAATAGGGGATCACCGTTTCGGTTCTTCAGTTTTGAAGGGGCGCGCATACACAGAAGGACAGTTGTGTTTTTTCTTCGAGTACAGTGTGGGACAGTGTGTAAATCGAAAACTTGAGCGTTAACATACAAATTACAAACCATTTTCTAGATCCATGAATAAAAGTTGGCACCAGTCTGCATCTTTTTTGCACTGCGGATAGGCCATACGTTTACCATCATTGGAGACTGTAGGATTGCCTATAAACACGGATGCTTTTTCACCTAGTTTATTTGGGTCGATCAGGACTGTTGGTTTCCCTTTTGGTTCATGGGCCACGTTCAAAGTACTGGAGAAAAACGTTTATTTTATAAGCACAGGTTTAAGTAGAGGCTAATCGTTATCAACTAAAGTACATATAATACAATAAAGCTCACCTCTGGTCTTGCATACCAGTATCCGAGTAGGTGAAAAAGACTTTTTCTGCCATTTGATAAGGAATGGAATTTGTCGGGTAGTTCCGCCGCGCTTCTACGGTTTTTTTAATTGTTTCACGCAATTCGGATTGCGAAACATAATCTAGACTGATTTTGTTCTCGGCCTCAATGAATTTTTTAGTAGGATCTTTGTTCAAGTCTTCCAAATCTTGGTACATATCTGGGACCTACAACAGTGGTAGAGTCATGTTCTATGTACCTGAAACGTGTCTACGAAATGTAACATTTACTTACATGAATTATTATACTTACTGGAATCTTCTTGTCGGTGTATACTGGAATTATTTTATCATTTCGATTTGTAGGTGGGTATGCAGGTGGTTGTCCAGGTGGTGCAGGTGGTTGTCCAGGTGATGCAGGAGGTTTCGCCGGAGGAGTTGTCGCCGGAGGGGTTGTCGCCGGAGTAGGAGTTGTCTCTGGAGTAGGAGTTGTCGCCAGAGTAGGAGTTGTCGCCGGAGTAGGTGTAGCCGGAGTAGGTGTAGCCGGGGGAGAATTAGGTTGAGTAGGAGTAGCTGGAGGAGGATTAGGTGAAGGAGGCTCACATAACAGACTCTTTGGACATACCTAGGGGGGAAAAATATAACAGTGTGTAACTATAATATGCCATGTGAACATTTCTTCAGCAGATTTCGCGAACATTGATGTGCCTCAGGAAAATATAATTATTCCGTAATATATAGTATCCTCAGAAGTAGTGATAGGTATAGCAAGAACCAGAGACGAGCGCTTGCACCTTCTTTCCAAAGTCAAAGCTGCCAATTGAACACGGCTGAAGTTGAGACATTCAGAAATATTTTAATCAATGTTTTAAACGCTATTTATTGCCATAAACAGGAACTCTTTGAGCTACTCAGTGTTCAGAACCTTGAACGAACTCTTTCTGCCCCTCTTATATCTTTTGACCGTCGGATACACACACGGTACGAAAACAAATTTCATGCAAGAAAGTCTGTTTTTTGGCGGATAAAAACACGTTCTCTCCTTTAGAATGTAAAGACCGCCAATTCTGGTATATTGAAAAGGAAGTTATCAACGAATCTCTGTCGGAATTGGTTTATTTATCCACTTGGATACCATCATACGTAACTAAAAGTGATACATAAATACAATGTGGATGTGGAGGCAGAAACTATTCAATTTTCACTGTTTACTCACTGTCTCTTTCAGTATTTCCCGTTATGAATTTTGTTGTCCTCTAGCAGTGGCGTAGCCAGAAGGTAGGAACAAAATCAAGAAAAATTTTGATTCGTTACCATTCTGATATTTGTAACGAAAGTTAATTTTGATTGGTTCCAGAATTTTGTTCTCCTGTTTGTATTTATTTCGTTACGTTACTTGATATCGTTTTATTCAATTTATTTTGTTCCACGTTCCGTTACGTTCCGATTTGGTTTTAACAGCCCTGTTCCTAAGCTTCCAGCCTCAGTATGAACTTCTAACTAACTTCCAACTTTTTTCGGCTTCGAGCTTCTTTTACTTATTCTCACCATTTCATTTTCACTAAACTTTCCGATAATTTATGAAGAATTTCATTGGAAATATTTGGGGGAAAACACTGATAGTTTTTAGAAGAATTTTATCGAAAATCTTCAGGAAGAATCTCTAATGATTTCCAGGGAATAATTTAATTGGAAATCTTCGAGAAGTATCTCCGATGATTTTTAAGGAATTTAATCGGAAATTTTTAGTGAAAAAAATTTTGATAATTTGCGAAGAATTGAGACTATTTTCCACTCATGCGATGGAATCAGAGATTTTTTCTGAAGATTTCTGATGAAATTCTTCGGAAATCAGCTCACAATTTCCGAAGAATTTTATCGAAAATAATTTGAGGAAAATCTCCGATAATTTCCAAAAAATGTTATTGGAAATCTTCGAAAATAATCGCCACTAATTTTCGGAGAATATCTTCAGAAAAAATTTCCAACGATTTCCGAAAAATTTCATGAAAAATATTCGGGGAAAATCTCTGATCTCATCGCATGAGAGGGGAAATAGTCTCAATTCTTCGAGAATCGAAATATCGGAGGTTCTTCTCGAAGATTTTCGATAAAATTCTTCAAAAACTATCGGAGTTTTTCCCCGAATGTTTCCTCTTCAAAAATTTTTGGAAAACATTCTCAAACAAATTCTTTAATGGGATCATTCGGAAATTTTCGACATTTTTTATAAAAATTTCCAATGAAATTCGTTTAAAATCATCGGAGATTCTTCTCGAAGATTTCCAATGAAGTTATTATTTGGAAATCATCAGGGATTTGTCCTGATGATTTCCGATAAAATTCTTCAAAAACCATCGGATTTTTCCAAAATATTCTTATAATAACATTTTGTAAAAATTATCGGAAGATTTTTGAAGAAATTCTTCAGAAAACGTTAGAAATGTTCTCTGAAGATTTCCGATGAAATTCTTCGGAAATTATGTTCTCACAGATTTCTGATAAAATTCTTTGGAAATCATCGGAGATTTTCGAACATTTCTGATGAAATTCTTCAGAAATCTACTGTAATTTATCCCAAAAATTTCCGATGAAACTCTCTGGAAATCATCGTACCTTTCTTCCGAAGAAATGCTTCAAAAATCATCAGAGATATTTCTCAGTGATGTCCGATGAAATTCTTCGAAAATTATCGGAAATTTTCCCTTAATATTTTCGATGAAATTCCTCGGAAATTATCCTCGAAAATCAAAGGAATCTTCCCGCATGTGTTTTTCGAAAAGAAGTCTACTCGGGACTAGAGCGTTTTTTCGCGAGCGAAAGCTTCACTTTTGAAGTTAACACTCCTCTTTATATGCATACAACTCGAAAAGGAAAACCTTTTTCCCGATGCAAACGCTATCTCACTCCTGAACACAAGCTTCTTCTTCACTTTTTTTATGCATACACTCTGCAGTTTGCACTCACGTTTGCGAAGCGAAAGCTGAAGCTTCTTTTTATGTATACCTTCAATTGTACCAATAATTTCCCCGGTGTTGCCATGCGTGTAGCATTCGCTACACCCGCTATACAGAAGTTGCCGGCCCTGCCTTATTCATTGATATTGGCAAAGTCATTACTGTTTTGGTTTTTTCAAATTTCAAATTGCGATTTTGGGACTTATTTGAAAATCAGATAACAGATAAGTATTTAAAATCAGCAGCCCAGCCGTATTCCAGTGCTTCGCTCGATACTATTCTATCGAATTTCGGATAGTTATTGAAGTGCACTAGCCCTTCTTTTGCGGGAGAAAAATAGTCCATTAAAAATGTAACTGGATTATATCACTTGGAAAAATTGGAATTTTGCAATTTATTTTTAATACCTTGTGAATGTACTCTCCAGAGACCTAGAATCTGATGGATCCAATATAATGTTCTTTTATTTCCTAATTGCATCACGAACTGAGGCGTACGAAAGGTTTAGGGTGGAGATCTTCCTCTCAATTTTTGACTGTTTCCTTTAAGTACTTTTGAATGTGCATGCGCTTGCGAATCAAATCAGTCAAAAAACGTATAAAATATTCATTCGCAATGATTTTCGGATTTCCTAGCTGGAAATGAAATTACTTTCTTCCCCTAACGATTTTTTCCATCAATACGTCCCTGATCATGTATTCAGTCAATAAAAACGGGGTTTCTAATCTGCTTTATTATACTGAATATATTTTTGGTAACTGAATATGTTCATAACGGCGTTAATAAAAATACATTTTCTCATCCAAACACAACAGAAAAAACAGTTTCAAGCACTAACGTGTATAGGTATCAAACACATACAAAACAAACTATAACGGTGAAACTGATAGGAAAGAATTACCATGATTGTATGATAATGCTCGACGACGAACGAACGCTTTCAGAATTCGGTGGGAGATAATCTATACAATATCTTAATAATAGGATGCATGGCTAAAAGACGTGTACATTGCTCGCCCCCGAATGAGCCTCGGGGCTCATTCAGACGGAATAGGGATTAACGACCGAACATGGCAGACCCGAGTGGTCCCATCTGCAAAGCGCACTTGAACGACTCTTACCGCTTCGTTGGTCCCCGGACGAATCTCAACGACCGTTGCAAGGGGGTAACGGCCAGGCGACGTGGTTCCCTTCACAAGCACTACATCGTTTAGCTCCAAATTAGGTCGCGATTTCCCCCATTTAGATACCCGCTGAAGGGAGTTCAAGTAGTCCCTCTGCCATTTGGTCCAGAAGGCACGAATGACACTTTGATGGAGAAGATAGCGCCGTCCCAATGATGCTGGTACCTCTTCACCTTCAACCACTGTTAACAGGGATCGTCCCACAACCAGGTGAGCCGGGGTTAGTGCGAGTACCGCGGGATCTTCGGAGCGCACCAGTGGGCGGCTGTTTAGTATGGACTCAATCCGAGTGGTGATTGTATGGTAACCTTTGTAATCCAAGGTTTGGTCTCCAATGGAGCGTTTCAAATGGTACTTCATCATCTTGACCGCTGATTCCCAAAGACCACCCATGTGGGGGGTGTACGGTGGTATAAACTGCAATTTAATACCTTCAGTAGCAGCATACGAGTGGATTTCGGGCGCATGCAAGTTTAAGTAATGCGCAGCTCCAACAAAATTGCGACCATTATCAGACATGATCGAGGAAGGCAGACCACGCCGAGCTACAAACCTTTTTAAGGTGTCCAAAAATGCCGATGTTGATAGCTTGGAGACCACCTCCATATGAACCGCCTTGGACGCGAAGCAAATGAAAATTGCGATGTAAACTTTGGTAAATTTCGTTGTACGATGTTCGATGCATTTTGCTATGAATGGGCCGGCAAAATCGACACCAGTGTGTGTGAATGCGGCGCATATTGTCACTCGCGATGCCGGTAGTTGACCCATAATTTGTGATGCTGTCTCTTTACGGTAGCGGATGCATGTAATGCATCGGTGTACAACCTTCTTGACAATATTTGGTAAGCCGCCAACGACCCAGTAAATTCGTTTGACCATGTTGACAACAAACGAACGACCAGCGTGGAAATACTTGGTGTGGATGTACTCCACGTACAACTCGATCATCTTCGATTTTGCTGCGAGAATGATCGGATGTTTTTGATTGAATGGCAAAGTGGCATTCCTCAAACGACCACCAACTCTGAGTAGACCATTGTCATCGAGGAATGGCAACAACGAACTTAACAAACTCTTTTCGGGAAGAGTTTTGGTTTTGGCGAGACAGGCAACCTCCTGGCTATAGTGTACGCGTTGAGTATAACGTAACACCACAGTTTTCGCTACCTCCCGCTCATCAGCCGATAGTTCAACGGTGGTGCACTGGCGCGACGTGATGAACCGATTGATGTAGGCGATGGTGTTTATCATGCGGCTATAGGACGAGAAGCGATCTAGAATGGTGATGTCGACCACTTCCCGAACTGTTGCATGACACAAAGATTCGACACGAAGTTCCTCTTGGATTGGTTCATCCTTGGCCCTAAATGGTACAAATTGGTAGGACACACTGAACAAATATCTAGGACCATAACACCAAAGATCTTTACAATTTAAGAATTTCTTTGAGGATAGGCCGCGAGTGGCCAAATCGGCAGGGTTATCCTTAGTGGCGACATAAGAATACTGGGACATTGGTATAAGGTCTTGTACCTTTTTAACTCGGTTAGCAACAAACGTATGCCAAGTGGCTGGGGATTTCGTGGCCCAAGCTAGAGCAGTAGTCGAATCTGAAAATAACATGCAATTTGTGACAGGTATTGCTAGGACACGCGAAATACGTACAATCAGTTTTGACAGTAATACTAATGACTCTAATTCTAGCCTATGTATATTATCAGCTTTAATTGGCGCAACACGAGTTTTAGAGCAACAAAAATAGTTTTCAATTACGTCATTTTTCTTGGTAAGTACATAAACTATGGCACAGTATGCCTTTGTGCTAGCATCACAAAACCCGACAAGATAAGTCTCATGTTGAGAAGTAACAACTGACGAATATGGACGATTAATTTCAAACGATTTCAACTCCGCGAGATCGCGCACATAATCACAAAATAGTACTGCAACATCTTCGGGTACTGCCTCGTCCCAAGGGAGGTGCCTTTTCCAGAGTTCTTGTATAAGAGTCTTGAACCGAATGGTGACAGGGGTCACCATGCCAATAGGGTCGAATACTTTGGACCCGAGCGACAAAATCAAACGTTTTGTCACCACAGCGGTTCTGTCGAAGTGGTGGTTGATGTTGATACCAAAGGTATCAGTATCAGAACGCCAGACCAGTCCCAAAAGCAGGACAGCGGTGTCATCAAATTCAAGTGGACGGTTGGTTTCAACTAGGTGCGGCTCAATGGTAGAAAGTAACTCCGGCGAATTTGAAATATACTTCCGCAATGGGAAGCAACCGGACAACAATGCAGTGTGGATATCATAACGGAGTTTGATAGCGTCTTCCAATGTTGACGCTCCAGTCAACAAGTCGTCCATATAAAAATCCGCAGCAATGGCTCGCGACGCAGCTGGGTGACTCTCGCGAATATCTGCTGCCAATACTGCCAAGCATTTGGTTGCAATATACGATGCTGGTGTGGTCCCGTAGGTGACTGTATTCAACCAGTATGTTGGAACACAATCAGTGGTGTTATCGCGCCATAATATACGCTGGAAATCACGGTCAGCTTCATGCACGTAAATCTGTCGATACATTTTCTCTATATCTGAAGAAAATGCAATAGCATGCACACAAAACTGAATGATGATTTCGTCCAAATCAGGTTGCAGTTTTGGACCCATCATTAACATCTCATTTAACGAAAGACCAGAAGATGTTTTCGCTGACGCGTTAAACACAACACGCATCTTTGTCATCATGCTGGTTGGTTTCAGGACTGGTTTATGTGGGATATAGTAAGCTAATTGGTTCAACTTACCCATACCATCAACGATAGACATGTGGCCCAGTTTTCGGTACTCATCCATGAACTCTTGGTACTCACTCCGCAGTGACGCATCCGAGTAGCGTTCTGCGCGATACAGCGATTTTTGGGCGAAATTTCGAGACTCTCCTAGTCCCTTTGGATTGACTTTAAACGGCAAGCGTACAATGAACTGACCTTGTTCACGTGTGACAGTTGCAAGGAAGTGTTGGTCGCACATCTGGAATTCCACATTGTTCTCGCGCGGGACCTCGACTTCTTCCAGTTCCCAAAATTTTTGTAATTGCTCGTGAATAGCAGAAATACAATAAGATGTAAGGGTAGTAGTTCGCTTCAGGCGCGGCGAAATGGTTCCTGAATACGTCCAACCAAATTGTGTATTACGATAAGTGACATTTGCAACGACCTTGGTCTCGTTCAAAATACACTGTTCGTAATATTCTGCGCCCAAAATGAGGTCCACATGCTCATATGCTAATGAACACTCTGCTAATGGTTGAGGACCGAACTCCGATGACGACACATAATTCCGGAGGATGCGATGTTCGATTGATGTAGCTGGCAGCACATCAGCTGAGATTTTCAACGCAAATGATGAATTACGCGACACCAATGTAAGATCACACGCGAACGATGATTGCGTACGACCACCAACACCCACTACATTCACATGGGATTTCACTACTGAAATTTTACATTTACGAACAAACTCATCAGAAATCGCGGTAATTTGCGATGCCGAATCGAACAAAATACAAATACGACCGGACGATTGACCACTCACGAAATACGTAACGGCTGTAGGTAACGCGATTTCTTTATTTTCTGAGACAACATTGGTGCACGTTTTGAGTTCTAACGAGTCATTGGTCTGCTTGTCCGATGATTTTTCCTTGGGTTTGAGGCTGTCTACAGTTTCGTCCGACTTGGTGTCATCAGACTTTTCAGTAGTTTCGAAATGCAACAACGTATTATGTTTACGACCGCACTTTTTACACGTTTGACAAGTACACTCGCTGGCATTGTGACCACTGCCAAAATAATTGATACACGTACGTTTTTGTTTCACTAATTCAAACCTTTCTTGAGACGATAGTTTTAGAAACTTTTCACACATATAGGTTCGATGCTGGTCGGAACTGCAACCGAGACATTTCGAACTGGAACTGACAGCAAACGACTTCTTAGGTGTGGTGGTAGGAGTCGGTTTTATCTCCTTCGATTTCGGTTTTTCGTACCCGGTATCATCCATTGAGTGGATACGATTCATGACGAATGTCTTGAGGAGTTGGTACGCTGGAAATTTGGTGTTATCCAGAACAGAATTTTCCCAATCCTCCTTGGTTTCGTCATCCAATTTACTCGATACCCAATAGGAAATCAGTGTTGACCAATTTTCGGGTTTTTCACCGCACGCAGCCAGTCCACGTAACGCAGCGTCCACATCCATCAACAACGAACGTAGGCCCTTTTTGTCTTTGGCCTTTTTAACTGCAAACAAGTCGCGAAAATGTGTACAAATAATTGCCCTTTTGTTTTCGTACCACTCCGTAAGGCGTGCCAGCGCCAATTTATACGAAGCCTCAAATATGCCAAAATCTGATATTAAATCCGCGGCCTCGCCGGTAAGCGCGTCCTTGAGATAGTACATTTTCCGAACAACCGAGATAGACTCGTTTCCATGGATCATACTGTTGAACAGTTCTCCAAATTCAACGTATTTCCGAGGGTTACCATCAAACTTCGGCGGTTCGATAGGTTTCAATTTCGATTTATCAGAAAACTCACCAGATTGACTTGCTGAAGTATTGCCGATCGATAGGCGCGATCTATTCGCGTCGAATTTCTGACGTATTGTTTCTACCTTTGCTGAGGTGTCAATTATGTACGCACTAACTGATTTACTCTCCTCAGCCCAATCAGACTCCAATTTCGACTCCTTGGACTCGCGTTTTTTCTTGTCTGGTTCGTCGACATCTGACACAATGAGATATGGTATGATGCTGGTATGCACCCGATCAAATTCGGTTTTTACGGTTAAAAGATCGGCGACCTCTTTCTCCAAACGAATAACATGTTCTAGTGTTACAGATAAGACAGTGAACTGGCCTCTTTCGAGATAGAATCGGCTGAAGCCTTGATACGGCGCACCAAGACCCGTTTGACTCTTTCCAACTTCGCGAATTCTTCTATCTTGATGTATGGTACCGGCAAAATGAACTTAAAACTGAACTCGCGAATCACACAAACCACAAGTTTTCAACATAATTTCAAGCTGGCAAAATAGTATCTGGTACGGAGGACCATGAATATGTTCATAACGGCGTTAATAAAAATACATTTTCTCATCCAAACACAACAGAAAAAACAGTTTCAAGCACTAACGTGTATAGGTATCAAACACATACAAAACAAACTATAACGGTGAAACTGATAGGAAAGAATTACCATGATTGTATGATAATGCTCGACGACGAACGAACGCTTTCAGAATTCGGTGGGAGATAATCTATACAATATCTTAATAATAGGATGCATGGCTAAAAGACGTGTACAGTAACATTTTGACTTGAAATCGTTGGCGATTGTAGTACATTAGAGACCGATGAGAAAAGGACACAAACGTTGACCAAAATATAACCATACCTATATATGAACTACCTAATAAATGTCTCACGATGACTGAATGTTTTTGATACATTCGCTGATACTACACATATACTTATGAGGAGCTCAGAATCAAAACTCACATTTGCCATTTCACTTCAAGGGCGCAAATAGGCAAATGTGAGTTTTGATTCTAATATCTTAACCCTGAAATCAGCATTATAGTTTATCGGGCGAGGGAGAGGGAATCGAGAAATTGTTTATGAAGTATGCAAATCCAATACGTGGCTTTAAAGTTCGTTAAATTGGTTGGTCCTGCGGCGCGCTGCTGTCGTACTTGAGTATTATACAAAATAACATAAATATGCTCACAAGATTATCGAAAACTGCAAAATGTCGATAGGTCGCGTTAGGGTGGCTCTTATTTCATTTTATTTGTCGATTCTCACTTCCACGCGATAAATTGTTGTATTTAGGTGTATAAACTCGGCACCAAAAACTTCAATGAAAAGAAAAATTGTGTAGTCCCACGAATGGAGTGAAGTTTAACGTAGATTCCGCATCAGGAAAATTGCTATTCAGCTCGTTATAACTTGTTTGTACCCCCAAAATACTACACTGTGATTCTCTCCGATGTATTTGATTCCCAAAAAATAGATTTAGAAACATGGGTTGGTTAAAGATGAGACTTTCAAGGATTTATTAACGCAATTATGAATTCCAGTCGGCAAAAACTGAACAAATGCGTGTGGTGACTCCTTTACATGGTTTACTAGTGTGCTGAAGTTATTTTTGAGTTTATTTTGAGCGTACCCTCTAAGCCAAAATATTTTCAGCCTAGTTTTGATACTTGTCAGACTCTCATGAGCCCCTTCTTCAAATCGACTATTTGCGCTTATGCCAAATAACAAATAATATTAGATTATAGAACTTACAACAGCTACAATCAACAGCAGAGCAATCTTCGTTGACGCCATTATTAACTTGAAATTAACAGTCTAGGTAAGCGAAGACTACAACATCGCAATGATACAACAAAAAATCAAACTAAATGAAATTCTATCGGAGTTTCCGTCTCTTTTATACGCCGTTGACATTTATTTACTTTTTATATACGAAAAATTATGACCGAATTAACTAATTATTTCAACTTGCGACAGTCAAGTTATTGCTTTTTAGTGTACCCAAGTGCGGTCGCATTCATATTCTTGCTGAATTATAGTAATTAGTTCAATACATAAGGCGAAAATAGTGAAATAATTCAGAATTAATAGTTGACTTGTAATCAATAACCTATGTTTACATAGTGTTTGAAACTAGCAGATTCGTAAGCATTCCGAATCATTTACTGAAGAGGACATCATTAGAAAGGGGTGTGCGGTGTTTTTAATTTTCCAACTGTAAAATTTCAGTTTGGTTATCCTAGCAAAATTATGAGATTAGGAACTGAAAAAAAATTACTCATTAGATTTTGCCAACGGCGGATCCCTCTGTGCCAACTCGTAAAGATAGAAAAATAGTTTCTCACGTTCTCAATTTTGCCAAAATATGCCACAAATTTTTTCAGCTTTGTCCTTTACTGAGGGAGATTCACAATACATTCAGGACTAACTAGGTGCGAGTCTTTGTAAATGAGGTGGCAAAATTATTCATCAAAATAAGAGCCAGGAGCACAGTTGCATTCTGAATTTAATGAATAGTGATCCATATTCATCCAAACTAATTTTCCGAATGTGATCAAATGTGTGCTGATTCAATTACATCACAGATTTCTTCTACTGGTAGAAAAATACATGACTGTTTCTCCATGATTCACCAGCCGTTTTGAATTACCAAATAATAAAAACGTCAAAACGTTTCTCTCTTCTACACTGAAGCGAAGTTTTGTTAGAGATTGACTTACTGGTATTCGTTATGGTACTTCAGCATTGACATAACTCACGATCTGTTTGGTTTAAACATGGAGTCTGTACAACGCCACCCTCCATATAAAACGTTACTGATCCATAATAATCCAAAGGGACACCGCCATCTCCGACAGAGCAATGCATGAGTTCGACAAAATCGGCATCAGTTCTGGTAAGCTTTTGCGATGAGGGTAGATAATTGTAGCAAGTACCAACTGGATCTACAGCTACAGAGTAAAAACAGGTAGTGCAACAGTAATACGTTCGTGTATTCAAACTACAGTACCTATATGTATAATACCATCAAGGCTTCTCAAGTTTACCTACCAATTATTCTCGAAATCCTGGGGAAGCACGGCCGTATGTATTTCGAAGCCAGACCCACAATCTGGTCACCAGTGCTGATACCAATAAGACACATTTGCTTGGCATTTGCTCCATGATCATACAAAAGTTCGATAAACTGAGCGACAAATTTAGCTACTCTCGGTGCCGTGACATTCCGTGTGTAGGATTTGTTGTACTCGAATGCTTAGGAATCCCAGTCAGTGGCTATTAAATTTATGTCATGTGAAGGGAGCAATCCTAGAAATTTAAAAGTATTTCCTTATTCCAGGATTACGTATTTTAAAATAGAGTGTTCGCAGCCAGTTATAAATTCTAGAACGTTTACATTCGCCGATTGTAAAGATGTAGGGCGATAGTAATGATTCGATTTCGAAAAAAATACTTTGGATTCGTAGCTGTTTTTATGGAACTTGTGAATAAAACGTGGTTGTAATATTTAAGCCTTTTGCTGTGATTGACTGACCGAATTGTTGATGGTTTTTTGTTGAGCACGTTAAGTCATAAGCGCAGTGTCGGGGAGGCCATGGGGCTCGGGCTCCCATGCGTATATTTTTGTTTGTAAAAGATGGAGGAAAAAGGGATCAAAAAGTTTTTTTCTCACTCCGCTCGAAAAATTGTTGATTGGGCTCCAAACCTTCGGTATAGTTACGCTTATTTGTAGGTACTATCTCAAGCCCAGGCAAGCCCGGTCAGCTAGGGCTTCGCAGACCACGCCCTAATTATCAATCCACCTAAAAATCTGTTAACAAAAAACATCTCGAATACAAAAACATAAAATCCTACACTTTAGGGCCGTCAGAAAATTTTTCTATTTCGAAATAACACAATCTCCAACAATCCCGGAAGTAACTATCCAAAAATATCAATCAAAAATTACTAAGCTTACTTCAAGTAAGCAAAATTCGGTACAAGTTGCCACTCTTAACGTAAGAACTCTAAAACACCGCATGCAAGTCTATAGCTAGAAAATGCTTTTTCTAACTCGAACTTGGACATTTTAGACCTGGCGGAAGTGGGGCGAAGACTCCCTTATTAAAACAAAAAACTGAAAACCTCTCTTGCTACATAGGATTGGAAGGTGGTCAGAGGGGAGTAGGTTTCCTAATCGAGAAGAGTCTAGAAAACAAACTAATAGAATTTAGAGGTATCTCTGACAGGATAGCTCTGATTAAACTGAAGTTTGAAAACATACCTACTATTAACAATAATAAAAATCTATGCCCCTCTACATCACTATCCGACGAACAAGAATGTGAAACATCTTACTCAAAGTTGGAAAAAGTCTTATCCACTACCAAATACAATTTGAAAAATCACTTATTAATAATAGGCGACTTCAACAGTCAAGTAAGGTAAATTTAATTACGGAACTAGAAATTGTAGGGACAGCAGGCTATTCCAGTTCTGTCTAGAACAAGTGAAGAGTCCCAACCCAAGAATATGAATCGCAAATTGACTACATTCTGGCACCACCGCTAACATTTAAAAAAATTCTCAACTGCGATATCCTTAACATATAACTTCAAATTCCACTCTGACCACTGACCAGTTTACTGTAAAGTCAATAAGGAAAACAAAAGATCGGAATTCGAAATCTATAATCTCCCCAGACTATAAAAGTCAATATCATGCTTTACTGAACCAGAAGTTGAAGGAGGTGTCGACCAGAGGAGAGGTCCCAAGCTGGGATCACCAGCAAAAAATACTAAACGAGGCTTTATACCATAGGCGGACATTGCTCATGGCAGCGGGGGGGGGGGCGTGCCCCGAATATCTTCGAATATTTTGTTAACAAGTTCTCAACCCCCACTCCACACCTAATAAACGATGACATTTTTTGATAATTTCCACTCAATGAACACAACTGTATTCCAGAAAGTGTACGTGGAAATTGCTGCTAGGGTGGCTGTTTTGTTCCACTCTCCAGAGAACCCAAATTAAAAATCATGCTAGTGGCTTTGATTGTAGTTGATTAACCATCTTGTTTTTCATCAGGCTTTGAACTAATTTCGATACTTGCTCTAACATTTGTATCACTACTACAGTCGGGAAAGGTAGAACTGGAAGGGGTTTTCTCACCCGAACTAGACGGTTTTTTAAGATACTTTTGATGTCCATAGAAAAATAATGACACGGAGAATATTAAACAATACGCAGCTACCTGAACACAAATAATCACACTTGAATGATTCCAACACTACTTTAAAATAGCTGAATTTCATAACATCAGTCAAACCAGCATTCAGGCATAGCCAGATTTCGTGTGACGTCACACCGTGAGTTACTGTTAGCAAAAGTACCCATCGTTGGGCTTACGAACATATTGAACAAAGTCATATGGATACACCAAGTCGTTCGACTCTCCATTTAACCAATGTTAAACTTCGTATGTTACGATAATTTATCCCGATAGCAGCGCTGGCAGCGTTCGACTGCCGTGAAATCAATGTAAACGTTGGGAGCCCTAACAAGGTTTTGCGTTTATCTCAATAACGGTCGAGTTTTATGAAAAAATGAAAAGAACAAAATTTATTCTACCTGTTATTTTCTATCAGGTAAGATATCAGTTTCAAAATTTTACCCATAAAAATTTCGAATTTACTCGCATTTGATGGGAAATTCCAAGGTGAACAAATTTAGCTCTTTCCAATTTTTCATCAAAATTGATCGTTTTTGAGCTAATCCGCAAAAACGTAAAAATGTCCATATAAGCGCAATGCAAACAAAGGAGTTCAGCGATAGCAGCGTGCTGGCATGACGGCAGAACGCGGAAACGCGCTAGTCGTCTAACTACTTGGTGTATCTATATGACTTTGACATTGAATCTCATTAGAAAAACACACGGTTCCTACCTGAGAATAAGAAATTTGTTACAAACCAAAGGTAAATATTTTTAATCCAGAAGGTTCTTAGCATTTGCTAACAAGGTTTTGGTTTCTAACAAATTTCTTATTCTCAGAGGTAGTATCATAATAATCTTTGCTCCGTGTGTTTTTCTGATCCAGTCAATACATTTGTAAGCCCAACGACGGGTACTATTGCTAACTATCACCACTTTCGTACTGAAAAACATTTAAAGATTTAAACTAGAGTGAACAAGCCCGGTCGCTTTGCGACCAAGTACCTAATAGGATCGGCCTTTCAGCTGGTCGGGGCGGCTATTCCACTAACCAGCTTCGAACAAAAAGTAAGTACAATCGCACTTGGACGCTGTTAAGCGTAAGGGAACCAACCAGCAAAATATGTTTTTTGAGAATACGTGATTCTAAGTAAGTTCAAGAGGCATGTAGAAACTATATGATGCAGCGTTTACTGATAAAAGCTTTGATCAACGTGAGTACACATTTTTGAATTGGGGTTCTAATTCTGCAAAATTCTACTTTTTACGCTCTTTCCAACGATACTAACAACACATTTTGCTTACAAAAATGTCAGTTGGTTCACGCCGACCCTAATTTCAGCAAGAATCATGGACAATATAACAAACCTCACAAAATGAACTCATTTCATTGATTCCTTATCACCTTATGTTGATACCTCGCGCCACTTTTGCTGAGACTGTAAGCACGATGTAAAACCATCTTCCTACCTGTTTCTTTTACAAACGATTACGTTCACTTTTACATTTAAAACCACAAGCGCCACTGTCAAAAGCAAACGCGATTCATTCTTGTGTATCTTGAACATCGATTGATAAGAAAAAGAGCCAATGGAAGACAATCGCAAACCATTGACGTCACCAATGTTGCGTCGCGTAGAACTATTTTTTCTACTGTATAAGGCATGTCGACAGTATAATATGATAAACAGTGCTCTGAAAACTGCAAAAGTAATCAGAAATGTACTTTTTCCAGAAATGTACAAAAATTTGTCGTTTTTAAATATTATGTATTGCTTATTTCTTATTTCGTTCTAAGTCATATGGTTATGTATGTATGTGTGATATGGTTTGAGTAGCAAGTACCCTCTATGAGACCAAATAAAACACGCAAAAGTGTGAAAATCGCATGCTTAAAAAGACTTTGGTTACTGCAGTTAACTAATTAAATAAACACCGCTGTCGGTACGTTTCAGCCTATATTAATGAGCTACATTCAATTCTGGGGATCGTAGCCCCCTAGCCCCCAGGAAAGTCCGCCTATACTTCAAACGAGTGTAATTTCAATAAAACTAACAAGAAAGTCCAAATCTCTCTCAGACAATATATTTGAGCTAATCAGAAGAAGAAAAGCGCTAAAAAAGCAACCCAAATCCACGAGGGACAAAATAGAATTTAATTCGGTCTGTAAGCTAATTAAAAAACTTTTAAGGCTTTATAACCAAAACAAAATGCATTCTCTTGTATCTCGAATGATGGATTCTACTAAAAGCAGAAAACTAATCAAAAAGGAAAGAACTATAGGTAAAAAAAATATGACCTGCTTAACCAACAAAAAGAGAGAGAGGGTTTACGATCGAAAATAAATTAATAATATTGATACAGAATTCTATTCTGACTTATACTCGGATAACACCCCTCCCCTCCCCCTTGTCCCCACCAATCAAGGAGAAAAGTATCCAGAACCTGAGTTCCCAGAAGTAGAAGTAACAAGGGCGATTAAGAATCTAAAAGAGGGCAAGGCAGTAGGACATGATGGCATCAGTAATGAACACATCAAATACGGTGGAAACTCTTCAGTAAAAATTCTAACTCATCTTTACAATATTAAAAAAAAACAAAAAAGAAAACAACAACATTCGAATCGGAAAACTTCCAAAATAATACTCTTATTTAAAAAAGGCTGTAGGTACAGTATCAAAAAACTATAGACCAATTAGCCTCACACCAATCTTGGCCAAAATCCTTTCGTCGATGCTAGATTTCCGTCTGAGAACAAAACTAGAACTTCAACAAACTCCATGTCAGGCGGGCTTTAGGAGGGGCTTCTCCACGATCGACCACCTCCACACAAAGTACTTATTAACCACGGAATAAACCAGGATTTTGTAACTCTAATTCAGGAAATGTACTCGAGGCTAAAAGCGCAAATAATTACAAATCTGGAAGGGGAAATCTCTGAAATCAAAAGGGGGGTAAGACAAGGAGATCCAATCTCCCCGCTGCTATTTAACTGCGCCCTGGACGAAATTTTCAAAAATCTCAGTTAGGACGAAAAGGGAATCAAAATTAACGGAGTATTATTCTGTCACGAGAAATAACGAGAAATTAATCGCGTATTCTGCAAGTAGTTAGTTTTGGAAAACAGAAAATTCGACACGGAATTCTTATTTTCCCAGACGGTTAAACCGGGCAAACTATTGAGATACAGTGAAACTTTCTACACTAATTTAGTCAAAACCTAAGGAGTCAGCAGCAAAAACGTGGAAAGTGCCATCTTCCGATCGAAGTCACGTGGAATGATCGACCCATATATTATGTTATGTTCTAATTATTGACAAAAATTGATGTGGTATTGCGCCAAAGTGTACTTTACGTCATTCTATATCTATCGAATTTCTGGTATTGATAGCGCGTTACATATAATTTACTGTCACTACAGTGCATCAGTTTGTCACATTATCAGAGGCATGACCAGAAATTAGTTCTCAAGGGAGCTAAAGAAGTCCACGACATTTTTGGGAATATTTTCAATACCTCAATGTAGGCATGTGGGGCGGTGGTGTTAAAAATGAGTTTTTCTGCAGAGAAGGGGGGAGTAGGTACATCCTTCTCTGGTTGCGCCTCTGCTAGGTACTAACCTTCACTAAACCGTTCTTGAACATCTTTGTACGATGCATTCATTCCTGACGAATATAGCACTGTTAATCTCTTAGCGTTGAAAAAAGATTTAGCTATGCTGTCTGACGTTTGTAAAGTTTGTGGAACAAGGGGATTTTTTCTGAAGAAAAATTACAGCACGATTAAGCTACGATAGAGGTAATATGACCTATGTAGTTTTTCGTATGTGAATATAGATTTGTGGTTTACCTTGTCCACAGTTTGAAAGTAACATCATTTGCCTGAATTGGCGTCGATGGAACTCCAGCCACAGGTATTCCGTTGGCCAGTGCATCATGTATATACGCGGCTTCAGCTTGGCATTGGTAATATGACTGAACTCCTCCTGCTATTAAAATGGCAGTTTTTTCATCTTCTGGCGGGGCACAAAAATGAATAAGGTAAAAAAAAATTTGCCATAGATGTGAAATCGTAAATGGACACACAAATATCATACTTAAAGCATTCAATTCGAACTTACTTAAAGACGGTGAAACTTCTGTAGATTGATACATACAAATGTAAGCAATGAGAATCGCCACTTTTGAGAACATGTTGCCGAAGGTACAAAGGTACAACAGTGGCTTGCTGCATAAGTAGTAGATATCGTTTCAAAATGACTGAACTGCTTTGCTTGTCGGAAGCTCGTACTGTTTTCATTGGTATTCGGTTATCTCTTGTATAATTTTAGAAGTTACGTTTGCGTATCCAAGCATGTCTGAATTACGTACAGCGCACCTGTTGGCACTTAATAGGTAGTCTTTTTAATAGATAATGAAATACGTCAGGAACCAAAGCTTCTAGGTAGCTATAAGTTTATTCTATTACCTTTTGTAGGTTACAGGAATTGAAGTAGGGTAAGTGCCTTCCTATGGGGTACGTAACTTGGAGCGACAAAATAAATCATGGAAGATTTGGCAATATTGTTGGTCGGGGTGTATAAAGAAACGTATACCGTATTATAGTCCAGGCGTTTAAAATTGAATGCATGGCTTTGTGTATTCATATATATTCCAGATATTCAAAAAAATATTAAATTGACTGGTCGACCAGAAGCGCTCCCAATATGGGGTACCCTGGTTCATGATATAAGTTACACTAATTCCTATATGAAATAAGGCAGCTGAAAAAAATAAGTTGAATGCAAGTCAAGAAAATTATTATTTGATATTGGGTAAGTTTAAAATAAGTCAATAAAAATTGTGATCTGATTATCGAGTTTTCAAGATGAAAATATCGTGGTTTTTGGGGTTTTTCCTCATTCAGTCGCCATAGCATAAATCGCCAATCCCGGATCCCCTGGATCTCTGGCGCATTCTCCATGTGCCCAGTCTTTATATTTGGGATGTGGAATTAAGTGTAGAAAGCTTTTGTGGCGCTACATACACGCACATACACACACAAACACATGTAAGTAGGTTGAGTGATCTAAATCGATATTAATTCCTTATCCTTTAGCACGGTTCGCAAATACCTGTCTCATCTTATGAAGATTCCACGTGCTTAGTTTCTTGCGATGACTATTCTAATTTGTAGTAGGTACGTGCCACAAAACAACAAAAAAAAAATAATAATAATAATAATAATAATAATAATAATAAGCCTTTACCTTTGAATAACTTTGAATTATTCAAATTACAAAATATTGAATAATCGCCTGTATATTTTTTATAGGAGCGATTAATTTGATCACTTAAACTAGACAGGTTCTCAGCTTTGCCACTACGTGTCAGCAGCTTTGATTCCGAGTCCCAGTTTCGTACATTTAATCCTCTTGGCTTCGAATACCTAATACAGTGAGCAGCAAATAAGACAAGTAGCATCCTCATCATCTGAATTGTCATTGTCGTTGACAAACGTATTCTTTTCCGATTTCATAGGCCTATATCGAGATTTTCGTGTCATCTTTTTCTTCATCATAGACTATGTGTTGATATTTTCATTATTATTGGAAGTACCGGCTGATGTAGTGCCCTCACCTAGTTTCATCTTCTTCTTTAATCGCGGTACAGTAGGTTTACATATCTTTGTAGCCTCTGCCTCCTCAATTTTCGAGCCATCTCATCTGCATTCAAGAAGTACACGTACCAAATATTAGGACACCACTTCAAATTCTCACCCAATAAAGTAAAATAACCAATAATCGTGAAAAAATAAGTTACGTACCTTCAAATTTATTACAAGTTATTCTCAAATGAACGTTTGTTTCCGCATAGTTAATGTAAAATTAGTTCATCTGCTGATACGTTACCTGGTGCGCCTAGAAGACGAGCGAGTAAAGCCTAGCAACGGCAGCGTACCACTGAAAACAAGCAGATCTTCAACCGACTATCGCGGGAAACTACCATAACTACCAATAAGTGGAAGAACGACACATTTAGATCCTATCTGTCCGAACTAGCCCCCACAAAGAAGACTGGCTATTCCCTTTGAAGAGCGGCCAAAGGATTACAACGGCCCCCTAATGAGAAATATCCTCTGAAAAAAGAAGATGGAACCTGGGCACGCAGTGATGAAGAAAGAGCAGATGAGCTACTCGCGCAGCCCTACTACAGATCCTTTCAAATGAATAACATCCCCTCTGATGTAGATCCCTTACCACTATCGTCTGACTTAGGTCTCACATCAAGCCCACATCACCCCTTGAGGTAGCAAGTCTCATTGACAAACTAACAGTTTGCAGGTCTCCTGGACCTGATCAAATTCCTCCACGGTTAATACAAGAACTACCCAGAAGAGGAATTGTCTTCATTATACCTCTTTAACGCAGCGTCCCCACTGAGGTATGCACCAGCGAACTGGAAAAAGGTTAAAATAATCGTCATCCTTAAATCTGGAAAACCGACAGCTGATCCCGCATCCTACCGGCCGATCTCTCTGATATCTATTGTAGCGAAGCTTTTTGAAAAAGTAACTAGTGGCAGAATCCAGACTATCATAAAGAAAGCTAAACTGCTCCCTGATGTACAGTTTGGCTTTCGCAGCAAACATTCAACTACGGAACAGGTCCATCGTGTCGTACATACCATCTCGCACGCACTCGAGAACTCTGAATTGGCTCCAGCGGTCCTCCTGGACGTCAGTAGCGCCTTTGATCGTGTCTTGTACCAGGGTCTACTTCATAAAATACAACCTTACTTCCCAGTCTCACTATGCCAACTGGTATCATCCTACCTCGCAGATCGCCCCTTCCAAGTACATATTGGATCAGATACATCTTGCGCATATCAGATAGCTGCTAGAGTACCTCAGGGCAGCGTCCTCAGTCCTATTCTCTTTCAGCTCTATACCATGGATATTCCTCAAAATGGAAATATTACCTTAGCTCTGTATGCTGATGACATGGCAGTATAGCGCAAAGTAAAGACTATAACGATGATGTTAAAGATCTTCAGATAGCAATTGATCAAATTTCTATCTGGGCCAAGCGCTGGAAGGTTAGGCTGAACGAAAACAAGTCGGTGTGGGTTGACTTCGCCTTACGCTCTCATCACTACACTCCAACAATCACCGATGGAGCTCCAATTCTACATGCAAGCCATGCCCGCTATCTCGGCTTGTATCTTGACTGTAAATTAAACTGGCAGGAGCATATAGGGCTACGTGCCAAGAGACTACTCCTAGACATACAATTCGATCGATTTTATTGGATTATCGGCCGACGCTCTAACCTCAGCTTTGCCAACAAAAAACTGATATACACGGCAATTCTCTAGCCTATGTGGACCTATGGTTGCAAAATATGGGGAGCTGCTCCTAACTCAAACCTGGCAATTATTGAAAGATTTCAGAATAAAGTTATGAGAGCAATAACAAACTCGCCGTTCTATATACGTACCTAATGAGCAGCTGCGCTGTGATCTGAGATTAGACACCATCAGTGCAACTATAGGCAAAAAGGCGACAAGATACTTTCAACGACTCCACAAACATCCTCGTTGAAAAAATATTCCTTTTGGATGATTCAAATGACACGCGACGCTTACGAAGACGATACTCGCACGACTTCATAAACTGAATTCTGTATAAATTTAGTTTGAGTGATTGTAACCTCCTTCAATGTTATGCTTAGAATTGTGATGCCCTTTCTAGCTAAACCGTATAATTCCCACTTTGATTGTATTTGGTAAATGCTGTCTTATGTTTAGCAGTCCCAAATAAACAATATTTGAAAATAATATACATATAGACAAATTACAAAAAATATATATAATATATATAAATAATTCGAAATTTTCGTTTTTCGATCATTCCTCATGGTCTTATCCTATAATCATCGATTCCATTAAATAACAGTTCAATTTTCGGCTTACACTTTCAGCAATGCAATTCAGCAACGTTTGCGTTGCCGAAAGAATTCAAATTTTCTCAAAAAATTCTAATCTTCGGCGTTTTTAACGATCGGGCCCATTTCGCACATCAAATTCTGTTATCATACTTTACCAACTTGATAACAGGACAGGCGAATAAGTATGAGATATGGAGTACTGGAAAAGCCCTTTTAGTGTACTCTTTACCCTAATGTTGGTGAACGAACATTTTCGAACAAATAGTAACGTTTTGCTTATTTTTGACTGATTCCTGGGCCCAGGTTTTTTCTTCTTGGTCCCACTTGAAAAACATTCAGTTCAATTAATCCAATAATAATGAAATTTCTTTGAACTTACAGTATGTGTTAGTAAGGTTGAAAATGTACCTACCAGTAGAACTCACTGAAATATATTGCTCTTATACAATATAGGTCTGTATACATAATTAGTGCCCACACCCGTGTAAGTACGGTGCAATTTACTGTTATGTAGCTAATTTATGCTTCATCTTCATTTTGTATGTAGTTATTCAAATATTTAAGTTTTTCATAGTGGCATTGCCTGTTTTAGGAGATCAATCGAGAATGCAGAATAAAAGCTACCAACGGTATCAGCATCCCTGCTCTGATGGTGTACACTCGTACATTAAACTACTTCAAATGCTTAGCTTTGCAGGAATTATCGATTGTTCTTCAAAAAACGATAAAACGAGATCAAGTGCGGTGGGTTGTCACTATCCCAGTAATCTGGTCGATACCGGGGAAAATGTTCATTCAGGAAGCTGCATTCAGTGTAAATATTCACTTTTTGTTCCACTTACAAATTATTTTGTTATAATACAAGTTACATTGTAGTTTACACTATATTTAGTTGTCCATCACATTATCGTTTTCCCTTTCAGGCTGGTCTGTGTACCGCTGAAACGTCCACCAGGCTTACGGTCATCTACGAATGTGAAGCAGCTGCAGCATGGTGTAACATTCTTCATTGGAATTCTCTTTCTCGAGACCAGTCAATTCATCAGTTAGGTAGGTACACTTACCTCGATCCTTACAGAAAAGTACATCTGCTGGTAGATTTCATACTTGATTTGATTAATTGTCTTCTAGATTCGTATTATTTTTTGGTCGTAAACTGTGGAGGAGGCACACTAGACGTTACCGTGCATCAGACGAAGAACAGGAACAGCTGTGTGATTTCGGAAATACAGAAATCATCGAAAATCATTCATAATTCTTCGAGTAAGTGCGATTTCCAGCATTCGGGTTTAAAATTTCGTAACTGAAAGTACCTGTGTAGATTTGAAGAGGTTAAAATCAAAACCAACACGTGCCATTTCACTTCAAAATTCAAGTGCATAAATCGGCAAAATAAGGTATACTGGTGCAGGAATATCTCTTGTTGCGCCTGTAAACTTGGGGTGTGCAATACATACCGCATATTACATACCCCACGTTCACAGGCGCAGCAAAAAAGATATTCCTGCACCGTGTACATTATTTTGCCTATTTGCGCCCTTCGGAGTAATATAGCAAGGTCGGTTTTGATTCATCTTCACTCGACTGATGCACGTGGCATCAGTCATCGGTTTTATTTGAAACCAGTCACCATCACCACTAGTTCCTAATGTGTAGCTGTGTAGCTATAAGACTGTAAGCTTCAGCCAATCACGAGTCTTCATTTCAGTATGAGCGTAACAAAATTGAGCAGCGACCATTTTTGGTTACAGTTCCATCCCGAACCATTATGTGCAGGTATTTTCTTTCGTGTCAATCGGGGAATTCGTGGAAAGTTAAATAAAATGTTTTGTTTACAACAGGCGTAAATGAAGAATTTGCTCGCTTATTGATATCAATATTAGGTAAGAAATTCATGAATTTGCTGCAGCTAGAAAAACCAGCATCAGTGATCGATTTGATGTACCAGTTTGAGGTCACTAAATGTACACCCACCTGCGCCAATAAATCGGCTGACATATTTTGTAAATGGTACCTTTCAGAATTCTATCACAAAATTACCGGGAAACAGGTGAGCGAACGTAATCAACATTTAATAGTTATAATCTTACAGCCCTCCCACCATTCGAATGTCTAAACCTGGCAGCAGATGACCAGCCATGATGAAGATTATTCTGAAGAATGACTTTGTAATATGTTCAAGATTATTCTGAAGAATCGTAGTACCATTTACGTTTATTAAATTATTTTCTGACACGAGTTTTACTTCGAGCTGTTTCCGGTGACTAGAAATTGAGGTTATCTTAGCCCTTCAGTTACATTTCTATATTGTATACGCTCCCACATGCAGTAGACATCTACATTTCACTGCTGACCAGTTCATTTCTATAAAAAAGTCATATTAACTACCTACTTATTCTTTTGATGTGTAACTAAAGTCCACTGTAGCCTCTGCAACTGCTCCCTTATCTTCAGTACTGTTCAGTACTGAAGGTATTCTATTTTATGTATGAAGGGAAGAAAAATTTCGTGTAAAGATAAATTAATGTCGGAATCATAGTCCGAGAAAGTCATATTAACTGATCACAAGTCAAGTAGGAATAATATTGAGTCAACATTCTAAATCAAAATATTCTGTAATAACTCATTGGTAATTTATTGTCGTATAGTTGAGTCAGTGTGTAACCAATTTTGATCACGAAAATGTAACCTGGCATGAAAACGAAATCTTACGTCTAGATGCCGAAATCCTCAGGTTATTATTCCAGCCCCTAATTGGGAAAATCATTCAGGTAATTTTAATTTTGTTTTTTCTCAAATTCTATGTATGGTTGAACTCTGTTACCAAAAATGTCAGCATTGTGCTGTTTTTGATTTCAGTTCATTCAGCGAATACTGCAGACTAGAAAGGAAAGGAAAATCTCTCGAATTTATTTCACCGGAGGTTTAGTCCGGTCGCCAGTATTCCAACAAGAACTGAAAAATCACTTTGACGATACATCATCCATCATTTTTGTTCAAAATGTAAGTTGAAAACTAAAGAGAAGAGCTTCCAGATGAACACCCTTGAAACACTGCAAGGTTAACAGCAATCAAACTGCCTATAGTAATCCTAAATGTACAGTAAACACCGTTTTTCAATATATGCGACGTGTAATCCTGGTCAGAGTTAAAACGAAAGTCTTTTTCAGGAAGCAGAACTGTGCGCATTGAAAGGTGCTGTGTACAAATTTGGATTGGAAAATTTCAGGTACACAAAAATGAATCACTCGTACGCTATCGGTGTTATAAAAGAATTCGAAGATGAAATTCATCCTTTGGGTACATATATATATAGTTGGCTAATAATTACAAAGGAATAATGAACAGACATAGGGGGACGGACTGGCCATGCAGGTAGACAAGAATGATTCTCCGTCCTCATGACTTAAAGAGTGGACTTTTGAGAAAAAAAGAACACATTGATGCTGTGGTGGTGATCCTGGGGGATTTAGGGTGGATTTGGCACAACTCATAGAAAAAATGAGCAATCGCTACCATTGTATAGATGTACTTATTTTACATTCTCATATTGAACACCCTCGGTATATTACGTCCAGTGTGTATGAGGCAAGTCAAATAATTATCCCAGTCCGCCCCTATAAGCGAATGTTCATGAGGCGTTTCGAACTAAACATAACTCTCAAAAATCATTTTCTGCTTCACAGAAAAACTGGTCATAAAAGACGGACGAAAGTGGTGTTGTGATTTGCTGGATTGGTTAGTAAGAAAAGATCAAATACTTCAGGAAGGAGAAGTAATATTGAAACGGTATACTCCGACTACGTCGCACCAGTCATGCATCGTTATCAATATTTATGCGGTCGAACACGACGACTCCAAAGTTAGTTCAAATTATTCTAAAAGTTGACCCATTGGTTGTACGTGGTAAGTAGATTTCGTCCTTTTTCACGTGTTTGTCAACTTTCAGTTCGTTACAGATAATGGAGTTCACAGTTATGGAGTACTTCGGTTGTCAACAACACCAACCGATAAAATTATCCAGCATGAAATTTTATTGCAGCTGATTTTCACTGGAGATGAGTTCGTTGTCAACGCTTTGGACACTTTGACTGGCCGTTGCGATCAAATACAACTTGATAATTTATCTTATTTGTGACCTTGGCAAACGTCCCTTATAGAGTTGTACTCGTAGAATCACAATGGCGTGGAAATCAGAATAATTTTCCAAAATGTACATTATATTTTAGATTTCAGTTAGATAATGAATGGATAAACGTTATTTACAAAATAATTGGTTCTTTTTTGATCAGCTGTTCAGTAAAAATGAAATTAGAATTAGTGAGAGCAGTGATGTTAGACAAAACGATTTTTTGTCATTTTGTCATTTTGTCGGATGAACATTTCACTTTTTTCGTTATGTCATGAGTTTTGTCATATTCAGAGTTTTGTCATTTTGTCTTTTCATAATTTTGTTATGTCATGACAAAATTATTTTGTCATTTTGTTTTGTCATTTTGTCATATCCACGAATTTTCAGGTATTTTACTATTTTTAGGTACTATCCAATCCCACCAATCACCAATGTTATTTTTTACAAAGGTTGCATACTTGGAGGCTAAAAAGAAATAGGAGAAAACGTTCAATTTGATATTTTCAATTGATAAAAATTTCTCTATTCGTACCTTCTTAAGTTTTTGTTTTAACTGATGGCTGATTACTTCCTTAACAAAAAGTGTCCGGGAAAAAGGACCTAATGCATGGGTTGGTTTAGATACATTTCCTGAGACACTAGTTCATATTCTTCTAGTCTTCCTCTCTTCCTTTCTTGTTCTTCTGTCTTTTCCACCAACGTAATAATGCAATGACAAAATGTCATGACAAAATTTTTTTGTCATTTTGTTTTGTCATTGATTCATTTTTTTGTTATGTCATTTCCATTTTGTCATATGACAAAACTGAGAAATGGTTTTGTCATTATGACAAAATTCCTAAAATTCAATTGTCATTTTGTCATTTTGTCATTTTGTTTTGTTATGTCTAACAACACTGAGTGAGAGTGTGCGGATGTAGGTATACATCGGCCCCCTCGAGAATCAAAAGGCCTTTGAAAAATCTGATGTGATGTTCACCCAACATGTACAAGAATATTTAATACAGAAATAGAGGTACTACATACACTGTACCTATATTTCAAGCTACGGTAATGATTTATCTTTTAGGTAATCTATATGTGATTGTTGAAATTCTATCGTGTGTTGTAATACTGTGCACATTTGTATCTACATGCTGTAGGTAATAAAAGAAAGTAGTTCAATGGGTACTTGATTTTAATAAAATACTCACATAATAATTAATAAAAACTGAGGGGAATCATTCATAGAAAGAAGCGGTCAATGCTATAGGAGAAAAAAGTAGTGTGACCTTTTTAAACCACATTGATACAGTTACTGAAAAACAAACTAACGGTTACTTGGAGTGCTGAGACCAAAAAGTAGTGAGGTCCATTTTCTTTTTTGAAATGACGGATCTTATGCTATGTAGTTAGTTAACTTTCTGGTCACTGCAAGACAGTAATTCTCGCGCTTGGCCATCCAATTATTGTTTTATTTATAGGACAAAATTAAAGTAGTTCCTCTATTTTATAACTTGGGTAAGTACCTACGCTGTTTCCAGATCATGTTCTTCTGATAGGAGTAGTGGATATTCTTCTACAGATAATATAGGGTATTGCTTATTTTACAGTAAAAAAATAGCCATAATGGCCATAAGTGACATGCCCTCAGATAAACGGTGTCTTGGTAACTTCCTTGCAGACAAAGGTATGAGTACATCCATATACAGACTACATTTTTATTGCAGTAAGTGAAGGCAGTTTGATGAATTAATTTTGGAGTCGAATCAAAAAATAAAATAAAATGAAAACAGTAGTGGGAAGAGAAAGGAGTACAAAGTACAGGGTCAATTTTAAACTAGCGCAATTAAGAATGCGTATATCACACGTCAGAGTGCGCGTTGCTCGCCTGCAAATACATGTATACGATGTCACGTGACACTACATGTATTTGCAAGCGCGCAATGCGCACTCTGATGTGCGGTGTGCACATTCTCAATCACGCTAGTTAAAAATAATCCTGTATCATATTCAATTTCAGAAACAATAAACTCTTTTTTTTTTTGCTTGATAAAATGTAGCTAGATAGTATCACTAAACACGTCTTCACCCCCCTCTCCCCGATGGAAACTTCAAACTGCCGCTACACTTTGGTCGCAAGCCTTGAAGCATGTGTATTGTGTACCCATGTTGAAAAGAGCTTTTATCGGTCCAGTAAATACTATGTCACATAGTTTCTATAGGTATGAGGAGGTATGAGGAGTTATCTGGCAAAAAGGCCCCTATCAAGTAGGGGCTCTTTTTGCAGAGAGCTGATTTTCGAATTCTCTGTGTTGTACTCTCTTAGGAACCACGATATTTAGTGAAATTGGCGCCGATAATGATATTACAAGCGCACTGTATTAACATCGATTCTATGCTGAGATGTGTACAAACTTTTCATACTGTCAATGAAACCAAGCATGCATTACATTATACTGAAGAGTGAAAAGCGAGTAAGTTCGTCCACGATAATACGCCTCAGAAATTACATATTTTGGTTGCCTCATCAGCATGGAGAGACATCTTCACTACTATACATTAGCTTCAATCATGAGAATTTACAATAACTCATTATTCAGCGAGTTAGGAATTGTGTATTTTGTTTCATAAATTGTACACCTAAATGTATGGAAACAAGCAAAGGAGAAGAGTAATGCACCATTTGGTTCAAGTGGTTCATGTGCAACAAAGTACGTTTATCACGAGCAGCTACCTGTTTCTTCAGCATATCGCGACCCATTGGCCAACAGATGATAGCCTTAGTGGTGGTAATTAATGAAATTCACATAAAGAATTACTGAAAAATATGTTATGGGTCTAGAGCAAGGTCATTTTTGTTTTTAGAGAATCGCTGGGACGACCCGGAAGTATCGTTCTGGAATGCTTTTTCTGAGGACATCAATGACCCACAAGAAGTGGAAATTGAAGAACGACCGCGACAACCACATAGCAGTGCAAATAAGAAGAGGAAAGCGGCTGCGATCGAAGAAAAGATGTTGGCTTGGCTTGAGAAGCTACAGAACCGCCACTCCACATTTTTTTAATGGGATTATTCCCGCACAGGCCGGGGATCATTTCAGTGAAGACAAAACACTCGAGTTTCACGGAGAAGAACTGCGCATTATCACGCGAATGAAACGCAACCGCATTCCTGTCCCATCTGCCACGTTCCTGACGCCCTCTCGTCGAATGTCGCAGTCGCGTTCTGAAGAGTCAGAGCTTCTCTTTCATCACGCCAATCTGTGTCAAAAGTGCTACTTATGATGAAAATAGTTCCTCAGATTTCGGCAGTTACCCGACTGGAGTAAATGTCACTGAAATCGGACCTAGCAACGTAATGGCTGACATCTGGCGGAAGTTTTCAGCAACATCTAGTTCTTTTGTGTTTTTATCAACATTGGGATAAAATTGTACATTTTTTCCTAACGTTGATAAGAAATTCAATAGAAAATCGTAAACCGACATCAGCGCAAAACCACCCTGCTAAGTCTGAGTAGTAGATGGGTCGGTATAGGACACTTCCCACGGGGGTCCCTGACCCGTCAGTAAGTGGCGTGCGCATCCATAACCAACCGTTGGTTTAAAAAATCGTTGTTTTTTTTCTTTTTTCTTTTCTTCTTTTTTATGTACACTTATACTTAGAATTATTATTTTTTTACTATGATAGAAATTTTTTTGTAATGGGTTTTAATTTTTTGTAACGGTTTTTATTTTTTTTATTTTTTACTATGACTTAGAATTTTTTCTGTTCTTCTTTTTATTTTAATGTACACCTGGGTAATTCTCACGAAATTGATATTTTTCTGTAACTCACGCATTTTCTGGTAATTAATCACATGACCTTTTTTTTTTTTTTCTACTGTTGTAGAGCACTATCTCCCCCCATCTTATTCACCCACAAAAAGTATGAAATCAATTACCTAAACGGGTATCAGGTCAAATACATCCCCAAATCTTCATAGTCGTGGCTTGTAACCAACCATGTTTTTGATTATATCATTAAATAAAAATATGAATTCCGAGTATTTTAGGGGCAGAAAAGTAAATGACTTTGATGAGAGGACATGGGAGTACAGATTCATACAAAAAATTGTAACGTTGGAAGATTCTAGAGCCCTGAAGAACAGTTTAAAGTTTGGTAACCCAATTTAACTTCAGCGTCGTGGCCATTTCTGTATTCAGTCAATGTGAGTTGGTGTGACGATGTTTTTAATTTAAAAAGTGGCCACACTGATTGATCTTCACGTTGAGACATGTATCCGCACGTTGAATTGCGATTTGTAACAGTGTTTCCCGTTCTGAATTAATTTATCTGAAAATTTTTATCTCTACAATTTTGACGCTCCACGTCATGGCTGCTTGATTATCACCCCGGTTCATCGTATTCCACCTATAAACAGATGAAAAACATCGATTTGGTTAGTATTTTAGCAATAAAATAGAAAGAATCGCTAAATAATCGTTATTTGGTTCTGAAAAATGAATATTTCCTCGAATTTTCATAACCGTGGCTCTATTTTTTTTTTTCAACGTCGTGGTAAATCACGAAATATTTTAGCCATGACAATGAAGATGATATCCATGACGTTGAATTCAACACATAATTTATCTAATTACAAATACAATTCTGATGACGTATTTCTTTGAATGGATTCTTTTGTACTTGTTCATCCCATTTTCTTACATTGGATCTCTTCTAGGATGGCAAACGCCAAGATTTCAAAGGAAGAGCGGCTGAGGCGAAAGAGAGTAAGTGAGAAAAAACGTCGTGAACGAATTAAAAATGATCCGACTCGTGTGGAAGAAGAGAATCGTAAACGTCGTGATCGTTATGCGCGTATGCTTCAAGATGAAGCCCAGCTTCCAAAAAAGAAACAAAAGGAATCGATAGATGGTCGTCGAAAGAAATGGAGACGTGATAAACAACGTGAAACTGCGCGAAAAAAAGAAGAGGCTAAGAAAGCTCTTGCTAACCAGGTAATTGTAGTTCCATCCACTAGATCTGAAGCCACTCGCACTGCAGCAAAGCGACGAGCCGAGAAGAAACAAGCGAAACAGTATTACTTGATTAAGAAAATGGAAAATAAAATTGCCTGGCTTCAAAGAAGAGCAACAAAATACAAACATGGTAAAGGTCATTTACAGTCCAATTGAAACAGTGCCAATGAATGTGGAAAGTCCAACATTGACTGTTGATGAAACCTCCACACCAGAAATCATTGCAACACAGTCAAATGAAACACGAATTCTTGAAGATAGTCCCATTGTTGAAGAAGATTGGGTAGTTGTTCAATTCAATATGGCAGAGATGAAAGGCCAACGAAGATGGATTGGAAAAATCATTCGAGTTAATGAAAATGATACCTACCTTTCTTATTTCATTTGTCAAGGCTAAGCGCACACGGGATTACTCAGGATTTATCTACTCTTATCCAGAATTGTATGACGAAAAAAGTAAACTTAAAGAAGATTTAATGACTGTATATAAAACTCAAATTTTGTATACCATTCCAGGTCCAGTAAAATATCAAAGAGCGTTAAAATTTTCAGTAAATATAAACTCTCTGAAGTTTAATCTTACTGAAATTTTGTATTCTCATCAAAATTATCCTATATCTCTACATTAATTTCTTATTTTTGGTGATATGATCGAAAAATTATTAAGATATATTAAGTACAACCTATTATACAATAATTACATTATTGAGGCGCTCAATAATTTTACCTACTTTGAAATTATGAATTCAATAATTTCAATTTTTTGTTAGTTTTTTCTTATATTAAGTATGATACTTATTACAGTTTCAGTCTAAAATCATATTATTACCTGTGAAATCAGCTACTCCTGCCGCTTCCTTGTTTTGTTTACAGAGTGGATGACCATAAAATATAATATCCCAAACTGCTCTTCAAAGTAACTTGACCTGCAAAATATTTTCTAGCTGGAATATCACGATATACTTTTCCAAACTTTCACCAGAATACATAATATTACTGTGTGTGCTTTAATACCTACCATTAGCATTAATCAGGTCCAGTTGCTATGTACTATCCATATACCAGAAGAAATCCTTGGTCACAACTACATCATCCTAGGCTCTCGAAATCCAGCCATAGCCTTGAAAATTCCTAGTTTTGTGACTCTTAGAATATAGCCACGACGCTGAAAATTCCTAGTCATGGTTCACAGAAATCAGCCACAACGCTGAAATTTCCTAGTCATGGATTGTAAAAATGAGCCACGACGCTGAAGTTTCCTAGTCATGGCTCACAAAATGTTGAAACCCCCCTGCTCAGTCCCCTAGGGCATATGACTTGGGCCAAACATTGGTGATAGCTTTAGGAACCCGTCCTCCATCCCCTCCATTGAAAAAAAAACTGAAAAAATCATTTGGAACTTTTAAATTTTTCCAATGTGAAAGATATCAATTTCGTGAGAATTACCCACTTATACTTAGAAATTTTTTACTATGACTTAGAAATATTTTTTTCTCAAATACTTGTTGATTGAATTATTATCCCTACTCTAGTTGTACACTGTCCCCTCCCTTTTTACCCAAGTATAATTCTTACAACCTATAATAATTTTCCCAAATTATATTTTCCAACCTATAATTTCTTTCGCAACATATAACTTTTCCAACCAATAATTTTTTTACTAACCTATAATATTTTTTCCCGACTTATAACTTTTGTAGTTTCACCTACTAACCTGAACATCTAAAGTTATAATTTTTCTTAAGTCGGGACAATATTATTCGGGAGAATATTATTCGGCAGATTATTCGGCACATTATTCGGGGCAATATTCGGGACATTATTTGGGACAATATTATTCGGGACATTATTCAGGACAAAAATACAAAAGTACATAATAATACTGACAATGACTGGACCTGAAACATAAAAACAAAGAGACGACTAAAGTTAAAGGATTCAGACTGCACCCTAAAAATGCCGCTAAATTGAATGGTCCTGCCATGGAACGTGTAATTCACGGTGAGGTTGAAAAAATTGAGACTCGTAATACCGCCTTCAAATGTGACGTTTTGACAAAAAACATTGTAAATATAGACGAAGTAAAGACATTTAATTTCGGATTTGATAAACGTGTAATTAGGACAGACTTTGATACTGTGCCCTATGAGTATAAAAAATAAAAAAAATGTATAGTATATAGTTTGTATATATGTTTTTGTGTTTTTAGTCCCCAAGTAAGTTTTACTGTTTAATTTTTCATTTTGTATGTTCACTTTTATATTTTGTGTATATTTTTCACCTTATAATCAGTTTGTAGGTTTTAGGTCCAGTCATCATAGTGTATTTAAGTAAGTTTTACTTTTGTATTATGTTTTCTGTGTTTGATTTTTCATTTTATACATTCACTTTTATATTTTGTGTATTTTACCTTATAATCAGTTTGTGTGTTTTATGTTCAATCATCATAGTGTATTCAAGTAAGTTTTACATTTGTATCATGTTTTTGTGTTTAATTTTTCATTTTGTATGTTCACTTTTGTATTTTGTGTTCTTTTTTAATGTTACAGTCAGCCCGATAAATAATTTGAATACGGTTGCCCTGTAGTTGCCTTGTAGAATAGGGTAACTGTTGCTGTTTTAGGGCAACTACAGGGTAACCACGCTGAAGGACCGCCCACTTCTAGAAGTTGCCTCATATTCTCCAGCAAACTTCACTGTTGCCCGTTGGTTGCCCGTTGGTTGCTCGTTGGTTGCCCGTTGGTTGCCCGTTGGTTGCCCTTTGCCTTTCGGTTAAACAGTTTTTATTGTACAACTTTGTCCAGTATTTCCGAGGTACGAGTGTTGCATGAAAGATTGCTGAAATTGTATTTCATACGTTATTAAAAGTGAAAAAGCGAAGCAATTTGAAGTATAGTCAGATTCTACACCGTTGTCGTTCGAAGAGGTGAGTACAAGTACGACGTACATGCTAAACGTAATACGTTTTCCGTATATATTTCTGTGTACCTACGATACGTGTAACAGCATAGCATTATAGAGTGACAGGTATCAGAGGATTGTGCATGGTGCATTCTTAGGGTGCATTCATGCCGGACTGAATCAGAAAATTCCGCTGATTTTTTTAGTCGCGGATCACACGGAATTTGCACCAGATATCGCATATTTGGCTTGATCAAATTGCAATGCTTCGTTGCAGATATTCAAAAATGGCAGAAGCCATTAAAGCAGCAGAGGTTAGAATCAAAAGTGACATTATTCGCCAGAAAATGTTTTCAGAAACTGAGAAAAACTGATGGGATTTACTGCGCGTGGCCTGGGGCGGTTTCTCCTACTAATATGGTAGGCAGGCAACTCACAAAACGTACGTGACAAACATTTTCATGTTCCGTTACCGTCAGGAACGCTCACTAACCCATTTCAAATGAAAATTGGATAAAGTCACTTTTGATTCTCATCTCCTCAATTACTCAACAACGACACAACGAACCGTACGCTCATTACTCGTATTTTTGCAATGATATGGTGTAATCAATGCCCCTCTACCATCGCCTAGAATGCATATCTTGCTATTTCGCACACGATAATGGGTGAAAGAGGAGGGTTCGAAAGTTCAGAAACCATTCACATCTCAAAATCAATAATTTAGCCATAAGGTCTACTCCTTCAGAGCCGGTCACATATTATTCTTTATATTTCAAATGTCAATTCTATTCAATAATATGTAACTGTATAGCTGTATGCTGACGCAGCCATTCATTATCCTATTTTTAATCATGTATACGGTTATTCTACCGAAACCTTGTTACTTTTGTCCCAGATAGATATCTGGCAATGTATAAACAATAGGGTCCTCTTATACAGTATAAACTCAGAGGATAAATTATTGTATCTTTTTTATTAATTTGAAGTATCGTGCCCCTACCCCTTTTGGAAATCTCATTTAAATGATCAAAATCCCTTCGACATAATTGTCCTTCGTCATGGATTGGGCTTCAAAAATTTTTTTGTAAATATTATCTCTGCGTGTTTGGATAAACTGATGCGTGTGTACAGTTTTTGTGAGTACAGTGAACAAGTTGGTAATGCAGTACGTGTTTTAGACTCGATCAGAATCAATGCAGCCATATTTGAAAACGTGTCTCTCGCTTTTTTGTCCTTCGCCATGGTCAAATTAGAACCAGTCAGAAAACAGACACAGAGCAAATATTTCTGAAAAAGGATGCTGTGGGTGGAAGGAAAACTGAGTAATTATTAAGGTAAGAAAGTGAGAAAACATTTTTTCTAGTCCAGTTTAGTGCAGTGAAAATGCAGTCAGCCACAGAAAAATATTTCAAACTAATCAGACGTTGAATAAACCACAAAACGAGAAAAAACAACGAAAATCCGGATTTTTCCCAAACTTTCCGGACATTATTCAAAAATTCAGATATTTTTTGCCGAAGGTCGATCAATCCGGAGATTGACTAGAAAATCCGGAGCACCTGGCAGCACCGATACGAGTTCATTGATGTGCGTGTGGAAGAGTACGTGCGTATTCACAGTACACGGGCACGCGTGCGCGTAGGAACTTCTTTCTATAGCCAACAGTTCCTTCAACGTGGGCTGCCATTCCTTCAGCGTAGTGGTCTTATCATTTGAGCCCCCTCTGTCTCCTCCGCTAGGAAGTATGCTATTGGTTTAACCTCATAAATACGTTCTATTATATGCATATAAATGATTTCGATGAAAAAACAAGTAATAATGTTTTGTCTTTATTTTTTTTTAAACAAAAAAAGCATGAATTATCAAGGTTTCGGTAGAATGACCCATATATAAGAGATAGGTACCTCATTTTCATTTCCTTTGAGGATTTTTATTGGATTACATCCTCATTCCCTTCTTTTACATAATATGTAGGTATATATTCAATCTTGTTTTCCAGTTAATATAGCCTTTGACTTTTACACTTTTATTCCATTTTGTCACCTGTGATATAAGTGAGTGTGTCTTCATGGGGGAGTAGTACTGAATTGAGGACATCCTGGGAACTATAGGGCAACAAGAGGGCAATTCAGAAGGGCAACTGAGAAGGCAACCACGGGGCAACAAGAGGGCAACTGAGAAGGCAACCATGGAGCAATAAGAGGGCAATCTGGAAGGGCAACCACTGGGCAACAAGAGAGCAATCCAGAAAGGCAACCACGGGGCAACCAGAGGGCAATCCAGAAGAGCAACTGAGAGAGCAACCATGGTGCAACCATGGGGCAACAAGAGGGCAACCAGAGGGCAATCCAGAAGGGCAACTGAGAGAGCAACTATGGGGCAACAAGAGGGCAATCCAGAAGGGCAACCGATAGGGCAACCATGGGGCAATCTGAAAAGGCAACTCAGATGGCAACTTGAGGGCAACATATTGCCTTTTTACGCAATGGTAAAATGGGGCGTTCTGATTGATCGGTGCTGGAGTGCTGGAGGGCAATTACAGGGCAACCAGTTGCCTTTTGCAGGGCAATAAGTCCGGGGCAATTTCAGGGCAACCAAATTCTTTATCGGGAGTTTTTATGTTTCAGGTCCAGTCATTGTCAGTATTATCCCGTTGAACATTTTTCATTACCATGACTGTTTTACGTAGGCGCAGAGTTGGTGTGAATATGCGCAAGTCCACTGAACTACTACATGTACAAATTATACAAAAATATTATGCAGGATTATGTACTTTTGTATTTTTGTCCTGAATAATGTCCCGAATAATAATGTCCCGAATAATATTGTCCCAAATAATGTCCCAAATATTGCCCCGAATAATGTGCCGAATAATGTCCCAAATAATATTGTTCCGAATAATGTCCCGAATAACATTGTCCCGAATAATATTGTCCCGACTTAAGAAAAATTATAACTTTAGATGTTCAGGTTAGTAGGTGAAACTACAAAGTTATAAGTTGGGAAAAAATATTATAGGTTAGTAAAAAAATTATTGGTTTGAAAAGTTATATGTTGCGAAAGAAATTATAGGTTGGAAAAAATTATAAGTAGGAACAATTATGTTCTGAAAAAAATTATAGGTTGAAAAATATAATTTGGGAAAATTATTATAGGTTGTAAGAATTATACTTGGGTAAAAAGGGAGGGGACAGTGTACAACTAGAGTAGGGATAATAATTTAATCAACAAGTGTTCGAGAAAAAAATATTTCTAAGTCATTGTAAAAAATTTCCAAGTATAAGTGTACATTAAAAAAAAATAGAACAGAAAAAATTCTAAGTCATAGAAAAAATAAAAAAAATAAAAACCGTTACAAAAAATTAAAACCCATTACGAAAAAATTTCTGTCATAGTAAAAAAAAAATAATTCTAAGTATAAGTGTACATAAAAAAGAAGAAAAGAAAAAAGAAAAAAACAACGATTTCTTAAACCAACGGTTGGTTATGGATGCGCACGCCACTTACTGACGGGTCAGGGACCCCCGTGGAAAGTGTCCTATACCGACCCATCTACTAAGGCTCCGGTAGCCGCAGCCAAAAACTTACAAGTGTGAAGATTGGGATTTAAACTCAAAGTAGCTGACATCTGGCGGCGGAATATGTAACTAACAAAACCGGGATCTTGGTTCTTCTTTACATGCTGTTTAATGAGGCAAAGTAATTTTTTGAAGAATTGTAGTTAATTCAGGAGTGGTTGTCGAGAATTAAAATTTGATCATTTCGTTGGATTGGCAAAAGTAAAGTTGGTGTAAATCTGTGCATGTAATCTAGCAATGTATAGCTATTATTATGTGTTAGTAGCTGATACTTCTGGGCAAATTAAATGATGAAATCATGAAACATGAGAACGGTTAAAAGTAACCGAACTGAACTTGACCTTGAAGAGACAATATAGAAACATTAGCGATTTCGTGAAAACTTTTCAAAATAATCAAACTTAATGCAACTTGACTTGATCTTGAAGCAGGGACGAAAACACTGGCAATTCCGCAAAAATGTTCCTGAATATTCAAACCTAATCAACCCGGAATTAAGAGACGAAAATATGGGCTTTGACCCCCTCCCCCTTCAATAATTTGGCAGTCAGCAAATTTTGAAACTGTTCATTTGAATTTTCATTTTTTAAGAACGTTTTTTTGTTTGTTTTGTTGTTGTTGTTTTTTTTTGTTTAGTTGAAAAATATTTTGATTGAAAAATCGGCTAATGTTCGGTTTCCAAAAAATATTTGTCGGCAAATTTTTCTTCTGCCCCCCCCCCCCTCCTCTCAACTGAAAGTCAAGTTTCGTCTCGGTCTAAATTGACTTTGACACGGTGATTTAAAAAAAAAAAACATTAACAATAATCCTGTAGAAACTTTTCAAATTTGTTGAATCTAACCGACCCTAACGTCACCTAAAAAATGTTGACAACCCCGTAGAAACTTTTCAAAATGGTCTTATTATAAATTCGCTTACCTCGGGTGTTATTGGTTGTTTGGAAAGGTCAACGTACATGTTCCTTCCCGCAGACAAGTACGACGAGGTTTTATAAAAATTATATGCGGGAATGGCCTAAGGCTAGAGAATTCCATACAGTGCTACCTTCTAGCTCAAACTTATGTAACACCTCGCCTTTATCAATGCTTAGCAACACCATTTTTGACTGAAAACAAACGAGCATGTAAAGTATGTGATATTAGAAGTTATAAAACTTATACACTTGATAATAAAGTGAGTTGAGAATTGAAAGAGAGTTGTATGTACCAGTGATTGAGACGTAACTGAAATAGAATTACTCTCAACCGTAAGTCTCTGCTATCTACTATCACAAGTAATAAAATGGAGCAAGGACACCTCATACTGGTATTGACCTCATACAGAAAATATCTATGAGTTCAGAATACATTTTTCGAATTTTGATTATTACCATGAAATGGATGACATCCTGCTATCTATGTTGAAAGTGGATTAAGTTACCTCATTTTCCATCATATAATGTACAACGAGATGGTTAGTAAACGCTGCCGACGCCCATGTCATGGCATTGTCTTTGTCCTCCGCAACAAAATATGTAGCTGTGTTAACATTTGGAGTTGTTATATCAAGTTTGATGAGTTTAGAATTGGGTTCATCTTTATTAGTTCTGAATATGAATTTCGTCTCATCGTTGGTTATGTACGGCAAAAAAAAAAGTATTTAAGACGGTTGGATATTGGAGTGAAGTGTTGTGGTAACACTGCTTCCGAACATTCTAATTAACGTTCAGGTTGACCATGTGGTGTATTCATTGGACAGGTAAGAATAATTTTTTGGCTGAAAGATTCATTGATTGGGACGATATGGTCCAGAAAATTTGACATCGAAATGAAACAATTGTGAATATTAGCATATATAAGTGCAAAATAAAGTCGATGTATTTGGAAGTATCTATTATACTCAAATTACGTGCCTTTAAATACGAAATTCAGAAAATGTTTCAGCTGTAAGTAGCTTAGGCAATAATGTAGAACTTGAAACTAGTGTGTGAGGAGTCGAAGCACTCTATGTATATATTTTTATTTTTATATATTTTTATTTTATTTGGTTTAACGTACCATCCAACAGCCAAACGGCCAATAACAGAGGGCGACATGGGATACGAATAATACATAAAAAATAATAAAAATAATGAATGATACCTAATACTAAAAATACTAAATGATAATATCTACTAAAAATAAAGAAATAATAAATAATGATGATACTAAAAATAATGAAAATAATAAATAAGTGTAATAATAATAATAATAATAATAATAATAATAATAATAATAATAATTCAATAATACAATACTGTTAATATTATTAGTTGCCGCGGAAGTGAGATGAAGGACGTGGCAAAATACTATATTCCGACGGATATTCCTTTCTTTTACAGGCTTTTTATTGACCATTAATTTTCAGAGGAATCATGTTCGACCCAGTCACCCTAAACATCATGTATCCACCCCCAATAGGAAATTATAGTCATTAAAAGAATGCGATATAATATGCAAATGTATATTATTTAGGTCATCTCTGACCCTAAAAGTGATGAAAAATGTTTATGTTTCAGGAAAATCCCTGCATTTTGAGCCCCATTTCATTTTGCATATCGTACATATTTGAGGTAAAAATGCATATTTTTACATATTTCGTGTCTTTTTCGCGTTTTTTTAAAACATGTTTTTACGTACGGGTATTTTGCCAAATTCATAAAAATTGTCCAAAATACGAGTACGGCTATTTTACGTTTCTTTCTTGTAAAAAAAAAAATCGCTCGTGTTTGAAAGGAAAAAAAAATGTTGCAAAATATTCTCCTAGAATTTTTTTTTGGCAGTTTGGCAAGGGCGAAACTATAGGGGGATGTGGAGGGTTGAAACACCCCCCAATAATTTGGCAGTCCGCAAATTTTGAAACAGTTCATTTGAATTTATCATTTTTTATGAATGTTTGTTTATTATTACCTATTATTTTTTTCCATTAAAAATATTTCGAATAAAAAATCGGCAAATTTTTAAATTTTAAAAGATTTTGTCGGCAAATTTTTAGTTTCCTCCCAAAACTGAAAGTCAAATTTCGTTTCTTAAAATGGATTACCCGGGACTCCTGTCAGACACTAATCAGGCAAAGGCCGAAGGTTTGAAGTTGAGTATCGAACATTATCTGAAAGGTTGAAACAAAGCTGAGATGTGGAAGGCATTTCGAAATCCTGAAAGTCGGTATAGCAAACGTTGAATTTCGAATTTCGATGACTATTCTGTTCTTACTAGATTCTCTGTTTGACTTGGAGCCTAAAATTTAAGAAAGTTGAACATTTTATTAAAATCGAAAAGCAGGCCCGTAGCCAGCCATCTGCGGTAGGTGGTGCCGACTGTTTACCATGGGGGGGGCGCTTGAGGATACACATAGTATATATAATGTGAAGAGTTCTACGAGGCAGTGGTATAGTCAGGAGGGCAAAGAGTGCTAATGCCCCCAAGGCACCTGAAATTGAATGTAAAATACGTATGCAGAAATGAGCAATTTCGCTTTAAAACACGTTTTTTCGAAAAATTTTCGCTCGAGTATTTTACCTTCACTTTCATACAGTATCTAGTATCGACGATTTTTAAAAAATACTTCAATTTTCGACTTTTTCTCCCTTGAAAATCTTATTCTGCCCCCCCCCCCCGAAAATCCTGGCTACGCCACTGATTGAATTTGGTCTCAAAATTCATAATAAAAACCGGTGATTCAACTACCGACAACCAATTGAAAAAAAAATTGAATAGATCGCGTGAAAAAATTGACACTTAGAACGATCAAATTTTTGAACTTTTGGAAGTAAAAAAAACTCTATTTCTGTGGACTTATTAAGTTGTCAGTTCTCAAACAGTCATTCAGGCATATAGCCATCGATATTCAATATGAACTGGATCGCGAGCCTACGGTTTATATTCTTGTATAGTGATAAATACTTAGAGCTAGGACTTTTCGGGAAAAAAAAATTGAAATTCGGCAATAAAAACTTTAATGCCGGCAATTTTCGGCAAATTACTACAACATGTTCTTTTCTAACCTCACAAAGGATCGTCCAAAAAAAGAAGAAAGAAAAAAAAGCGTTTTGAAACATCGTATTACAAAAATCGTTTATTGTAGAGGAAAATCAAATATTTTTCGAGATTTTCTTGGGTGAAGCTGTGTATACGATCGGTGAGGATGTACTGGTAGTCCGAAAAAGAACGTTCGATATCAACGGATGTCAGTGGAGCCCAGGTAAAAACGCTTAGCAATGCAGGGTTTTGGGCGAAGGTAGATGGAGGCGCGGTGCCCTCAGTTAGAGGAACGTTCAGTTCTTCTAATGAACTCGGTCCAAAATTTTTCGCGAATACATTTTCTGCTTTCCTTCTCAAAATTAATCCGCCTGAACCTGGAATTTGATTGATTTTCGAACAAACTTCATGCACTATTTGGAGCTGCTCATGAAGTGGAAGACCCCTAGTTTCGAGTTTCTGGATAACATCTGGTAGTTGATAAGCGAGATCCGAAGACAAACGACTGGAAGAACTAAGAAGCAGTGTTTTGAGCTTCTGTATCTGCTGACAGTCGTTCAGCAACTCACATACCCATTTTCGGCATTTTTCGGCAAAATAAAATTTATTTCCTGGGTCCCTACTACTCTGAAATGGATGTCTATTTCATTCTTATTCACCGGCGCCTCTGCAAACTCAACCGGCAAATGCCAAAGAATCCCAGCTCCAGTGATAAGTCTAATCAGGATAAAATTGATGCGCGTCCTATGGGTTAATTCAAATGTTGTCTTTGTTTAGTTGTTTCCTTGATTCAAGTTTTGTTTTTTTACTAAATATTGTGAAAATAATGCTTGTTACAAGAAAGCATATTGAAATCTGAATTATTTCACCACGCAAACTGAAATTATACAAATAAATCTGACTCGGAACATTGAAAATAAGAATTTTGTCCTGGTTAGAATTAGTTCTCATAAAATCCGGTAGATGTCACTTATATATTGCTGGTGAATCGTGCAGAGTCCGAATTCGATATTTTTGACCCCAACACTTGAATTACCTACTATCGCTCGTAGTTTCACACAGGTATACTGGACCGCCATTTTGATTTCCAAATTAGTCCGAACATTTGCCACGAAGATTACGCCGAATGGGAAAATGGCATGTTTATTTGCGAATTTTGTTTTTAAATTCACAATTTTTTGCCTCTTTATGAACTTTTTTTTTTTTTTTTTTTTTTTTAGAAACTCAGGACATAACGACACATTTTTCAATCTTTCAAATTCACTAATTACGATTCTGGCCGATAATTTTACGTTTGATAAAATAAACGTTACTATATTCCATATTAGGCACTTTTTTCTTTGTAGTCCCATTTTTTTGATTTTCAGAAAAACTGCGATTACGGCGCCGGGATGCGAGCTGAAGACATGAAATTTTTAGGATCATTAGAAGGGGCTAACCCTACGTTTTGAGCTAAGAAGAAAGTTTCTAGGTATAATACAGGCTGTCTAATACCGATTTCAAGGATGATGCGGCTTTCTTCTATTAATTATCATATAAAACATAAAAGTATATCGATTGTTCAAGACTGCCGAGAGTCAAGATAAGTGCTGTCTCCTTGCCGATCCTCCTCGAGTAGCGAAGTTACTTGTTGTATTTGTTTTCTTGATCTATTAGTTTCACACCATTTAAAATCGTCTATGATTACAGTGCGGAATATACATATAGATAAAGACAGGTTTAGTCTGGTACCATTGAGCCATCCTCTCTGCCTTTGCCATTTAGGAAATTCCCAACTTCGTACTTTAGTTTCATGAAGCAGTTACTGGTAGAGACCGGTATTCATCAGAGGAAAGTCTGAACTGGTATGAAAATGTCTACTTTCCCTTTACAGTATAATTTGTTGATTTCGAAATATTTAAAAACGATGTGCATCAAAAAAAGTTCCAACGTTGAAAGTATTCCGAATGGAATTTTCTATAAAATCGCCTTTTGACTATTACCAAACTTATAAGAGAACGAAACAAGGAAATATCAATTAACTATTTATTAAAATTTGGTATTCTGGAAATTCTGTTGTATATCACCGATCACAGTATTATGCTTGTAATTACTTGAAAGAGGAAAGTGGTACTACGTGCATGCATTCGACCTGCACATTAGAAGGTACAAATAAGAAATATAAATAATATAGTAATTCATTTATCAATTTAAGTGAAGATGTAAGGGAAGGCGAATCATTCGTGGAAAGGAGCAGCCAATGCTTTTGCAATGAAAACAAAGTCATCCGTGAACGCTTCAATCTGAAATAAAACAAAATCCTTATCAAAATAAAGTAATGGTTTATTAAGTATTGTTTGATTAATAGAAAAACTAAAATGTCTTCTCGTGTATGACTTACGGTGTTTGCCGTTGTTCCATCGGGATCATGTTTCACCGTTAAAATCAGCGGATTTTTCTACAAATAGATGTTATACATATTAGTATAATGTATAGTCAAGTCCCTACATGAACATGCAAATCAAATATACTGTCACTCTGTCGTTAGCGAAGATATACAGTAGGGCGTCCCTTATATTTTGCGACTTTCCTTTAGATCCTTTGGGACTGCACGAAAATATGGGTTTTAAATATTTAAAAAGCCCCCCCCCCGGAAATTTCAACTCGATTGGATGAAAGAAACGTGTGCTTCAATCTCCCTGTCCTCTTGTAGATAATTACACAGAGTTTTGACTGTTTTAACTAATTGTTTTTTTCTGTGCTTGTAATGACGGTAAAATATTCCGACACAAGATTTAGAAAGGGGGTTGGATGTGATAGAATTGTTTGACTCCACGATCTGGGTTGATGGCTCTTGGGAAGAGATCCGAAAGGGGGAAATGGAAGGCTGAAAACCAAATTTGAGGCTGATGTTCATTTCTAGGTTCTCGAGGTCGTTGATTCCGAGTTGTGGGTTAATTTTTAGATTTGACCCCCTGAGGTGCAATCGAAGAAAACTTCAGAGCCTAATGGTAGTAATTCTTTGAGATTGTAGTCATTCGTTAAGGTTTCACCCCTCTTAATGGCACCCGATGAGTTTGGTCCCAAAAAGCCACTCACAGGATTGAGTCCATTGACCTACATAATATATTAGGAATGGAATATCATCTTGAAAAAGTGATAAATAGTTGATCTCAACAGTCTTGATGAGATCATGAAGGGATGGATCTTATGTAAAAAGCAACATCGGAATGCAATGAAGTGACCTTGAAAACATATGAATCGAGTACAATCTCTCAACATTACTCTTGATGATGCTGATATATTCCTTAGTCTCTCGACTAGTAGGTTGCGTTTCTCCACTTTTCTCTCTCCTGCGCTAATCTTTTGAGACGGATTTACACTTTGTATCTTTCCTTATCTGCTCCTCATGGCTCATTATTTGCTTTCCTTTTCAGTTCTTTCCCTCATCCATTCCCCCTAGTAGTACTGACATTGTCACTAAATGTCTTATATTATGACCTATCATTTTAACCCTTCTCTTTACAATTATATTCCAGATATCTAATTTTTTCCTTATTCGCCTCAGTATTTCCTGATTCTTGATCTTTTCGATCCATTTGATTAGATTTTCAACATTCTCTGATAATACCACATTTCAAAAGCTTATTCTATTCTTTTTTTTCTTGTGTTCCTATTGTCCAGGTCTCAAGTATATAGGCTCTATTCAATGTTATATTCCAAGTATTCGTTCGAAGAAACCTCAGTCTTACTTCCAAATCTATACTTGTTCTAAATATGTATCCTTTTGTGAATGAAGCTCTTTTAGTTTTTTCTTTTCTCCACTTTATTTCTGTTTTACTTCTTCCATCTTGTGTTATCAGACTACCTGAGTATTTGAATTTTACCTCGTTTATTCTTGCACCTCTTCTTTCCCTGCTTATTGGATTTTGATCCCATCTACCGACTATCATCACTTTTGTTTTATTATTATTCAATATTATTCATTTTTATTTTATAATTTATTTTCAATTTTTCATTCTTCCTTTTGAACGTTTTCCTTCGTTCTTCTTTACTTTTTTCTTATTGCAATGTCATCTGCAAACCTTATCATTCTATTCGTCTCCTCTTGTATTTTCACATCTGATTTCCTTTCATTCACTTCTTTAATTAAGTCAGTTTTCGGCAAAAATGAGTTAGGAGCGAAATCTGGCGGCGCATACTGGGCGAAATTATGATTCTAGGCGGCCGAAACCTAACTACACGGCTTTTTCAATGTTTGCTTGGTTCCAAGTCAAAATTTTACATTAACTTGTACATAGAAACACTTCCTTTCCTTCCAGCGGCCAATCCCTATATACAGGGTGTCCTCTTGGTCCTCTTCACAAGTAATATACAGGGTATCACAACTTGAATCAAAAACCCAACAAATTTAGATGGGACTCTTATAAATGGATAATTTTTTCTACAATTTCACTTCCTTGTGATCAATATTACTTGATTTATCAAAAGATTACCAAAATTTTAGCTACGAGGAAACATATGTTTAATACGGTCATTTTCGACTGAATAACAACTTGCATTCTTTAAATCCTGAGCAGGAATATAGCGTTTGATGAATCAGTAAAAACAAGCAGGAATTTGATCCCAAAATACAAACAGGGCTATAATTTACAACATAATTTTTAAATCAACATATAGCTCTACAAATTTGAAATATTGTTTGAAAATTAAAACTGAAGCAAAAACTGAGTAGGTAATCATTAAAAAAGAAAACAATTATCAATTAGAGATTATTTTTCCCCTGGACTACCTTGAGTAGGCTACCCAATACCCTTAAAAAATATATTGGTTTAGTTCTCTTTGCAAAACAAAGGGCGGAACTTGAACTGTTAGTGTTTAATCAACTTCTAATAAAAATCAAAACAAAACCAGAACTAAAAAATAAGTTTTGAAAAACTTTTCTTATTTACATTTAATCAAAAGGAACGCATAAATCTTTTAATCCAAGGTTAATCAAACACGAAAGGTGAAATGAACAAAAAATTAACAAGAACTGAAAACCCAGACCCTAGTTTTGCCAAGTTGATAAGAAGAAACCCAAATAGTGATATCCGTGATACTACAATACCAGGGACGTACCGTACAGTTTTTCCTGGGGAGGGGTAAAAATTGTGAGAGTCCCAACTGACTCAACTCAAAATTCCCAAGTATCGAAGCATTAAAAAAAACAACAACATTGTAACTAGTTGGATTTTTCTAACTTTTCAACTCAATTCCTAAGTGTCAGAGCAAAAAAAAAAAATCTTGTGCCTCTTTGGATTTTTCCAACTCCGCCTGACTAAAATGATGAATTTTTCCAAATGCTGAAGGAAAAATTTCTAATTTCTAGGGAGGGGGGGTAAGTCCCCCCGTCGGTACGTCCCTGCACAATGCACTGGATACGCGCATAACCCCACGGCGCACTTCTCATGCGTGACCCTCTATATTAAGACCCACCCAGGGGTGTCAAAACCGGTTTTCTCTAGAACTGCGACTGAAATGCCCCCCCTACCTGCCCATGGTTCCTTGAATTTTCTCGTGCTCGTTACCCAATCCACTCGGAACTCACGGCAAATAATTGAGTTATGTTCACACTAACTATGCTGCTCGGGTTGAACTCAAAAATCACAATTCGCTGCACATAAGTGGTTTTTGACACACTAGGAGGGTTTCAACATATAGTATTTGGATCATTTTATAACTTCTTATAAAATAGAGGAGAAGTCCCACGTGAAAGAACACGTCTCCTGCATTCCCGAACACCCAAAAAGAAAAATTGATTTCTTGACACACTAGGTGGGTTTTAATAGAGAGGGTCTTGCTGCGTTCCACATTGTTCTTCATTATTTCCTCGTTTTCTCTGAATGTCGCAAACGGTCGCAGCTGAATGATTGTAGGATCGTTGGATGAAGTATATTTTCGGATCGAGTTGGATCAGGGTTTTTCCAGTCCATAAAGAGAAGGTATTTGGTAGGGCACAATGGACAGTAATGTTGAACTTGATATTTATTTTGAGGTTAGAGACGTGAAGTTTCTTTTACAATGAACTCACTCAAATTGAACTGTATCCATCAAGGAGTAAAAATAAAAACGTAAAAGAATTCTACGTCACGTTCTGGCTTCAGTATCGTCATTTGAAACTACCATTCGTTTCATCATCTTTTAAAACAGTGTACTTAAATTTTGAAATGTTCAAATTGATATCCAGCTCTGCATTCAAATAATATTTTTGGGGAGATAAGTTGCGCTGTTTTTTGGTCATCAGATATTGAAGAATAATTATTTCCACCATTTATGTAAATTTGGCTCGCTTCATTTTATGGAGTTTTGGCCGCCTACAACCAACATTTTGCTCAGTGTGCGGCAGATGACTGTCTGAACATATTACGCTGGAGAATTATAGCAAAATCAACCATAACAAATGCGACATAACGGATGCAGCTTGAAGTCAAGCAGTGCATGATTTTTCAAAACGTATTAAGTCAACTATGATCAGTATTCGCGGAGAAGTAGAAAACTTGCAGGTTCTGTGAAGTATATAGGCAAGTCGACTGATAAGTTTTCTCTGCGAAGTACATGAAACCCTGATTTTTGGCGAATATTGCTTCTTTTCTTTTCTCCCAATTTTGCTTCTTCTAAATGAGTTAAGTCAAATACATTATTTTTTCTCCCCTATGTACGTCATAGTTACATAGGTTAGGCTGGAAATGCAGGAGGAATCATATGTTCAAAGACCCAGTCTCATCTGCGATTCTCTGCCTGTTGTATTTGGGTTCTTTGATCCTCATGTAAGTTTCATATTATTCTCCTTTCTTGATACTTAACTCCTATCTCCTTAAATATTTGAAACATTTTTGACCATTCAACATTACCAGAAGCTTTTGTGTCTGCAAAAAATATTACGAGTACTTACGTATCCAAACCTTTTTTCAGTCTTCTTTCTAATACAAATCTCAAACATAAAATTGCTCAGCTAGTTCCTCGTCCTTTCCTGAATTCAAACTGATTTTTCTCTCACTCTTTCTTTCATTTTATTTTGTATTCTCTTATTATCCTTGCTAGAATTTTTGATACTTGTGAAAGAAAACTACTTATTGTACGATAATCTTTACATTTTTATTTTCTCTTGCTTCTTCAGGGTTCATAATTAACCTGCTTTTCTGAAAATCGATTGGCATTTCTCCTTCTTCATACATTCAGCATATTAATTCATATAAATCTTATTTACCATAAGAGCAGGAGGTGGCTTGTAGCACGAGTTCCTTTTATCCGATCGAGCTGAAATGTTTGGGGGGGGGGGAGGATTCAAATTCTTTGGCACTCTCTTTCATGCCATCCTGATAGATCTGAGAAAAGTCGCAAAATAAGGAGCACGCTAGTCGACAGGCATATCCACGTTACGTAAATTTAAAATGCACATTCCTTAGACTTCTAACAAGTAGAGGAGAAGGGGGGGGGGATTTACTTGCAGTCATATCCGAAGCTGACAAATCTTGTCAATTTTGCCTGTCATAGGGTAGCACTTTTATAACCTGTTTTTCTTTCTTTTTTTCTTCGACTTTGGTTCCCAAAATAAAAAGTGATGCATTTTAGTGTAAAACTAGTTAGACAAAATTAGTTTGAAAAATAATAATCTTAAGCAGATTAATATTTTCTTAATTATATAATACGAGTAAAAAACTTGACAGGAAAGTAACGGGTGAATGAGTGCACGATAGCTCCAAAATTTGACGCCTTCACTCAGTATTAATCAAATAAATGTCGCATGGTAACCTATGTACTTTTATGGTTTTTCAATTGATTGAACCCATTCTTTGAGTTATTTTTGGATGACCTCATACCTCCAAAGAATCTACAAGAAGTCAGATCATGAAAATTTGGGTTATTAGCTTCCAATAAATCGATTATAGGGTTCAAATTGCTCACTTCATCTCTGAGGTTATTCCAGTTGTTGTATAACTCCTACCCAGGTATAACCCGCCGAGGCTACAATTTGAATTATTGGAAATTGTAGGAATGGGCTTCAATGGTATCAGAAGTAAGGTTTCTTGAGTCACTGAATTCGTTTCTATGGTAGTTACAATTGTAACTCCTTACCCAGAAGGCTCTACAGGGAGCTAAAACCTAAACACACATATTCAACTTCTAATATTTCAGATTTTAACTCCTTGTGTAGCCTTCTCGATAGAAATTAATGCGGGAAATATCCCTCCAAAAAGCTCAATGACTCGAAAAACCCTTGGTTTGATGTAATTGATGCCCTCGTATTCAATTTTTTAAATTTTAGAAACCCCTTTGTAAGATGTTTGGAAGGAGGATTGCAGTTTTTCTTGTGATAAATCCTATTCTAAACTTAACATTTTTTCCCTATCTGGTTTTTGCACCGAAATGCTCGATATTTAATTGCGAGAAGTGAGAGAGAAAATTAATGAAGACTAAGATAATTTAAAAAATGCAATATGTGCTGCCGTAATCTATATAAATAGGCCCACGACACATAAAAAAGTACTACTGTGCTTATCGAGAATGATGCTAACAAATTTAATCAATGTACAACAACTGCGTCAGACTACTCAATATGAGACGTTTTGAATGTTTTTCGGTAAAATTTTAACAACCTCAGTACATAGTACCTATTTTTTATGCGGGCATACATAAGTAGTTGTGTAAGCTTCCTTACTAGCGCGATGTGTCTATTAGCCTATTTCTGTTACTACACGATGCTATTGTATTTGGGAAGTTTCTGACACAACTATTTCACATCGTCGTTTAGTTCTAAGAAATCAGTGGTCAGTTTGGGCCAAAAACCACTAGAAACGGAAGGAAATTCTCCTTATGAGCCACCATCGTTGAATCAGTTGTTTCGCATTTTTAGTGAAGAAACTCAAATACAGACGAGAATATTCAAAATTAAAATTAATATAAATACTTGTAAATTAATGATAATTATTATGTAGATACCTACTCGTTGAGCTTATTATGAGAGATTTTCACTAGATGGCAATAATAATTTCAGTCAGTAGCATACCTATACCAAAATTAGTGAGGAGGGGGGTGTAGAAAAATTTTCTGAAAAAGGAGGGAGATTGTAAAATGTAGCAGGTGTTATAATCCGTACTCTACTGCGTAGCACTACTTCGCCACTAGGCTGCACTAGTGCCACCCACTTTGTATGCTAATTTATATGACCTGAGATACTGAAATGAATACCATATATCTATATAATAATTATTATTCAAGTTGTATACTCACTTGAAACTCAAGTTTTCCAAATGCGTCTTGAACTGCAGCAGCAAACTTTAAGGAATGCGCTGCCGCCACATAGTTATCAGGGTCATCAGAGGTCTGAATGTATGCGGCCGGATACTGTAGATGATCGCAATATCAGTAGATGTTTCATTTTTCAGAAATATAAGACATTAGAAACGTATACAACTTGAACAGTCACCTGAACTTGCTTTGCTGCTGGGTCTGGCAAATTATGCAGCGGAGAAATGGCTTTCAGGCTTTCAAAGTACTTACTATCATTAGGGTTACCAAGCTGATCAATCACTGTGTTACCGAATTTGAACTGGTCGTACCTCAACAAATCTAAATAACTGTCAATAATTTAGTGTCAATCAAACTCGATGTACGTCAACGAAACTATTCAATTGTAAGAAAGGTATGCTGAATATATCCTAATGCCTAAATATTAATTGCCATTTTGCCTAACGTTATCGCCACGGAATCTGTGAGATCCTGGGGACGAGTTGAATTCAATACCTATCTATGAACGAGATTATTGCCACTTCAATCTTGTAGGTCTACTCTCTATTGTACGTTACCTTTTGAAGGTTAATATCCTGGTAAAACCTTAAACTTTTACTGGATAAAATTTTTAAACATTGAGGTGTTAATATTCATTTTTTTTTCTTTGTTCATCGTATCTCTTTGGTTTTAGGATTTCAATACCCTTATTCTTCACCTTCATTTTAATGGTGAAAGATTTGATTCGATTCGCGTTCGTGTGAGCTCTAAACAAACATCATCCTCTTCGGAATAGTTATTCTCACTAATGCAATAATTAACTTACGCATCACTCAGTATCAAAGCTCCATAGGATTCCGGGTGTTGATTAGCGCACGCGGCCCCCACAAGGCCTGAGAACGAACCTCCGCCAATTATGAGTAGCTTAGCGGGTTCAGTATACTTTTGATCTATTACGAATGTAGCAGCAGCTTGGAAATCGTCCAGTGCGTTTTGTGTTTTCTCTTTTATGCCGTTATCGAACCAATTTTTTCCAAACCCGCTGAAACAAATTTCAGGTTGAATGAACTCGCGAATTTGAGAGTACTATACAAAGCCGAATTAATTATAATTTGATGATAACAGTACTTACCCAGAGCCTCTCATCTTTGGAATTGCAACCACACCATCAAAATTGCCGAAAATTAATAATTTGTACAGGCTGAATGAGGGCTGAAAACTATCATATGGGAAGAGAACGCAAAGATTTTTCTTTTCTTTTTTCATTTCCTGTAATGAAAGATCTACATTAACTCTCATGAATAAAATAATGGAAGTAGCTCAGTGGGTGAGCATAGCTTTCCAGTTTTTCTAGAAGGACCAAAACAAATACGAAGGGAGCACATACGCGCACATATAGACTTAGGCTTTTTGGTAATAGGGACTTAGGTTTTTGGAAATTATCATGAACCGGATTCTAGAGGTGGCCCAGTGGACTTACGATTACTGTTGGTAATCGGGAATTGACGGAATATTCGAGCATTGAGGATTCCTGAGCAGTCTTTCGATTCTCAATACACCCTCATTTCCCAAACTGCTCTATTCTATTTTAAAATTAAACCTATTGAAAATTTCAATAGGGATACCAAAAACACAACAGGCTCGGCCTTCGCGGCGTTGAATTCAGTACGGGTTCGTATCACCGAGAGAAAAAATGTGTTTTTACGCAAATTCTTCGTTGAGAGCGTCTATGTCTTAAGATTCAATTCAATTCAATATGCCTGTATTATATCGTAATGCCTAGGATGGAGCCCTTACCGCTCGTGGTGTTGTATGTAGATTTTGTCTGTACAAATTTGTGATCCTTTATTTTTTTTAACGTATTGTACGATATAATGGAGGAGTTTGCTCCAGGATCATAAAGGCCTTTGCCTGTTTCTTTATTGAAACCTACATCAACAACCACAAACGAGGGCTTCACTCGTTTTTTTGAATTTCTTTTATTTCGTTTTGGAGTTCTTCAAGATCAAAATTGTGTGCCGCTTTAGTTACATTATCAGGTGACTTTGCATTATTGTTACCTTTACGTTGTTGCAAGTCTCGTTGTTTTGTAAGACAATCGTTTTCAAAGTGGTAGCGCTCAAAACCTCTTTTCTTACAATAAGGGCATGGATTTTTTAGAATACTGATAGACTTTAATGTTGGAGACAATGTATATGTTGATAATGGAAATAAACTTAACCGTGATAAGTTAGATAAATTACGTACAGGACCGTATACTATTACAAATCAAGTATCAAAGAATGTATTCGAAGTTCAAGTGGGCATTGGCCCTTTGGCAAAACGTTTATATCATGCGAGTAAACTGTTACATGAAAAATGTAAACGATGATCTGTACTTATATCCCTTTTAGCAAACTTACCACCCTTCATTCTGCTCTTAAACGAGTGGGCCATAGCTGTAGGGTCCCAGTGAATGTTCCTCTCCATTTATTCTGTTACCGATTTGACTATTAAAGTCTCCTATTATTATTATATCATTGTATCTATTGATTTTTTGAAGGTTAATTGCGTCCATAAGGGTTTCATAGAATTCATTTACTGACTCCTCACTGGAGGCTGACGTGGGGGCGTACACTTGTATAATGGTAACAAGGTGCAGTTGAGATGATTTTAATGTTATCATTGCAATTCTATCTGTTTTGCCCATGAATTCTCCGATTTTGTTTTTCCATTTCCTGTTGGTTAAGAAACCCACCCCTTTTTGACCTCCCACCTGTCCAAAATAACAGAATAGATTTCTTTTTTTTTGTTTCCATAATAGTATCTCCTTCCCTTCTTATCTCAGCTATGCCTAAAATGTCGATTTTGCCGCTTTCAAAAGCATCCTCTAATTCCATGAAATTTTCTTCTTTTTCTAAAATTCTTACATTAAGGCTTTCCACTGTAATTTTCCCACCAGGCTCCCTCCCCTTTTTTGATTTGAACTTTTTGCACTTGTGAGTTGGTCGTAAGTACCCAGGCTGACCAGGCGAATCTGGGTCCTGTCTTAAGATTATTGCAGTTTATTCCACAGCTTCACAATTAGTTTCTCAGAAATGTGTTTAACGGTACAGAAACAAGGGCCAAGAACAGAACTTTTGTATTTGTATTTAACCCGTGATTTGTTGTCTTTATAACCAACTTTGAACTGGCCTAATTTCGGACCTTTGTTGATTGTAAAAGGACATTGCAGGAGAATATAGACCCCTGTGCCTTCTCCCCCGCTGTATCACTGCCTGATTTGAGACATGACCTCTCACAGTAATGTGTTTTCAATAAATTTTTGTATTGGTTCATCCTGAAATTGGAAAAAGCATCTGCCAGTATGTTTTCAAATAAAAATTCGAAAGCTTATAAAAATCGAGCTAAATTATATTTTTTCCCATGTGTAACTGGAATGGTAGGGTAAATCGTCCACTTTTGGTCAGGGTACCATCTTTGGCTAGGTTTCTCATAAATTTGCTAGCAAATAAGGACTGCGTAAAACTGGGAATGTGATTTTTGCCCTATGAAATCAGTGAACACTGCCGTTTTTACGATGTGTTGTATTTTTAAGTTTACGTCACCCATTCTTTTAAAAAAAAATTGATTTGTGGCTGACTTCAAAACTTCAGTGATTTCTTATCAAAACTCTTAAGAATCCAGCAATTGGAAAGATCGTTATACGAAAACTTCCAGGCGGCAATTGCACTAGGCAATGTATTTTTCTACTTATTCATATTATTAGTAATGGATTTTGATTAGAAAAATTGGTTTTTACTCTGTTTTTCTTTAATTGAGAGGCATGGCCATGTGAGGGTTTCGAATTTAATGATTTCACCATCTTTGGTCAGTAACCTATATCGACAGATGGGTACAGTTCTAATCCATTTTTGGCCCCCTTTGTTATAAACGAGTTAAAAAAACTGAAAATTTCTCAGAAAATTCTCAGATTCTTCGTCATGTTATCACCACTAAAGTGTCGCACAAAACATAAGAAGAAATATACCAATAATTTTTTAAGCAATTTACGAATAAAAAATGACGCACCAGAAATGTGAGATTTGTTTTTATGAATAATATGAATATAAAATATAACTTATTGTGTTGGAAGTTCTATTTTTTCACGAAGAAATACGTCTAATATCTTCTATTTGCACTCCTCCACTACTTTCCAAGCTTATTTCCAGAGGCGGCGTGCGGGTAAAGCGAGCGAGGCGGTTGCCTGGGGGCCCCGCATTTGTCCAAAAATAATTATTAGAGCGGAACCCTTCTACCGGCAACTCGCGATCACATTTTTACGGCTATTAATGTTTTAAGTATTGCATAGAGTGGCGCGGCTGTTTCGAGCGAATACTAAGTCGAACTCCAGAGTTCAGACCTCACCTAAAATCCTCTCTAGTCACTGTGTGACGAAAAAAGATGAGTTCTAGCCCCGTAGGTTGTAGACTAGCTCCTGCACTCGAGAATAATTTTTTTTTCTCTCTGAAGATACCCAATTGTCCAATTTCCTAGATCGTTCTGTTTTAGGTTTTTCCGATTTCGTCAATTTTCTCGCCTTCTACGTACATATTAAAACATAAATAAAACTTATTTAGGCCTACAAGTTGGATTTTATAACTTTTTGTTTTTTCTTATTCTTAAATGTTTGGCCTTTTTTTTCTTGCACAGTGTTTATGTCTGGTCTCTGATGCGACTATCCTGCATCCTTTATTTCTCTCGTCTTCCTTCAGACTTTCTTCAGCTTTTCACCTTTCCTTTATTATTCTTCTTTGCCTTCGCACGGATCGATATTAAAGTACACCCTTCCTGTCGTTAATTACCCAACTACAGCATCACCAGAACCAGAACCAGAACCATCATCTTCTACAGCTAATGATCCACCTACTCGTACACCATCAGCACAGCCATCCTCTTCTGAATTTACAAATCTAGGTACGGCTACTATAGAAGCGCAAGAATCGAATTTCGAACCAAACTCTGACTCCGTGGATGATGAAGACATGTCACCCACTTCGGATTTTAGTGAATCTAAAAGTTCAATCGAAAGTGATCCAGGTCCTGAGTCTCCCAATGAATACCGCCCTGCCTCATCTGCCATTATTTTAGACCCAGCAGATTGGAATACTGAAAATCCGAAAAATGTAAGTGAACTTGTTCGATGTGGTCCGTAGCAGGTGCTGCTACAGCAGTGTTGCGGACCCACCGGCAGAGCTCACCCGTCGTCACCACCTGCCTGCGCGAGGAGGTGAGGGGTGAGTGAAGAAAGGCAGCGCGTCCGGCCGTGGGGGACCTGAATTCCAGGCGAACGCTCAGGGAGTGCGGACCTCGGTAAGTAGGGAACCCCATGGTGGCCCTGGTAGGACGCGCGCACCGTTGCGGCACGGAGAATTGGAGGCTCGGGCCTCGCCCCAAGGCATCCCTCCGGTCACTGATGCGATACTCGAAAGGGTAATTTCCGGAACCGGGGGTGCGGGGTCATAGGGACCACTTTGGCATGCGTGCATCGCCATACGTCCCACCACACCATTTTATTCTGTTGCTTGTCAGCCACTCACTTTGGCGAGTTGACAATTTGCGCTTATGCTTTCAGAGATTAATATTTCATGTTAATATAGGTATTCCATCCCAACGGGCAAAAACACAAATTTCCGCAAAAATTTTTTGTATCTTTTTGCATTTTATTGTGCCTTCTATACAAGTTGTATTTGTTGTAGTGTGTATGATAACACGTGTGAGTTGATAAATTTTGTGTAAAAATGATTATTTTTGATCCTATTTTGCGGAAATTTGTGTTGAAACCTAACGAAGTCCCATTGTAGAAAATTGTGTCGATTTGCCCATCGGAAATAGAAACTTCATTCAGTAGCATCAAAATGGGGAAGGTGGCTAATGGAGCATATCGTATCTCTACATTTCAAAAATCTTGTAGCTTACTATTCTGTTGTTCCTCTGTGTGTTACGTAAAGATATTATGATCATTGAATAATTAAAGCGGGATAGCTAATGATTTCTGTTGCTTCTTTAAAGGAAGTTGGATGAAGACATGATAGGTACTAAGTTAATTTTATAAATTATATGTGGCTACTTTATCAACACTTATGAACATCAACTTCATAGATATTGCCAACATTTCCCCATCATTGCTCTAAGATCAAATTAGGATCGGTTAAATAAGACCATTTTGAAAAGATTCCACGAAATTGCCAACGTTTTTCAGGTCAATAGGGTCGATTAGGTTCAACAATTTTGATAAGTTTCTACAGGATTTTTGTTAATGCTTCTATCGCCATGTTAAGGTTAATTTAGGGTTGCTTGGGTTTGAATATTCAGAAAAATTTCTGAAGAATTGCCAGCGTTTTCATCTTTGCTTCAAGATCAAGTCAAGTTGCATTACGTTTGATTATTTTGAAAAGTTTTTAAGAAATTGCTAATGTTTTTGTCGCCTCTTCGAGGTCAAGTTCAGTTCGGCTACTTTTAACTATTCTCATGTTTCATGATTTCATAATTTGATTCGACCATAAGTATCAGCTACTGATTGTCACATGATAATGGCTACGTCGCTAGATTACATGCACATATTATTTAAATCAACTTTACTTTTGCCAATCCAACGAAATGACATGCGCAGCGGACCAGCCAGTCCTATTATATTTCTTAATATCAAGTCTTAAACCCTTTATCAGACACTCAAAAGTTTTCTAAAATTGTAACATTTTAGGAAAAAAACCAAAAGCTCAAACACTGATAAAAGAGAAATGAAGTAAATCATTCAATACCCGTCTTTTCCGCCCTATTGCACTTTCAAAAATCTGAACCTTAAATTTAGAAAAATTGGACAATACGGAATAGAGGAAGTAAGACGTGATATAAAAAATACAATAAAATATGAGTGGTTTTGCTGGATACAATGTGGCTTTTCCCCTTGTTGCGTTTTCAGATCTAAAATTTTCAATTTTGGTATATCTATGAGAACGGTCCATCATACTGGTCAGCCATTGTTGACCTGGCCTGTCCGACTCGACATACATATGTACAAATAACTTCGAGAAAATAAAAAAAGAAACAGCCTGAAGCACTACTTTTTGCTTAATGAAACGATGACCGGCATTATAGTGGGAATTCAGAAATTTAAAAATAAGTGGTACACTAGTATACGTGCATATCCATATAAAGCCACCATCATACTTAAATACTTGAACTGACTGTTGTCAATAACTAATAATTGTTTGTACCTTATTATAGATCAGATTCATTTCAAGTGGGGTTTGATCTTTACTGGTAAATTTGACACGTTCGGTTGTAAATTTGTCGCTTTGATAACCCGGAATTTGGGTTTCTTCCAGCATCTAAAACAATGATTTCATTAGCCCATTTTTTGTGTAGTGTCTAATAAAATGATTTGCTGTAGCACCCAACTCGTAGGCACGAGACATGACCAATAACGATATTTACTAAAATGAAACGAATTCACATAAAATTAAAATAAATTCGCTTACCTCGGGCGTTATTGGTTGCTTGGAAAGGTCAACGTACATGTTCCTTCCCACAAGCAAGTACGAAGAGATTCTATAAAAAAGATGCGGGTATTGCTTACTGCACGAGACGTCCACTACAGTGCAACCTTCTAGATCAAAATCATGTAACACCTCGCCTTTATCAATACTTAGCAACACCATTTTTGACTGAAAACAAACGAGCATGTAAGATACATGTGATATTAGAAGTTATAAAACTAACACTTGATAATAAAGTAAGTTGAGAATTGAAAAAGTGATTACGTACCTGATTGAGATGTAATTGAAATAGAACTACTCCCAACCATAAACCCCTGCTATCTACATTAGAGTAACCCTTATTTTACAAGTTTTCGCCAATCGATTAGATGCGCACTGAAATTTGTTCCAATGGACCAAGAACCATGCCATAAGAAATTTGAGCTCAAACTGAGGACATTAACTCGTGCTGCTTTGACCTTGAAGTTATGAGTAATACCTACTGAGATTTTACAAAAAACCGCAAGTATCCCGGAACATACCAACTTTAGGACCAAAATGTATATATCATAAAATGTCCCTTGTTAAATTTCCTATAAAACAGCTGCCATACAACTTTTCTCTAGAACGCATATTTATCGAGATAATCGCAAAACTGTATGAACGTTTTTAGGAACATGGCTTTTGTTATTTTTTCTTTCATAACGGATCCTTGCTAGCCAAATTGCAGTTATCTAAAAAAATATTCTCTTTAGGACCAAAATGCAAATGACATAAAATTTTTCTCATTAAATTTCTTGTAAAAAACACTCTATACAACTTTTCTTTAGAAAACATATTTATCGTGACAATCGCAAAAATACGTGGAATGTCGGGTAACGCGCACTACAATATAACTTCAGTCTCTGTCTACTGGGGCAAGCGCCCCAGTTTGCCCCCTCCCCCACCTGGCCACACCTATGACAGTTTGTTGGGTATCTACTATAGAATAGACTTTGGATTATTCATGTATATGTATCAACAATAGTCAACAATTTGCGCATAAGATACAACGTTGTGCTGTTAAGGAACAGTCAAGTGTTTTCAGAATTCAGGGTCATTTCCTATAGGCCAATCGCTGTTTCCTGTTGTTGATGTACATATCTCAAGTCCACGAAGACCAAGTCTTCAACGGAATTTTATAATGCTCAGGACTCAATAAAAAGAGTTTGTTCACCCTAGATCGCAAAGTTTGGTTTTGTTCAGTCATTGAATTTGGAATTAGTTATGGCTCATGGATATCTCGTTAAAGTTTCAGGCTCTTCTGCAAATTTTTAATCACTAGGGTCAGACCAGCAGTCTTACTTCTTGAAAAAACAAGCTTTTGACAATCGCAAACACTTCTGCATGTCTCCATCGTCACCCCTTAAAAGATAAGATGAAAAAGTTGTGCAGAAATGGTTACGTTGCTCGTGCAAATAAGGAAACATCAGTACTTGAAAAGTGTCAGTTTTCGCTGAGGACACGCCCGCGCGATTGGCAATTTGGGAAGCACTCATGAAACATATCACAAACCACTACCGTTTCGAGACTTTTAGCCACTCACATATTTTTGTGAGTGTTCAACATCTCATCGTTTTAAAATAGTGTGTGCGAAGTGGTCACTCAGCATTAGTGTGATTACTGAGTGATGTTCACAAATGCACTCATATTTGGCCTCATTGTCAATAGGGCTATAATAAACATTAGTATCTACTTATGTTTTCTTGCTTGCACAAGCAAGGTAACTTTACTTCTGCACATGTCTCTCTTCATCTCATTATTAAAGGGGTGAAGATGGACACTTGTAAAAGTGTTTGCGATTCTTAAACGCTTGTATTTGTAGGGGTAGGACTGTTGGTCTGACCCAAGTCATAAAAAATTTGCAGAAGAGCCTAAAATTGAAACATTAACTAGGTATCCATGAGCCATAACTAATTCCAATGTTTTTATTGAGTCTTGAGCATTCTGAGATTCCGTTGAGGACTTGGTCTTAGTGGACTTGAGATGATGGATATCAACAATAGTAAACAGCTGTTTGCCCATAGGAAATGACAATGAATTCTGAGAACATGTGACTGCTCCTTAACAGTACAATGTTATATCTTATGCGCAATGTTGACTATATTGTTGATACACGTGCTTAATCCAAGGTCTACTCTATAGTAAGTACCCAACAAACTGTCATGAGCATAGCCAGGCGGGGAAAGGGCAAACTGGGGTGTTTGCCCCAATAGACAGAGACTGAAGTTATATTTTAGTATGCATTACCCGACATTAATAGATATTTCAGCCATAAAATAATTTAAAAAAAAACAACTATATTTTTCGAAAATTCCACGCATTTTTGCGATTAGTCTCCATAAATATGTTTTCTAAAGAAAAGTTGTATAAAGTCTTTTTTGCAGAACATGTAACCAGAAACATTTTATGTTATTTGCATTTTGGTCCTAAAGTGAATATTTTTTCTTTTTTTTTTTTAGATAACTGCGATTTAGCTAGTAAAGATTGGTTATGAAAGATAAAAAGTCACATTCCTTGAAACTTTCACAATTATCTTGGCGAATATAAGCTTTAGAGAAAAGTTGTATGGGATCCTTTTTATAGAAAATTCAACCAGGAACATTTTATGTTATGTACATTTTGGTCCTGAAGTTGATATGTTGGTTTTTTGTAAAATCTCAGTATTACGCAAGACTTTAAGGTCAAAGCGGCACGGGTTAATGATCTCAGATTGAGCTCAAATTTCTTATGACGAATTTCTAGGTCCATGGGAACAAATTTCAGTGCACACCGAATCGATTGGCGAAAACTTGTATGATAAGGGAACCCTAACCCACATACACTGTCACAGAGGAGATAAAATGGTACGAAAACCCCTCATACAGAATGTCTCCATGAGTTCGGAATACATTTTTCAAATTTTGATTATTACTATGAAATGGATGACATCTTGCTACCCTATGTTAAGAGTAGATTAAGATACCTACCCGATCTTCCAACGTATAATGCACAAGAATGTTGTTAAATGCTGCGGTCGCCCATGTCATCGCATTGGCTTTGTCTTCCGGTACAAAATCTTTAGCTGTGCCAACATCCATAGTTGTTATATCAAGTTTGATGAGTTTAGAATTGGGGGCGTCCTTAGTAGTTTTCAATACGAAATCCTTCTTATCGTTCGTCACATACTGCAAAAAAGAAAAGTGTTTACAACGGGTGGATATTGGACTGAAGCGTTTTGGCAACGCTGCTTCCGAACATTCTGAGTAACATTCAGGTAGGACATGTGGTGTATTCATTGGACAGGCAAGAATGATTTCTTGGCTGCAAAAGTCATTGGTTTGGGCGACGAATCAAAACTATGGTCCAGAGAAGATTTGTGTTTCTAAATCACGGAACTGCGGAGACTCGGAAATTTAATATTGAAATGGAACAAGTGGGGGAGACCGGAGAAGTGTGAATATTAGCATAATATGTCATATAAATGCAAAATAAAGTGAATGTATTTGGAAGTATTATACCTACTCAGATTACTTGCCTTTAAATATAAAATTTTGAAAATGGTTTCAGCTGTATGTAGCTCAGGTAATCGTGGAGAACTTGAAACTAATGTGTAAGGAGTCTAAGCGCTACTGCTGTGGAAGTTGAATATCTACTCATACTCGTACCATCCTATGCTCAGTATTATTTATGCAGATTCCTTTGCGCACCCCTATTCAAATCCTCATTTTTTGCTCATATTTTTAAAAGCTTACATTCACCAACACAAAAGTTCTGACTAGGCACAAATTACGCTAATATATTATGACGTATTCATTACTCCTATAGTGTATTGTCTTTTGACTTAAGACAAGGTATGCCAGATGTAACAACCGAGAGCTCCTTTTGCAGTCATTTTTCAAATAAATATGGTGTAACGATCGTGAAGAAGAGAGACAACTGAGCCTGCGGGAGATGAAGGACATGGGAACATTATATTCCGATGGATATACCTTTCTTTTACAGGATTTTTATTGCCCATTAATTTTCATAGTGATCATGTTCGACCCAGTCACCCTACACATCATGTATCCACCCCAATGGGAAATTGGTCATTAGTAGAGTGCGGCATAATATGCAAATGCATATTTTTTAGGTCATCTCTGATCCTAAAAGTGATGAAAATTGTTTACGTTTCAGAAAAATCCCTGCATTTTGAGCCCCATTCCATTTTGTATATTGCACATATTTGGGTAAAAATGCCTATTTTTACATATTTCGTGTCTTTTTAGCGTTTTCTTGAACATATTTTTACATATTTTGCCAAATTTACAAAAATTATCCAAAATATGGCTATTTTGCGTTTCATCCTTGTAAAAAAAAAAAAAAAAAAAAAAAAAAAAATCGACTCTTATTAGGAAGAAAAAGAAAATGTTGGAAAACATTTTTTTTGGCAGTTTGGTAATACTGCAACGCCAGGTTGAGCATTATCGTCCATAATACAAAGCCAAAAAGAGCCCTTTGACGGTGATTTATTCAGTTTTCTCTGGCATTTCATTTTAAAATAAAATTTGAACTACAATACACTAAACAATATCATAAAAAATAATTGGGATATAAACCTGTACTAGAGTACGCTGCAAAATCACCTGCGCAGGTGAAATCAAATGAGTGATTATGTGTTCATTCAAATAGAAAAACTGCTGTCTTCAGGAGGGTAAAAAATCGAGTAGAAATTATTCTACCAGTAGACCTGATTATAATTCAAATTTTTGGTCATGATGCAGTTAAATTTAGAACAAATTTTCTTCAAAATTGAATCTCTAATTGACTTAATGACAGTTGAAGTTTGCTACACGCTTATGGTAAATCATACTTGATCACTCAAATTTTATACAGGGCTGCCAACACTTGAAAAACTTTACATCCAAATGGGATGAGATTATATGATTTTAGCTATATTCTGAATGCTGAATATGATAGCGTTAACCCGTTTTCTCGAGAACCTTTCACTTTCTACATTCCAAATCACAATTTTATCAAATTCTTATCGTTTTATTCCTTTTTATTGGCCACAAATAGCTATAGGTACTGATACTGATATCAATACTGAATGCGCAAACTTATTTGATCAGTAGTATCATATTGATGATAGTAAAATTCGCATTGAAGGTAAAAGATAAGGGGGAAAAAATGAGCTACAACCCAAAAGTTAACATCGGAATTGAATTCCTCATTGAAAATACTTATAAAATCATAATATTATGTTCTCAGTTTTTTTTTGTTTTTTTTAAATAAAATGTCAAGTTGTTTTAAATATTGTCTTATGAATGAGGCTTTCAAAAATCTGTTAAATGGTACCCATATTGATTTTACATATTTTTACATATTTCTAGGAAAAACACGTATTTTGGCCATATTTGTGTCATTTTGTTTTGCATAATATTATGCCGCACTCTATAGTCATCAGTATCTATATGTGTTAATTTCGAATCCGGGTAGTTAATCTGTAGGTATAAAATGAATGATTATCATTATAATGATGAGGATAATGGTGGTGACAATAATGATAATATATAAAGGTAATTAGGATGCTAATATTACAATAGGTAATAATATTTGTGCACTTACACTGTATCCAAATTGCATTTCTGTCGTACCCTTAACAGGTTTACAGTCTAATTTCCCATCTACTTTCCCTGGTGCCCCACTGAGATCGCAGATATTTAATGCTACGGATTCCGATTCATCAGTGTAAGAAGTCACTAGTATATAATCATATGCCCAGGTGCTTTCAAAAGTACTGGAAATATATAATGTACATTATACTAACTTAGACTGCGAACTGATTTTTTTTTTAGTTTTATTGCTGCAGTTTCAAAACTTAAACCAGTTTAGCATGTGATCTAAGTAACCACCTGCCTCTCCTTGATACTACCATGCCTGAGAAGTTTCATGTGCGCTAGTTGTAGGCTATTATGTTTAATATACAAAGTTCAAGTTTACCAGTGTTCATTTATTTCAACGGAGTTTCAGTTGAGGGGTCGGGCCTCGTACCTTGCCTCTCACCTCCTCAGTGTTTTCAGGTTATAGGCCCAGCACGCTTCCACTGTGCTGGAGAAGTTGGTATTTTAACTGAAAGGCAGTACTGAAGAATGTGTATAGGAAGTGTGCTGGGCCCATAACCTGAAGACACCGAGGAGAGGAGGGGCAAGGCATGAGCCCCCGGCCCCTTAATGGAAACTCCGTTGAAATAAATGAACACCAGTTAACTTGAACTTTGTATATTAAATGTAATAGCCTATTGCCTAGTCTGAGTTACAACCGGGTCGAGGCCCTCTCTCTTGTCCCTTGCGTAGCGAGTTCGGTGATTGATACGAGTAGACAATGCTTACAACGTTTGCTCATACAATATGTACAATGCTGCAAAGTTAAGATGATAATCTATTACGTTTAATATACAAAGTTCAAGTTAACCGGTGTTCATTTATTTCAACGGAGTTCCAATTACGGTGTTGGGGGGCTCGTACCTTGCCCCTCCTCTCATCGCTATACGTTTGACCTGTTTGGCACTCATATCAGTTTCTGATCCTTATGCAGAAAAGTGCAACCGGAATCAAAAGTTAGAATTTTTTTTTTTGTAGACATTGTGTATTTGGGCCATTCATGTATTCATGAACAAGGCACGCAATAAATAACGCTGATGTATAAAACAGTATTTTTGAAGATAACTAGTTTTAAAAATTCAATTGTCAGTGGTGTTCTATCCTTCAGCTTTTGTGTCATGCTATAAGGTAACCTAGCCAATAATGGGCACCTTAAGATATTTTTTCCCGTAAATTTTTTTTTTAAATTTTATTGGATCAACTGGCGAACGTGAGACAAAAATTACTGAATGAAGGATAAAATTCTCCAATAGTTTGTCTTTGAATGGGAAGAAAAAGCTAAAATTTGCTGTTCAAAACTGGTATTAAAGACGACCATAATTCTGGCTAATAATGGGCACTGAAAACTTCGAAAATCCAGTTGAAATGAACTACACTTTATATAAATCTGAAAAATTTTATATCAATTTTTCCTGAAAATTATAGCTGAAAATATGAAACCCGAAAAAGATTCGATTATCAATTTTCGTTTTTCTGCACTAAGTTTTGTACTGGCTTGCAGGATGCTACTTTTTACGTAGATGGATTTGATCTGTGACTTGAACTGTACAACATATATTGTTTCCGGCCAGAGAGCGCTAAGAACATCAGAAATAATCGAGGGGTCCATATTAAGGGAGAGTCCATAGTAGGCAACCTTACCTTATTATAAACACATGCAAGCTCTATAAGTGCCAACTGTGAAAGAAATAACGTCCTGATAAGACCAAAACAATGATTCTTAGTAGCCCCGTAGAGAGAAAAAGAGGGTCTGGTGGAAATTTCCACTCTCACCCCCTCCTTCCAGTTCATTTTTTCTTCAGTCAGATGGGGAAAAATTATAAGCTACGGGGTAAGAGGTTTCTTTCATGGTGTAAGGAGTGATTGCTGATTCGATGTACAGTATTGATGTAGCCGTAAGCGTTGGAATTCAGGGTTTTTAAAAATATCGGGCCCTCCTGAAAATCCGGGCTTGGGGTATTTCTCCCCTTGCCTCCTCCCTCTCGACAGGGTTGATTATTAGCAACGTGCCCATTACTGGACAGATTATAAATTTTGATAACTCCATAATGGGCACTTGTACTATGAAGACATCCATTCCATTTACCCATGGATCCAGCATAGCGTATATCAAAGCATCACTTCAATAAAGTGCACTGCTACTTACCGCATAATACAATCTGCATTAGCATTCAATTTATCAAAACTAGAAATTTCTTTCGTTCCTTAATTATTTTTTAACGAATATGGAAAACTTTGACTACAGTCATCCTTTTTTTCAAACAATTATTATCACGAAAATGGTCCAACTTTTTTGGGTTCTAAGGCAGTCAAATGAGGACAATTATGTTGGAAAGATAAACTGACATAATCAGTATTGCCAATCAGCCTTTAGAAATCTTAAAATAAACAACTGAAATCTAAATTGCCCATTATAGGTGAGGTGCCCATTATTGGCTAGGTTACCTTACTGTATGCAGTTATGGTTTTAATATATGAATAACTTACAATTTGACTGTAGGATTCTCTGCGAACTCAAAAATCACAGTATCCTCTGATTGCTGTGATCCCATTTTATGAAGCCAAATTTTTGGCACTAGACTTTTATCTCCTGGCTTCTTTTCCTTTTGATCGTGATATCCCTGAAACAGAGAAGGTAGACATAATTTTATAGTACATCAGATATTTCAAGATTCCTGAAATAACTCTGTTGTAATACGTAAGTAAATAATGTTTCATCCAATCCGCGAAGGTATTTTCTTGTCAAATGGTGCATGGTACGAAGCCCTTTATGGAAATTAATTAGCAAATGCTCTGGAGTGATGATAAGTCGAGATGGTACTTATTTACTCAACTCCTAAGAATGTCTTGCTATATGTGAACTGCCAAGTACGAAAGTACACTAGTTAATGTCTCATTTAAGCCTGAGTTGTAATACCTAGGATGCAGGAGGCAAGTCTGGGCGAATCGAAGATGTCTCTCAGAAGTGTTTCTTAATTGTAACGCTCATGATTTGGGCGAAAAATCAGAGTATGCCTGTATCTGGTTTACTGCTGATCAGTTACTTCTTTATTAGTAGTTGTATTAGTATAGGGAATTGTACTAGGAAGCAATTTGGAAATGATCACATTAATAAACTCTATTCGAATTGATATTTTTGTTTTTCGATTGCAAGTGCCTATATTCGTAATCCTTAAGTTGGTACAAGTATGGTGATCTTACACGCAAGCGCAACCCGATAAATAATTTGAATACGGTTGCCCTGTAGTTACCTTGTAGAATAGGGTAACTGTTGCCGTTTTAGGGCAACTACAGGGTAACCACGCTGAAGGACCGCCCACTTCTAGAAGTTGCCTTATATTCTCCAGCAAACTTCACTGTTGCCCGTTGGTTGCCCATTGGTTGCCTTTCGGTTAAACAGTTTTTATTGTACAACTTTGTCCAGTATTTCCGAGATACGAGTGTTGCGTGAAAGATTGCTGAAATTGTATTTCATACGTTATTAAAAGTGAAAAAGCGAAGCAATTTGAAGTATAGTCAGATTCTACACCGTTGCCGTTCGAAGAGATGAGTACAAGTACGACGTGTACATGCTAAACGTAATACGTTTTCCGTATATATTTCTGTGTACCTACGAAACGTGTAACAGCATAGCATTATAGAGTGACAGGTATCAGAGGATTGTGCATGGTGCATTCTTAGGGTGCATTCATGCCGGACTGAATCAGAAAATTCCGCTGATTTTTTTGGTTGTGGATCATACGGAATTTGCACCAGATATCGCATATTTGGCTTGATCAAATTGCAATGCTTCGTTGCAGATATTCAAAAACGGCAGAAGCCATTAAAGCAGCAGAGGTTAGAATCAAAAGTGACATTATTCGCCAGAAAATGTTTTCAGAAACTGAGAAAAACTGATGGGATTTACTGCGCGTGGCCTGGGGCGGTTTCTCCTACTAATATGGTAGGCAGGCAACTCACAAAACGTACGTGACAAACATTTTCATGTTCCGTTACCGTCAGGAACGCTCACTAACCCATTTCAAATGAAAATTGGATAAGTCACTTTTGATTCTCATCTCCTCAATTACTCAACAACGACACAACGAACCGTACGCTCATTACTCGTATTTTTGCAATGATATGGTGTAATCAATGCCCCTCTACCATCGCCTAGAATGCATATCTTGTTATTTCGCACACGCGATAATGTGTGAAAGAGGAGGGTTCGAAAGTTCAGAAACCATTCACATCTCAAAATCAATAATTTAGCCATAAGGTCTACTCCTTCAGAGCCGGTCACATATTATTCTTTATATTTCAAATGTCAATTCTATTCAATAATATGTAACTGTATAGCTGTATGCTGACGCAGCCATTCATTATCCTATTTTTAATAATGTATACGGGTCATTCTACCGAAACCTTGTTACTTTTGTCCCAGATAGATATCTGGCAATGTATAAACAATAGGGTCCTCTAATACTGTATAAACTCAGAGGATAGATTATTGTATCTTTTTTATTAATTTGAAGTATCGTGCCCCTACCCCTTTTGGAAATCTCATTTAAATGCTCAAAAATCCCTTCGACATAATGGTCCTTCGCCATGGACTGGACTTCAAAAATTTTTTTGTAAATATTATCTCTGCGTGTTTGGATAAACTGATGCGTGTGTACAGTTTTTGTGAGTACAGTGAACAAGTTGGTAATGCAGTACGTGTTTTAGACTCGATCAGAATCAATGCAGCCATATTTGAAAACGTGTCTCTCGCTTTTTTGTCCTTCACCGTGGTCAAATTTGAACCAGTCAGAAAACAGACACAGAGCAAATATTTCTGAAAAACGATGCTGTGGGTGAAAGGAAAACTGAGTAATTATTAAGGTAAGAAAGTGAGAAAACATCTTTTCTAGTCCAGTTTAGTGCAGTGAAAATGCAGTCAGCCACAGAAAAATATTTCAAACTAATCAGAAGTTGAATAAACCACAAAACGAGAAAAAACAACGAAAATCCGGATTTTTCCCAAACTTTCCGGACATTATTCAAAAATTCAGATATTTTTTGCCGAAGGTCGATCAATCCGGAGATTGACTAGAAAATCCGGAGCACCTGGCAGTACTGATACGAGTTCATTGATGTGCGTGTGGAAGAGTACGTGCGTATTCACAGTACACGGGCACGCGTGCGCGTAGGAACTTCTTTCTATAGCCAACAGTTCCTTCAACGTGGGCTGCCATTCCTTCAGCGTAGTGGTCTTATCATTTTGATCCCCCTCTGTCTCCTCCCCTAGGAAGTATGCTATTGGTTTAACCTCATAAATACGTTCTATTACATGCATATAAATGATTTCGATGAAAAAACAAGTAATAATGTTTTGTCTTTATTTTTTTTTAAAACAAAAAAAGCATGAATTATCAAGGTTTCGGTAGAATGACCCATATATAAGAGATAGGTACCTCATTTTCATTTCCTTTGAGGATTTTTATTGGATTACATCCTCATTCCCTTCTTTTACATAATATGTATATATTCAATTTTGTTTTCCAGTTAATATAGCCTTTGACTTTTACACTTTTATTCCATTTTGTCACCTGTGATATAAGTGAGTGTGTCTTCATGGGGGAGTAGTACTGAATTGAGAACATCCTGGGAACCATAGGGCAACAAGAGGGCAACTGAGAAGGCAACCATGGAGCAATAAGAGGGCAACCACGGGGCAACCAGAGGGCAATCCAGAAGAGCAACTGAGAGAGCAACCATGGGGCAACAAGAGGGCAACCAGAGGGCAATCCAGAAGGGCAACTGAGAGAGCAACCATGGGGCAACAAGAGGGCAATCCAGAAGGGCAACCGATAGGGCAACCATGGGGCAATCTGAAAAGGCAACTCAGATGGCAACTTGAGGGCAACATGTTGCCTTTTTATGCAATGGTAAAATGGTGCGTTCTGATTGGTCGGTGCTGGAGTGCTGGAGGGCAATTACAGGGCAACCAGTTGCCTTTTGCAGGGCAATAAGTCCGGGGCAATTTCAGGGCAACCAAATTCTTTATCGGGAAGCCCGACTTTTTTTTTTGATTACGCATAAAGCCAGTTATATAATTCATTGGTATCTACAAATATAGGCACAAAATTTTTACATAATAGCCCGGCCTAATATTTGAGCAGCCCTACCTAACTGACAGGTTGCGTTATAAGCCTGCAAATTGTCTTCCATGTATGTTATAGAGGGGTATTTACTAATCAACGAAAGTTTGAGAAACAGTTTGCACCAGGGTTGGAATGTTTTAAAACAAATTGTTTTACAACAATGAAAAAAAACAATCAGTGTTTTAAAACGAATATGTGTTTTAAAACTTATTTTTTGTTGTAAATGTGTTTTTTTAACCAGATGTTTTTTTGTTTTTTTTTGTTTTTTTTTTGGTGTTTTTTTTTCATTTTCTTTGAGATTTTCTCACCCCCAGAACTTACAGGGACCAAAATAATTTGTCAAGTACAAATAAATTTCAGGATTTCACGCAAAAATTTCCAGAATGATTATGATATCTGTAATAATTATCAATACATTTGTTGGCCCAACGACGGGTATTCTTGCTAACAGTAACTCACTGTGTGACGTCAGACTTGAAGGTCGAATAACGGAACGAAAATGTAAGACAAAAGATCGGAAATTCGGTCGCGTCACGGCGATGGAGCGCTAGTGTATTTCATCCCGTTTTGTGTACTTCGATTTTTGGCCACCATTTTTGTGAAGTAAAGTCTGGTCCAGTTAAGAATAGCATATTTTGCAACAAGTGCAAGAAGCAGCGTTATTCGTGACGAGTACGAAGTTTACAGCACGAGCAACGCGAGTGCTGCTGCAAAACGCACTTTTTTAAAATACATGCTCGAAAAGCAGTAGTTTATAGGAGTTGCTGGAATGCTTATAGGTATCAAAACACGCATAAGCGACGAAAACGACGCGCCTGTCCGTCTAGTGTGAACCTTCCTTCTACTGCCAACTGCCAAGTAAACATACAGTTTTGACGTCACTTTTTTGTTCTAGTGCAGAACTGGATTATTTTTGTATCCTTTTTTGTGTTTTGTTTACATAGTACATTGTCGATTGGGAAATTTCACTTCTTGCACTGAAAAGTGGAAAAATAAGACACTTTTCGAGCATGTAAAAAAAAACACAATTTTTTCACGGCGCCGATAATGTGTTCTCGAACTCGTCTTTCCTATCCAACTTCAAAGTATCCATATATCGATGTGTATTTGCGGGTAGCCAGTTATGTTTCTTAACTGGACCAGACTTTAGATGGCGCTCTATGTATTTCATCCCGTTTCTGTCACGTTTCGGTAGCTTCTGCATTTGTCCACCAGATGTCAGCCACTTTGCTAACGCGTCCCAATAGGAAAAATAACACGTTTTGAAACAATGTTTTTAAACGTTTTAAAACAACGAAAAAAAACATTGATAACAGCATGTTTTTCCGCCGTATTTGCGTTTGACTGACTAGTAATAACTAACATTTTTCTGACTTGCTGGCTAACATCAGTTTCCAACTAATGACCACAAGCTAACAACCAGGGGCGGGTAGGCCGAGGGGGAAAAGGGGGAATTTCTCCCTGGGCCGCTGGCGTAATGGGCCATTGGGCCGGTTCACTTGCACAATTGGATAGCTCGACGTAAAAATGTACAGCTGACGGCCGCAGCCCTTGGCCCTCGCTAGAAAAAAATATTTCCTAAGTAATGAGTATTAGACTATAGACTAAAATAACCGACTCTGGATTGTTGCTTGAACTTTTGTTATTCTTAAATGAGATGTAGCTAGAACGCCTGCAAAGTATTATGCGGAAGCCTGAGGAAAAGCAAAATCGTTTTTGGACAATTTTCTAAATTTCAAAATAATCCTCACGCCTTAAATCTTTCTTCGCATTTTTGGAAAGACAACTTCTCTTTGTTGAAAGCTTATAACATGGTTGAAGACACAATTGCACACTTAGCAAAGGGATTAAGTGACTTTGAAGTTATTTTACATTCAACAAAGTTACATGTTTCCAAGATAAATGAAGAACTGGAAAAAGCTGAGCCTGAGGTTGATTTTGAAATAGAAGACGAGCTTCCAAGAATACGCCGACGAATGAAGAAGAAAATGTTTAATTACGAGGGTGATGATAATCCAATAACAAATGAAAACGACAAATTTCGAATAGGAGGTCTTTACACAAATAAAAGCAATCGCGGACTGGCCTGGCTGGGGGAATCCCCGGCCGGATCCCTTGGACTGCAGGCCCACCCAAAAATGACTTGTTCCAGGAATGGGGGGAAACATGAAAATGAAGGGCCCCAACCAGTATTTCCCCTTTACAATTCCCTTGCCAGTTCGTGGGTGAATAAAAGACACTATTTTATCAACTATAAAGGACAAATTTCTGAGTCACAAAGCTGTATTTGCTGATATCAGTTGTTCGGACCCTAATCAATTTCCAAAGCTAAAGGATAGGTTGGATAACGATCAATTACCAGTGCTTACAAATCTATTTTCCCATATTAAAGATTTTCGAAAGAAATTGACCCTGCAAGACTTCAAAGGAGAATTTAGTGATCTTATTTGCAAAAGGGGCAGCTTAAAAAACTATCTTGCAGAAGAGATTTTGATCAACTAGGCCTGTTGGACGATGAAGAAGAAAGTAACGGTAGTAATAGTGATGATGCTGAATCCTAACCCAGCAGTTGCAAAGAACTTTGTAAAAAGTGTCCTGCCTGTTGTTTTCTAGTCATAAAAAAGTACAATTTTTATAAACTTGCGTATCCAACCTTATACATAGCTTATAAATTATTATTGACTATTTCCTTTGTACAAGTATCTTGTGAACCATCCTTTTCTATTTTGAAACATAGAAAGAATAGATTACGGTCTGACATTCAGTTTGGAGGGGAGGGAGGAGGAGAAGGAAAATTTGCCGTCAAATATTTTTTGAAAACTAGAAATTCGCTGACGACATTTTTTTTTAATTTGAAATTTACCGATTTTCAATCAAAATATTTTTTAATAAAAAAAAAATAAACGAACGTTCTTGGTAAATGAAAAGTTCAAATGAACAGTTTCAAAATTTGCAGCCATGCCAAATTATTAGGGGTGTTTCACCCTCCCCCATAGTTTCGTCCCTGCAAATGCACAATGAAACCTTATCTCCCCAAGCACTCACATGAGCATACCTAGTCTGGGAGGGGCGCATGTAAACTCCGCACACGTTGGCCGAGAGAACGAAGAGGAATGTGTTAATTGCGCACATATATGTATTTTGCACACAGTCAGGGTATGGGTAAACTCCGCACAGTGATCAATAGCGACGATTCTACTGTAGTGAAATAACTCGATGCACAAAACGAAGTCCATATTATTGTAATGAGCGATATTTACCTACTTATAATGTATATCGTCATCCCTTATCTACCATTAACGCGCGGTACGAACTAGAACGTGGACAAGAGGAAACTTGTACGTTACTCATTACTGATAGGTGTTCGTCGATTACTCTATACTATACTTGATAGACCACCTAAATATCTGCATACATGTACATTTAGTACCTACCTATATCATACTGCGGTTAAACACACACGCTATTTCACACTAATTTACGAGTACAAAGCTGCTAACGTTTGTTGACGGTTCGCGAGGAAGAAAGATTTTGGTACATAACACGTTCAACTATTATAAATTTTGTACTGCCAAGGAATATGTGACGTATAGATGTATTCAAAAATCGTGTACGGCCTGTGTACGCATTCAAGATGACGAAGTGTTGAAGGAGATCGGAGTTCACAGACACAGTGTGGATGTGGCAAAATGCAATCGTCAGGAAATCATGCGCGAAGAAATTTTGTCAGCGTATTTGCTCATTATGAAATACATCATCATTTTCTCCCAATGTATCTTAAATAATACCTGTGTGCGGAATTTACATACTCTCAAATCGTGCGGAAAATACCTGTGTGCGCAATTTACACCAACGTGTGCGGAGTTTACGTTCTCCCTCTGGGAGGGTAAGTTGGTAGGATTTTAGGAATACTTGAGAGGAACACACAACTTCCTTTACACATCAAGGTAGTCATTATTTACTCTTGGTGATCTTTTTTTCTGAATTTCCTCTGGTTCGTCTCCTAAACTGGTTCCAATAAAATCAAAAAATAAACGTTAAAAAAAACCTACACAGTTTCAGGTCAATCGGTTTAGGGGAATCCGTGCCTCAAGCTCCCTTTTATTATTATGGAAAACACACGTGGAGTTTTGACTTTTGTTCCAGATTTTCCTCATATATTCACCAGGAACAAGCCCGTAAATTAAACAATAGAACATTTGCTATCGGATTCAGCTTGTAACATTGGAAAAGAAGTCTTTTGCTTTCAACTTTTAGATTTTAATAAAATGTTCAACTTTCTCAAATTTCGCAGGCTCCAGATCAAACAGAGAATCTAGTAAAAACAGAGTAGTCATTGAAATTCGAAATTCAACGTTTGCTACCGACTTTCAGATTTTCGAAGTGTCTTCCACATTTCTAATTTGTTTCAACCTTTCAGATAACTTTCGATACTCAGCTTGAAACCTTCGGCTTTTGACTGTGCTTCTAATAAATAATAGTATGTATCATTTGATGAAAGAGAAAAGATTTGGTTCTTGGAGTTGCTTTGGCGGTTGTTATTGTACAAGACATTTCTGTGACCTTCAGGTCGTGCTGTGTTAACATATCCTGCATGAGTTAAATAAATTAGGAATTACAGAGTAACGGTCGAGAATTTTTGGGCTCCATGCCGGTAACATTTTACGGCCTGTGTGATACGGAATGACCCATAAGTAAGGTACACATTTTCTATACGACGAACCGCGTGAGTTAGAAGCCTGAAATTTCGCATGATGAAGCAGTGGAGGCTTGGCTAACATCTGCTGATAAGAGTGGTTCACTGTCTGCGGTAGTATGGTTTTAAAAATTGAACGAACACGATAGTCTTGACTGAAGTGTACACACCTCTTAAAATACGCGAAAAATTCGTTTTTACTGCGCACAAAAAAAAATTAATCGTTGAATTAAAGCGGTGTATGTGGGAACGCCATTTTTCGAAAATAAGTACCAGTATGATGTGTACAAAATTCGATCCCGGTGTCGTAAATTTGGCGGATACGTAATCCTCGAAGAGAGCGACCAAGCACCGAGGTCAACGAGCAGGCGATTTGTCGCACTGATGAGCTCTTTTACGCCGATCGGAGTTTGAAAATTCGTGAAGTTGCAGAAGCAGCGAATTTATGAAGCCAGTTGTTCACCAAATTGTGCAGGGAGACCTATAATTTCGAAAAGTTTGCGCACGCTAGGTGCCTAAACAGCTGACTCCTCAGCATAAACCAAAATGCAGCGGGATGGGGGTAATGGGCCATCCTTTACACAGTTCTGACCTTGCACTATCAGAATACTACCTGCTCAGCCCTCTCAAACACCATCTCGGAGGAATGAAGTTTGAAAACAATGAAGAGAAAGCAAAAGTCGAGACATGTTTCGAAGTCCAGCGTGTACAATTTTATGAAGAAAACATTTTTAAACTGAATGAGCGGTGGAAAAATTGTATCGAAATGGGTGGGAATTACATTGAAAAATAGCTAATAAAGTCTACTTTCACAATCTTGTATGATTTCTCGATTTAGTAAATTCTTCAATTTTATAGAATTTTTTGTTCCTTACTTAGTTATCCCTCGTATGTGTATTGTGTACTGGGTAGTGTTGTATATAATTTTCATAAAATCATCTTTTATTTGAATGAAGTGCAGCCTCTGAAACGTAGTTCTTTTCTGTCGGCTTTGCAATGTAATATTTCTTAGGCCTGCATATCAGAATAATGTTCGAACGGAAATTATTCCAGATCGAATTTTCCGTAGCAATGGCTCTGTAGAACAACTAAACAGGGGAAGGAGTTGAAACAACTTTTCACAAAGAAGACACTTTAACTAGTGATCTCGATCTCAAGATCGATCTGTAAAGATCGATCAATAAGATCGATCTTTTAATCGATCTTATCGATCATTGAAAATTCTCGATCAAGATCGATGATTGATCATTTTGGTCATGATCGAAATTTCGATCTTTCACAAAGTAACAACAGACCTGTTTAGTGTGACGTCACATTGTTCCACAGCCGGCGGCAGCTAGCTGCGGCCTAGGTGTAATGTAAACTTCATCTGTGATAAGTTAAGTGATATTGATATGTGATAACAATAACGAAACATGAAAGGGTAGTCGTTTTTAATTATGTGAGACTAATCCTGTTTTCAAACTCCAGCTGCAAAAATCAAGTAAAATATAAGAATGCAAAGGCAAATCAACTGACCAAAATATATGCAATAGGATTCATAGAAAAAATGTATTGTTGAGCTCTTCAAGATGGAGAATAAAGAAAAATAATCTCTTTGTACAGCAAGCCTTAATATGTTTTTTATTCCAGGTTGCAGCTCGCAGGTTCAGTTATCAGTTATTAATGTTGGGAGATGTGCTTTTGTGACAAATTTAACAAAATTTTCAACTTCAATAAATTTTCTAGAATTTTTACTCATTGACAGCGAGAAATAACCAAAATTCATTTGGATTTTGCAGATTTGCAGACGCAGATAAACTTACACCAGTAAAAAAATTCTCTGATTGATCAAGATCGATCTTATCAAAAATCGATCTTTTTACATAAGATCGGATCGAATCGAATATCGGAAGTCGTATGATCGAAAATTTCGATCAAATCGATCTTTTTTGAAAGATCGAGATCACTAACTTTAACTTGGGCTTTATGAGAATGGCATTAGTTTCTTCGGTTCTCGCATTCATCCGAGTTTGTAGAGAATGCTTCCTTGTCATCATGTCTCTCTGTAGCTAGAATGAGTTGTTCATTTCCAGGGAGGGGGAGGGGAGGTAATATACATTTCATGTAGAATTGAGTCTTGTATCTTATTGATTTAAGTTTCGATAACGTACCGTGTATATCAGTCCTGCATTATCAAGTGTAAATTCGTAATCACCGCCTACCATTTCCAAGACATCCTTTAACGGCTGGTTACCTGAAATCAGTGCAGTTCATTTTCATAAAATTATTTTCTTTAATGTAAAAGCCAGAACATGTGGAACTGTCGAAGAACGTGTTGATGGGGGAACGGGAGGATGTAAATACGAAAAATCCAGACGATACCTCGAGACAAATTTCAGTTAGCAAACAAGAAAGAAGAAAAAACATTCCTTGTCTGACTCATTTTCTTGACTCCTGGGTCCCAATTTTCTCGTCTGGGTACCAGAATTTACCTTCTCTCAAACTTTTAGTAATAAATTACTGAAATTTTAAAATTTTCTGTAATAAACGAAACAAAACAAAAAAAGATTTCCAATTACTTCATTTTCCCGACTGAGTGTCAGAATTTCCCGACTCAGAAATGAAATTTCCCGAATGTGGGTCCTTACGATTTTGTATTTTCTAAAAACTCAGTAATGCCTTCCTGCGTAGGTAATCATATTTGATTTGAGTATGTGTTATTTGCTTGCTCTTCCACCAACTTCTACTGTCGACCTATTCGGTTTCGACTAAACTAGTGAAGAAGGCTTGAAAACATCCCAGTTATTTTGCGAAATTCCCATATCTGTGCACAAATTCTCGGGGTTTTTCAAAAGCTAATAATTTTGCAAAACATGATCATATTATTTCAGCTGTATCTCGTCAACAAATTGAGTTACAAACATGGGTGATGGTTTAGGTATGCAAAATCATATTCCTTTAGTGATAAAATAAATTTTGATCTTGTATAATTTTGAAATTTTTATTTAATTTCTGAATAAATTGCAGTCAATAGATTTGGCCAAATTTCTCAGGAATCACAGGTAAGGTTAACATGCTATCAAAATTTTCAACATTTGGCAATACTACCCTCCTAAACCAAAAAGACGTATCTCCAGAGTTTTGCGAAAATGAGTTATTAGGTCTATATGCATGTTCGTCGTTGTTTGCATGATTTTACCAAGCGAAAACGACGTAACTCGATGAAATAGTGTTGCAAAAGTAAAAAACAAAAAAGACATATCTCAGTATCATCATGAAAAACTAAGCGAATTGGACATATGTCAGTATTGCTAAGGGAAAAAGACGTATATCCAATTTAGAAATGAGACTATAAGGAACAATTAGAGAAATCTGCAAATAATACGTATTCAAGCTAAAACAGAGGAGGATGTAGAATAGGCAGTGTACAAAATACTGCATAAATATTTTATAACATAACTTTGTAGTGGTTCTGTTAACATCAGTAAAGCTTCTGACAGTACAACCGCTGATTTCTTCACAGGATAGTTTAAATAAGAGTGGAGATACTACATAGTACGTAGCGTACGAGTAATATTAATTTGGTTGTGTACTGGTCGTTGAGAAATATTAAAGATTGGAGGGGGGGGGGGATACAGAGATCCTAATCGCTATTTGCCATTCTCAGCTTCGAAAACTCGTTATTTTCGATTCTAAAGATTGAAAAATAGTGGATCACCGTTTCGGTTCTTCAGTTTTGAAGGGGCGCACGTACACAGAAGGACAGTTGTGTTTTTTCTTCGAGTACTGTGTGGGACAGTGTGTGAATCGGAAACTTGAGCGTTAACATCATACAAATTACAAACCATTTTCTAGATCCATGAATAAAAGTTGGCACCAGTCTACATCTTTTTTGCACTGCCGATAGACCAAACGTTTACCATCATTGGAGACCGAAGGATCGCCTATAGACACGGATGCTTTTTCACCTAGTTTATTTGGGTCGATCAGGACTGTTGGTTTCCCTTTTGGTTCATGGGCCACGTTCAAAATACTGGAGAAAAACGTTTATTTTATAAGCACAGGTTTAAGTAGAGGCTAATCGTTATCAATTAAAGTGCATATAATACAATAAAGCTCACCTCTGGTCTAGCATACCAGTATCCGAGTAGATGAAAAAGACTTTTTCTGCCATTTGATAAGGAATGGAATTTGTCGGGAAGTTCCACCGCGCTTCTACGGTTTTTTTAATTGTTTCACGGAATTCGGATTGCGAAACATAATCTAGACTGATTTTGTTCTCGGCCTCAATGAATTTTTTAGTAGGATCTTTGTTCAAGTCTTCCAAATCTTGGTACATATCTGGGACCTACAACAGTGGTTGAGTCATGTTCTATGTACCTGAAACGTGTCTACGAAATGTAACATTTACTTACATGAATTATTATACTTACTGGAATCTTCTTTTCGGTGTATACTGGAATTATTTTATCATTTCGATTTGTAGGTGGGTATGCAGGTGGCTGTCCAGGTGGTGCAGGAGGTGTAGCCGGAGGAGTTGTCGCCGGAGGAGTTGTCGCCGGAGGAGTTGTCGCCGGAGGAGCTGTCGCCGGAGGAGCTGTCGCCGGAGGAGCTGTCGCCGGAGGAGTTGTCGCCGGGGGAGTTGTCGCCGGAGTAGGAGTTGTCGTCAGAGTAGGAGTTGTCGCCGGAGTAGGAGTTGTCGCCGGAGTAGGAGTTGTCGCCGGAGTAGGAGTTGTCGCCGGAGTAGGAGTTGTCACCGGAGTAGGAGTTGTCGCCGGAGTAGGAGTTGTCGCCGGAGTAGGTGTAGCCGGGGGAGAATTAGGTTGAGTAGGAGTAGCTGGAGGAGGATTAGGTGGAGGAGGATTCGGTGAAGGAGGCTGACATAACAGACTCTTTGGACATACCTAGGGGGAAAAAATATAACAGTGTGAAACTATAATATGCCATGTGAACATTTCTTCAGCAGATTTCGTGAACATTGATGTGCCTCAGGAGAATATAATTATTTCGCAATATATAGTATCTTCAGAAGTAGTGATAGGTATAGCAAGAATCAGAGACGAGCGCTTGTACCTTCTTTCCAAAGTCAAAGCTGCTAACTGAACACAGCTGAAGTTGAGACATTCAGAAATAATATTTTAACCAATGTTTTAAACGCTATTTATTGCCATAAACAGGAACTCTTTGAGCTACCCGATCTGACAAAATTAGTGTCGTTCGACAGTTCGACATGTGTCGAACTATCGAAATCTTCGATTAAAGCTTTCTAATTGGCTGAAAATAAAGGGGCGGGACGAATAAATTTGATTGCTGTCGAATTATTGTCGAACAGTGTCGGAAGTTCGACTGAGTGGAACGAGTAAATTTGATTGCTGTCGAATTACTATCGAACAGTGTCCGAAGTTAGGCTGATCATCGAATATTCGTCAGCCGCATAGTGATGTGCAAAAGAATTGATGTTTGAAGGTTGTCGTCGCGTCGGCGCCTTTACACGTTTGCGAATATTCCCACGATCCTGTTCGGTAATAGGTACGAGTGTGTTATCTCGACTCCGGAGTCTGGAAGTGCGGAATAAGTGGTTTCAGTTACAAATTTCATGCGTCACTGAGTGGTTCGGTGGTTTAATATTCGTGAAACGGATTTGCATGCACTGTTATTTATCGGTAAGTTATGTCACATTTTTGTAATTTAATGGAATATTCAGTTACTAATTTTTCTAGGAGTGGATCAATGAGGGAGGATAGGGGAAAAATTGCCCCTAGCCGGTTCACCGGCCGTTTAAACAGTTTTTGCTAGACCCCTCAGACCCTATGTTTTTTCATTAAAATGTATGTACCTAATTTTGCGTCTGTGCATTTCTAGCGCCCTAATTGGGGAGGGGCAGATTTTACATTGTAGAACCAGGAATTTCCCAGTCAAAGCTTGAAGCTGTATTCAGTTATTCCTTGAACTCGAAATTCTTCTCCACATCGAAGGAGGATATAATTTGTAAGCGAATTATAAGATGATACGTCGATCAAAGTATATCAATTGGGTACATCTTGGAAACAGTAGACTGTTTCAGAGGGAGAGGGGTGTCCTAGAAGTCTGGTTCCACTATCTGATCATTTCGATTTCAGCAACTTATCCCGCGAACCGCACTGTTTGCAGAACGGCAAGAAGGTACACAAAAATGTTCCGTGTATCTGCCGTGGTCAAATTGAGAGTCTGGTCTCGAGACGCATGAAGACGGGCGAGAATCAGGCAGTATGTGTAGTGTACCGAGCAAAATTGGAACCTGACTTTTGGGCAGTGTTGTAGTCAGGATTTTCTCAAGGGGAGGGGGGAGTAAGACTTTCAAGGGGAAAAAAGTCGAAAATTGTGGTCTTTTTTGAAAGTTGCCAATATAATAAGTATTAGGGGACTATTTTATAAAAATGAAGGTAAAATTACTGCTCAAGCAAAATTAAAAAAAAAAACACGTGTTTTAAAGGCGAAAAATTGCTCATTCTTGCATATTTTTACAATTTCAGGTTCCCCCCTCCCTCTTTGCTATGCTCATTCTTTTGGGACACCCTGTACTCGCAAATTTTGTTCAAGAATGTACACAGTAACTGATGCCACATGTGTTCCCGTCATCACTAATTGTCAATTAGTTATCATTTCCTATAGGTACCTATGCCTGTTCGATTATTTTAATTAGGTAGACTAAGTAGAGATCGGATTGGGATTTTATTAATTTCTTCTATAGCATTATTGTGGAAATCATGAAGCCGGATTAAGATTAAAGTCTCTTATAAGCACTTGGGCCCCCAGGCACCTAGCTGGAAATTTTTTTGTATCTGTTCAGTAGCTTTTTATTTACAGTACCGTGTTTGGCTGGTGGCCCGCCAAAATGTGCTGAAAACAAAAATGCTCAAAATTCGGCTGCCTCTCAAAATTGGCCGCTCCGAGCTGGTGCTTGTTGTAGTGCCTATAGGTAAATCTGGTGCTGTATCACACAGAAAATTCTGTTTTTCTTGAGTGGGGCAAAACCTTATTGTCTGTAACCCCGCGCGATGACTAGCAGCAGTTTGAATGGGAATTAGGAATGGAATGGAATTCCTTGTCATTGTACGTCTACCATTATGAATTTAACATCGACGATGCAATCTTTAATTGATACATATGATAGAGTGTATGCTCGAGTCGTATTATCTCATTAATAATTTTAGCGATGAAATCCTTTCATACATCATTTTTCTGACGCCTGAATTCCCCATTCATATATGAACAGGGTTCTAACTGTCATTTAAGACATTGAAAGTCATTTATTTTGAAAAAAGGTCATGAAGTCATTTAAAGTCATTCATTTTCAATCATGGTCATTTAAAAATTTAAAAGTTAGCAAATTATACCTTGAGAGAGAGAGAACAAAGGACTTAGAATTGGAAAACTCTGTCATAATGACCAGGACTGCAATTTTTGTTTGAATTGGGCACGACTCACTAAATTTCTTGAAACTTGAAAATTATATGTACATAGAGGAATTGACATTTCATAGCATACTTGTGGGAAGGATCGACGCTCGGAAACCGAAGTCAAATTTTTTGTCGAGAATGAAGGGAAAATTTTTCTATAATTGAACACAACGCATCACCTTCTTGGATTTTCAGTCTTTTGTTCAATTTCTATTTTCGGCATGAAACAGGGGTGGAAATATAGGGGGATAGGGGGGATAAGCCCTCCAGTTTCGAAATTGTCCCCCCTAAGTGAAAAATATAAAACTATACGAGTATCGCTATTATCGTTTGTGATGTCATGCTTTTTTTCCTTTTTTTTTTCTTCTTACAAAGGAAGTATTACAGTGAAAAATCTACTTTTTGTAGTTTATTATTATTATTTTTTTTTGGAGGGGCTATGATTTTTTTGGATTTTTATTACCCTTGACCGTGGGCTTAAGTGAGTTGGCTAAAGTAAGTTGGTTTAAGTGAGTTCAGTATTATCGCCCTCCAATTTCAAGGGATAAAGAATGTAGAGGAGACCAATCGTGATCCCACTGATAACGAAAAAGACCAACGTAGATGTGTGTGAGTGCCCAAAGCAAGTAAACTACAAAGTTCAAAGCTGTTTGAGAACCTTTTTTTCCAATGCATTAGTCACAAGAAAATACTTACGTAAATCCACAGTTTGCTCCTTACATTCCACGTAATAATGACTATAGATCTTTTTACAAATTCAGAAGAAAACCAGAAATGTTACAATATATGTCACTGCAGGAGACACGTGCAGTTTGCAGCTGTTGTTCAAAGAAATTTCCATGGAAATGTCAACCACCACTAAGAGGCACGGTTTTCGCTCAGATATACTCAGATGATGTCATAGTAACAGGAGCGTGCCGGGGGAGCACACCCCTCACTACTGCCCCCAAACCTTCGCGGGAGTGCATTGAATAACTTCCCAAAGTTTCATGGCGATCAGATGAACAGTGTAGTAAAGTCTGCAGCTGTGTTGTTCATAGAAATTTCCATGGAAATATGAAGGACATACACAGACAGACAGACAGATATACATTCATGTTTATGTGTATAGAAGATTTTAGGCACTGGGGCTTCAGCCCCCCTCCCCCTAAAAAAATCGCTCTATTTCTGCCCCTGTATGAAACCTATTTGAAGAAAATTAGATTTTTGCAAAAAAGTTTGTTCGAAACACAATACAGGTATAAGGACATGAATGGGTACCTTTATTTTATTTTATTTTTTCACGAGACCAACCCTCGACATTTTTTTCCCCCGTTTTCTTATACCATAAAATCTATGATGATGCTTTCGCAATTTTCTATTAATCGATTGTTATTGTTTTCTCTGTAGATCCTTTCAGAGGTCGCAAAATTAGATTGTATATTTATCTATTTTGAATATATTTTAGGATATAGACCTTAACTCGTGGTGTGAATACTTAATATTTCAGTAACTTAGCATTGAAATCTTATACTTTCTTCTAGGTGTGGCCCCGACGGTTATTACTCTCGGTATATGGACGGCGGAATACTTCCACAGTACGCAGTGTATCACGCTTCGCATGTATAATAATTTATAAAAAATTGTTTTCAATTTTCTCAAAAATATATATAGGTGAAATTCTGAATTTTCTATTCTTTCCAGTATTCGAATGACTTTAATAATCCGTCTGTCTGACGCGAAACATTTATACCTATTCTAAAAGGAAATGCTTCAGGTCCACAGAAGTGAAGGACACATAGGTATCTATTAATATTAAAAATGAGAGAGAACGCGCTCAGCCAGTAAAAATTGGGAGAATGGAGTGGGTAAATGAAAAATGAAATACTCAGCTTGTAATTTTTAGCTTAAAATTCCTTGCTCAGGTCTTTTAAGGGAGGGGCTATAGCTCGTACCCCCCCCCCAGGTTGCGCCTATGAAAGGATCCCTGGACGAAAAGGGAGGAGGGATTAATTTCTAGGGTGAGAAAATATCGAAATAGTGTCGAACGCCCTGTCGAAAAAACGTCGAAATACTATCGAAGGAATGGCCAAACTATCGAAATATTGTCGAACGCGCCGTCGGAATGTCGAAAAAAAGACGCCGAAATAGTATCGAAGGAATAGCCGAAATGTCGAAATGTCGAACTGATGTCGAAATAGTATCGAAGGAATAGCCGAAATGTTGAAATGCTGTCGAACAAACAATCGAAACATCGAATCGAAAATTGTCGAACTGTCGAAAAATTGTCGAGAAAGTATCGAACTTCCGAACTTCTGTCGACAGACGGAGCGTTTCCGATACAAAATGCTGACTTCTGATTGGTTGTAATTTCTGCCGAACTGCCGATTTTTCAGTCGAAATGAGCAAGATCGATAGTGTCGAAATAACTGTCGCTGACGACCGATCGGGTACTTAGTGTTCAGAACCTTGAACGAACTCTTTCTGCCCCTCTTATATCTTTTATCCGTCGGATACACACACGGTACGAAAACAAATTTCATACAAGAAAGTCTGTTTTTTGGCCGATAAAAACACGTTCTCTCCTTTAGAATGTAAAGACCGCCAATTCTGGTATATTGAAAAGGAAGTTATCGACGAATCTGTCGGAATTGGTTTATTTATCCACTTGGATACCATCATAAGTAACTAAAAGTGATACATAAATACAATGTGGATGCGGAGCAGAAACTATTCAATTTTCACTGTTTACTCACTGTCTCTTTCAGTATTTCCCGTTATGAATTTTGTTGTCCTCTAGCAGTGGCGTAGCCAGAAGGTAGGAACAAAATCAAAGTTACGAGAAAAATTTTGATTCGTTACCATTCTGATATTTGTAACGATAGTTAATTTTGGTTGGTTCCAGAATTTTGTTCTCCTGTTTGTATTTATTTCGTTACGTTACTTGATAACGTTTTATTCAATTTATTTTGTTCCACGTTCCGTTACGTTCCGCTTTTGTTTTAACAGCCCTGTTCCTAAGCTTCCAGCCTCAGTATAAACTTCTAACTAACTTCCAACTTTTTTCGGCTTCGAGCTTCTTTTACTTATTCTCGCCATTTCATTTTCACTAACCTATTTTTTCTCTCTTTGTCTTCTACTTTTTTAGATAAAAAAACATAAAAAACAATTTTCATAAAATTGTAAGAAGCCGATCAGAAGCTGAAAAACTTTCAGCTTCCGCCTCCAGCTTTCAACTCATTCAGCTTCCTTCTTCTGGCTTCTCAAAAGTATCCTAAAACAAAACTGCAAAAACTACCGACGTCTGACTTCCCGCTACCGATTTCTCCGCATCCCTGGTGTTGTTCGGCTAAATTCCTACACTCGTAATAACGATTGATTTTTGTCTAAAATATTGAAACGAAATAACGAAACGAAATGAAAATGTAGGGGGAAAAAAAGCGAAACGAAAAAACAAAATGAAAAATAGAGCGAAGGAAAAACGTGCCTAACGAAAAAACTAAACTGAAACTTAGAGAATTTCTTAGGTTTTTACTTTTTATTTAATTGTAATAATTGAATCTCATTACTGTTTTTTGTGACTCGGGACTGAAAAGTACAAAAAATGAAAGATACCACGAATGAAAATTAAAATTACGTCAGTTTCTGAAGTACGTGGGTATCAGTAATCCTTTGAACTAATATGTGTATTGTACCAAAAATGACATGAAAAAACGAAATAAATTAGTTTCGTTATAAGCAAAACGAATGAACACCAGTCTGAAATAAAAGAAAAGGAAAATCAAACGAAAAATCGCTTATGAAAAACCGAAAATGTAGAAAATAATAAAACGAAAGAACAAAACGAAAAAGAAAAAAAAAGGTTTCGTTTGCCATCCCTGCTAGTATTGATAAAACAAATCCAAATCTGAAATGTTGAAGCCTTGAGGCTAATATTCAGGCACAGTCCAACGTCTATGGGATAAAACAAATATACGCCAGAATGAGAATCTTTCATTTTTATCTTTCCGAGTAGCATTCGTAACCAAATGGATAATATGGACGCTATTCAGCAAGAGGGAACCAACTAACATTTGTAAATAAAATCAGTTATTAATATCGTTGGAAAGAGCGTAAAAAGTAGAATTTTCCAAAATTGGGCCCCTGATTGAAAAATGTGTAATCACGTTGATAAAAGCTTATTAGTAAACGCTTTGCCATAATAGTTTCTACATGGCTCTCGAACTTCGAATCACACGTGTTCTCAAAAAGCGGATTTTGCTAGTTGGTTCCCTCTTGCTGAATAGCGTCCATATATTCATAATAGTAGACCGACTGACTGATAGATGGCAGCAGATGACAGAGAACCTAACACGAAACGAAACTGAACTCAAACTGAACTATGATCTGTAAACAATTCAGTCGTATTTAAAGAAAAAAATGATGAAAATTCGATTGCAGTAGGGTGCTTGCAGCGCTGCGCGCAGCAAACACCCTAAAAATTAAGCTTTAACGTCGAAGCAAAAGAGGGGAGTGAGAGCCGTCGCTCCGAAGGGAAAAATAGAAGTTTGAGGTTTTACTTCCATCTACCGGGTGATGAACGAGAAGTCGCACCATAGGGGAATAGAATTACAGTAACGCGCAACCGCGCAACGTGTACGCGTTGCTTAGCGAAGAACGTGTTTTCATGTCGGCGCGTGCGCGTTATCACGGAGCGGTAGAACTTAATGTTGAGATAATTGAAAGGGGGGAATTTTATCGAAAATATTAAGGCAAAATTTCCGATCATTTTCAAAGAATTTTATTGGACATCACTGAAAAAAATCTCCGATGATTTGAGAAGAATTTTGTCGGAAATTTTAGGGGAAACCTTCAGTGATTTTAAAGGATTTTAGCCGAAATCATCGAGAAATATCTCTGATGATTTTTAAAGGATTTCTTCAGATGAACGTTACGATTATTTCCAGAGATTTACACCAGAAATTTCTAGGTTAAATTACCAAAATGTTTCCAAAGAATTTCATTAGAAATGTTTTCAGGAAATTTCCGATGATTTCTAAATTATTTTGTCGAAAAATTTCGAGAACAATCTCTTATCGATTCCCGGGAAATTATCCGCGGAAATCAGGAGAAAAAATTTCCAATGTTTTCCAAAGAATTTCCTCAAAAATCCTCGAGAAAATTTTCCGATAATTTTTGATGAGTTTCATCGGAAATATTTGGAAGGAAACTCCAACGTTGAAGAATTTCATGAAAAATCTTTGAAATTTCTAATTTTTTCTAAAAAATTTCATCAACATTCTTTGAAAATAATTTTGAATAATTTTTGAAGAGATTCGTACGAAATATTCGGGGGGAAAACTCCGATAGTTTTTGAAGAATTTCATCAAAAATCATCAGGAAAAATATTTGATGATCTCTGAAGAATTTCTTCGGAAATTTTGGGAGAAAATCTCCGATGGTTTTTAGGAATTTTATCGGAAATTTATGAAAAAACATTCCAATAATTCATGAAGAATCGGGAATTTTTTCAATCTTCCTATGAAATTCCTTAAAATTATTGAAGATTTTCCCCAACGATTTCTAATGAAATTCTCCGGAAATCATCGAACATTATTCCTGAAAATTGTTGATAAACTTCTTGAAAAACCATCACGTTTTTCCCCGCATACTTCAGCTATAAAGTTCTGTAAACAGCTTCGGAGATTCTTCTCGAAGATTTCCAATGAAGGATTGTTCCTTGGAAATCATCAGAGATTTTTCCTCAAATTTACGATAAACCACTTCTAAAACCATCGGAGTTTTTTCTCAGATATTTCCGATGAACGTTTTAAAAAATGATCAAAAAATTATCCTCAAGATTTTAGAGGAAATTCGGTGTAAACCACTGGACATTAGAAAAAAAAAAAAAATTTCCAATGAAATTCACCGGGAATAATCAAAGATTGTCATCAAAGTTTTCTGATGAAATTCCTTGGAAATCATCGCTAATTTATCCCAAAAATTTCCGATGAAAATCTCTGAAAATTATCCAAACCATTTTCTTAAGAAATCCTGTAAAAATCATCAGAGATGTTTCTCAATGATTTCTCATAATATCCTTTAGAATCATTGGAGATTGTCCCTAAAATTTCCCCAAAAAAATCTTTTGAAATCATCGGAGATAATTCTCAATGATGTCCGATGAGATTCTTCGAAAACGATAAGAAAATTTTCCTTAATAATACTTTCGATAAAATTCCTAGGAAATTATCTTCGGAAATAAGAGGAATCTTCTCGAAGTTTTCCGATGAAATACTTCGGAAATCATTGGAGATTGATTTCTAATGTGATTCTTCGGAAATTATCGAAATATTTTCCCCAAAATCTCTGATGAAATTCCTTAAAAATCATCAGAGATTTTTCCTGAGCATATCTGATGAAATTCTTCTGAAATCATCGGTAATTTATCCCAAAAATTTCTGATGAAAATCTTTGGAGGTCTTCGATACTTTTTTCTGAAAAAATCATTCAAAACTCATCAGAGAACTTTCAATGGTTTCCAAAAAAATCCTCTGGAAAAACTGCAGATTTTTCCAAAAATTGTTGAAAAAATTCTCTTGAAATTATCAGATTTTTGCCAATGATATCTGATAAAATTTATTGAAAATGTTCGGAAATTTTCTCTTAGTATTTCCAATAAAATTCTTGGGAAATCAAAGTAATCGTCGGGCCCTACTCAAGTCCCCTTCAGAACGCGAAATTTTACCTCCCCCTTTCTTGTTGAAGAATCATAAAATTAATGAGGTTACGCTACAGAAATCAGAGATCACAGTTTCGAAAACAGTACAACGGAACCAACTCAGAAATTTGCATTAAAAAAACTTCCAGCTGACAAGTATGAGTTCATCATTACGTTCGGTGCATCGTGTTCCCGCATTACACGCATCGACACGAAAACACATTTTCCGCTACACGCATGCGCGTTACTACGCCGCGCCCATACGAAAAACGTTTTCCCCTTGCATTGTACACGTTGCGCGTACTAAACGTGTTCCCTATGGTGCGACTTCTCGGTCATCACCCTGTATATGCATAAGCTTTCTCTTCCTCTTCAAAGCGAACGCTCAACCAAATGAAGCGAGTGCTTCAAAGATAACAACGTAGCCGACGTATGTGTTCAACGAACTTCTTCTAAATCGAAAATCATTCAAAGAAGCGAAGACAAAGATGGTGGTGGAGTACAGGTGGAAAACCCACCAAACGTACAAAACGATGAAATAATTTTCGGGGGAAATCTCCGATGATTTCCGACGAATTTCATCAGAAATCTTCGAGAAGATACCTTTGATTTCCGAAGATAATTTTCGAAGAATTTGATCGAAAATATTAGGGAAAAATTTTCGATAATTTTCGAAGAATTTCATCGAACATCATGCATTGAGGAAAATCTCCGATGATTTCAGGAGATTTTCTTTTGGAAATCTTTTCCGGAGAATTTCATTGGAAATCTTCAGAAAAAATGTCCAATATGTTTTCCTGAGAATTTCTTCAAAAATCTTCAGGAAAACATTCCGATAATTTATGAAGAATTTCATTGGAAATATTTGGGGGAAAACACTAATAGTTTTTAGAAGAATTTTATCGAAAATCTTCAGGAAGAATCTCCAATGATTTCCAGGGAATAATTTAATTGGAAATCTTCGAAAAGTATCTCCGATGATTTTTAAGGAATTTAATCGGAAATTTTTAGTGAAAAAAATTCTGATAATTTGCGAAGAATTGAGACTATTTCCCACTCATGCGATGGAATCAGAGATTTTTTCTGAAGATTTCTGATGAAATTCTTCGGAAATCAGTTCACAATTTCCGAAGAATTTTATCGAAAAAAATTTGAGGAAAATCTCCGATAATTTCAAAAAAATGTTATTGGAAATTTTCGAAAATAATCGCCACTAATTTTCGGAGAATATCTTCAGAAAAAATGTCCAACGATTTCCGAAAAATGTCATGAAAAATATTCGGGAAAAATCTCTGATCTCATCGCATGAGAGGGGAAATAGTCTCAATTCTTCGGGAATCGAAATATCGGAGGTTCTTCTCGAAGATTTTCGATAAAATTCTTCAAAAACTATCGGAGTTTTTCCCCGAATGTTTCCTCTTCAAAAATTATTGGAAAACATTCTCAAACAAATTCTTTCAATATATTTCCAATGGGATCATTCGGAAATTTTCGGCATTTTTTCCAAAAATTTCCAATGAAATTCGTTTAAAATCATCGGAGATTCTTCTCGAAGATTTCCAATGAAATTATTATTTGGAAATCATCAGGGATTTGTCCTGATATGATTTCCGATAAAATTCTTCAAAAACTATCAGATTTTTCCAAAATATTCTTAATAACATTTTGTAAAAATTATCGGAAGATTTTTGAAGAAATTCTTCGGAAAACATTGGAAATTTTATCTGAAGATTTCCGATGAAATTCTTCGGAAATTATGTTCTCACAGATATCTGATAAAATTCTTTGGAAATCATCGGAGATTTTCCCCGAACATTTCTGATGAAATTCTTCGGAAATCAACTGTAATTTATCCTAAAAATTTCCGATGAAAATCTCTGGAAATCATCGTACCTTTCTTCCGAAAAAATGCTTCAAAAATCATCAGAGATATTTCTCAGTGATGTTCGATGAAATTCTTCGAAAACTATCGGAAATTTTCCTTTAATATTTTCGATGAAATTCCTCGGAAATTATCCTCGAAAATCAAAGGAATCTTCCCGAGGATAAATGATAACTGCATGTGTTTTTCGAAAAGAAGTCTACTCGGGACTAGAGCGTTTTTTCGCGAGCGAAAGATTCACTTTTGAAGTTAACACTTTTCTTTATATGCATACAACTCGAAAAGGGAAACCTTTTTCCCGAAGCAAACGCTATCTCACTCCTGAGCACAAGCTTCTTCTTCCCTTTTTTTATGCATACACTCTGCAGCTTGCACTCACGTTTGCGAAGCGAAAGCTGAAACTTCTTTTTATGTATACCTTCAATTGTACCAATAATTTCCCCGGTGTTGCCATGCGTGTAGCATTCGCTACACCCGCTATACAGAAGTTGCCGGCCCTGCCTTATTCATTGATATTGGCAAAGTCATTACTGTTTTGGTTTTTTCAAATTTCAAATTGCGATTTTGGGACTTATTTGAAAATCTGATATCAGATAAGTATTTGAAATCAGCAGCCCAGTCGTATTCCAGTGCTTCGCTCGATACTATTCTATTGAATTTCGGATAGTTATTGAAGTGCACTAGCCCTTCTTTTGCGGGAGAAAAATTGTCCATTAAAAATGTCATTGGATTATATTACTTGGAAAAATTGAAATTTTGCAATTTATTTTTAATACCTTGTGAATGTACTCTCCAGAGACCTAGAATCTGATGGATCCAATATAATTTTCTTTTATTTCCTAATTGCATCACGAACTGAAGGCGTACGAAAGGTTTAGGCTTGGAAATCTTCCCCTCAATTTTTGACTGTTTCCTTTAAGTACTTTTGAAACTTTGTGCATGCGCTTGCGAATCAAATCAGTCAAAAAACGTATAAAATATTCATTCGCAATGATTTCCGGATTTCCTAGCTGGACATGAAATTACTTTCTTCCCCTAACGATTTTTTCCACCAATACGTCCCTGATCATGTGTTCAGTCAATAAAAACGGGGTTTCTAATCTGTTTTATTATACTGAATATATTTTTGGTAACATTTTGACTTGAAATCGTTGGCGGAATGTTTTTGATACCTTCGCTGATACTACACATACTTATGAGGAGCTCAGAATCAAAACTCACATTTGCCATTTCACTTCAAGGGCGCAAATAGGCAAATGTGAGTTTTGATTCTAAGCTCCTCTATCTTAACCCTGAAATCAGCATTATAGTTTATCGGGCGAGGGAGAGGGAATCAAGAAATTGTTTATGAAGTATGCAAATCCAATACGTGGTTGGTCCTGCGGCGCGCTGCTGTCGTACTTGAGTATTATACAAAATAACATAAATGCTCGCAAGATTATCGAAAACTGCAAAATGTCGATAGGTCACGTTAGGGTGGCTCTTATTTTATTTTATTTGTCGATTCTCACTTCCACGCGATAAATTGTTGTATTTAGGTGTATGAACTCGGCACCAAAAACTTCAATGAAAAGAAAAATTGTGTAGTCCCACGAATGGAGTGAAGTTTAACGTAGATTCCGCATCAGGAAAATTGCTATTCAGCTTGTTATAACTTGTTTGTACCCCCAAAATACTACACTGTGATTCTCTCCGATGTATTTGATCCCCAAAAAATAGATTTAGAAACATGGGTTGGTTAAAAATGAAACTTTCAAAAGGATTTATTAACGCAATTATGAATTCCAGTCGGCAAAAACTGAACAAATGCGTGTGGTGACTTCTTCACATGGTTTACTAGTGTGCTGAAGTTATTTTTGAGTTTATTTTGAGCGTACTCTCTACTACAAGAACTCCGCAGGAGGTAATAACCTACTTACCTGTTCAGGTCAACAGGAGGATGTAACTTGAAACTTGAAAAAATTCGAGTTCCTTAATAATATCCAATTTCATTACCTGTTTTCCAAAATCAATATTTCAGGATATAGCCCTGCGGGTTCTGATAGGGAGGGGGAGGGGGTCTAATGAAAATTTTAACAGAAACAATTAAAAAATTTGAAACCGCTATGTCAATAAATAAATTCGATAGAGCCTTGTCATCAGAAAAACCTTCAAAATTTGTGAAAAAAGGAACAATTGGGCAAAAATAGGTAATAAAACGTTAAGGCAAAAAATAGAACTAAGTGAATGTAGGAAATTGGCGCGGAAAATGATCAGAAGTGATTTAAAAAAAGAATTTAGAGTTTTGTCGGAAATTTTAGAGGATTCAGGTTCTACCAAACAATAAGATAAAAAAGAACTTATGGATTGTAAATGTTTGCTCCCTGCAATTAAGAACCCAATGGGATTGGAGGTGGTAGACAGGATCGGCATTACCGATGAAGCAACGAAATTCTTTGCTAACCTGTACAGTGAGGAGGAGGCGTTTGCAAAATGGATAGAACCAAAGTAGAGGAATGAAGAAGATATCCTTCCTTTCCTGGTAGATGATGAGAGTGCCCACGTTTTTGCTGGTCTGAAAAGCGGGAGGGCCGTGGGGCCCGACGGGATAGAGAACAAATACCTGAAATTATTCAAAGACGAAATAACTACCCCATTGACCTAGATCTTTAATTGGATTCTCGAGTCGGAAGAGATACCTGTGCAATGAGGGTTACGGAAAATCATCCTGTTATTTAAAAAAAGAGACAGGAAAGCCTTGGGTAGTTACAGACCGATCAGTCTTACTTCAAATGTTTCGAAACTATTCGCTAAATTATTAAAAAATAAAATGTATAATCAGTTGAACTGTAATCACAGTGAGGAACAAGCAGGATTTCGAAAAAGGAGATCAACGGCCAACCAGATTTTTATAATAAATCAACTGATAGAAAATGTAATGAATACAACATTCCGTTGTATATACTACTGATTGACTTTCAAAAAGCATTCGATTCCGTCCACTTCAATTACTTCTGGAATGCACTTAATGAACAGGGAATTTAGGCCAAATTTATTAGAATTTTGACTTCACAGTCGAAGAAACAACAGAATACAGAATAATGGAATTCAGTACAGAATTAATTAAGCTGAAATAAAAACAAGAAGGCAACGACGTTCACTCGATATGTAGATGATTAATTTTACGATAACGTGTATCTACTTCTGCCTACCTAGCCTTTTACGAAGTAATATACCTATATCTGTGATTACTGGCGTCAAAAAAGTACGATAATATCGATACTTGACTTGATTCGATATTTATCGATACTTTGAAGTATCGATACTATTGTAATTTTTTTAATGTTATGACAATTTCTTAAATTTAAGTTGAATCGGTGATATTTTCTTCGTTGGTTCCTCCAAGCGTTTCATTATTCTAGTTTTTAGTATGTTTAGTCTTACCTGGAGATTTTAAACCAAAAATTTTAAATTTCATATTTAAAAAAAAAAGGTAATTTGTTCTCGTAAGTTCCTTTGCGTATTCTAGTTTTTAGTTTATAATTCTTACCATTTTACCTAATGGTTTGGAACCAAAAAATTTAAATTCTATGCAATAAAAAGTGGATAGTAGTTGATTTTGATTCTTCAGTTTTATAAATTTATTTTTTGTTGACTGCCTGGCAAGGTAAAAGAATCGATACTTTTGAGCACCCAATCGATACTAATCGATACTTTTGATACCGCTACAATGTATATTTCCTGTTATTTAGCCGCCAGACACAGAATCATTGCATTTTTACAGAAGATCAGAAAGATAGGAACAGGGTTTTTCCTTGGGGGGGGGGGGGTAAAGATTGTGAAAGTCCCAATTGACTCAGCTCAAAATTCCCGAGTAAAGAATACAACCTTTTTTCGACTTGTTGGATTTTCCTAACTTCGCCTGACTGAAATGGTAAATTTTCTCAACTGCTGAGAGAAAAATGCCTACGGTACGTTTGAATTATACAAGCCAAAATATTTTCAGCCTAGTTTTGATACTTGTCAGACTCTCATGAGCCCCCTTCTTCAAATCGACTATTTGCGCTTATGTCAAATAACAAATAATATTAGATTATAGAACTTACAACAGCTACAATCAACAGCAGAGCAATCTTCGTTGACGCCATTATTAACTTGAAATTAACAGTCTAGGTAAGCGAAGACTACAATATCGCAACGATACAACAAAAAATCAAACTAAATGAAATTCTATCGGAGTTTCCGTCTCTTTTATACGCCGTTGACATTTATTTACTTTTTATATACGAAAAATTATGACCGAATTAACTAATTATTTCAACTTGTGACAGTCAAGTTATAGCTTTTTAGTGTACCCAAGTGCGGTCGCATTCATATTCTTGCTGAATTATAGCAATTAGTTCAATACATAAGGCGAAAATAGTGAAATAATTCAGAATTAATAGTTGACTTGTTGTAATCAATAACCTATGTTTACATAGTGTTTGAAACTAGCAGATTCGTAAGCATTCCGAATCATTTACTGAAGAGGACATCATTAGAAAGGGGTGTGCGGTGTTTTTAATTTTCCAACTGTAAAATTTCAGTTTGGTTATCCTAGCAAAATTATGAGATTAGGAACTGAAAAAAAATTACTCATTAGATTTTGCCAACGGCGGATCCCTCTGTGCCAACTCGTAAAGATAGAAAAATAGTTTCTCACGTTCTCAATTTTGCCAAAATGCCACAAATTTTTTCAGCTTTGTCCTTTACTGAGGGAGATTCACAATACATTCAGGACTAACTCGGTGCGAGTCTTTGTAAATGAGGTGGCAAAATTATTCATCAAAATAAGAGCCAGGAGCACAGTTGCATTCTGAATTTAATGAATAGTGATCCATATTCATCCAAACTAATTTTCCGAATGCGATCAAATGTGTGCTGATTCAATTACATCACAGATTTCTTCTACCGGTAGAAAAATACATGGCTGTTTCTCCATGATTCACCAGCCGTTTTGAATTATCAAATAATAAAAACGTCAAAACGTTTCTCTCTTCTACACTGAAACGAAGTTTTGTTAGAGATTGACTTCGCCTCCTCGACCTCCTTTGTAAGGGAATCGTATACACATTTCTTCAGCTCATTCAAATGGTCATTTTTAACTTGCAGTGACTCCTCCAGTTTATTAAAAAACAGTTCACGAACATTTTGTAATCTGTAACGCTCATATAGTGAAATGAATAGTATAATACGACGTTTTATTCTACAGCTGAGAGGAAAGCTCGCGAAACACGAACAAGAGAACAAAATATCTGAAACATCAAAAACGTATAATGACTGAGTTAGGTGTCACTACGTTATCAGTTATCGTTGAGCCGTGTCCGTGTAGAAACACGGGTAACTCAGTTACCCTCTAACTACCCGGATAACTAGAGGGGAACGGGGGTAACTACAGGGTAATCACTTCTGATTGGCTGAAAATGTTTATGGTTTTTACAGGTTCCCCACAAATTATCCTTGGAAACCCTGCAGTTACCCGGGTAAGTGCAGGGTTTCCAAGGGTAACTGACGGGTTTCTGTCAATTACCCTCTAGTCCCCTGCCTCAGCAGGGTAACTGACATCGTTCTCAGTTACTGGTTCTCGTGTTTTCGCAGAATAACTTTTTTCTTTTATTTTTCGTTCTCTCATCGCATTGGTTTTGTTTAATGAATTTACAATTTGAAAATACGTTCCACGTCTGCAATAATTTATTTATTGATAATTAGCCCTCCACAATAGCCTGATGGCCAATTACAGTTGGGGGCATATACAAAGAGTTCTTAATACATATAGCTAAGTATATACCTAAAGAAAGAAAAATTAAAATAAAAGAAAGGAAAGAAAAAGTAACTAACGAAAAAGAAAGAGGAAAAGACAACTGAAAGAGAGAAAGAATGAACAATAATAAAAATAATAAAAAATAAAATTAAAAGAAATAATAAAAATAAATAAAAATAAATAATAATAATAATAATAATAATAATAATGAAAAATAAAAACATAATGAAATAATAAGATATCTAGTTTTCGAATCGCCAGCCATTCCCCCGTGTCCCTACCCCGTCCACCCGCCAGTCGTAGGCCACCCCCGTGACATTCATAGAAACGAAACAACGACGTAAATTTTATATCTTATGTAAGTAGTGGTACTGAATATTTTCATGAACATGCGAGCATATTACATATGCCAGTAAGCAGGACAATGACATCGCTATTTTCATTTCTTACTGTGTAGGATACGTCTACATGAAGGATTGACAAAAGGGTATCAGATTAGTACACTTTCGTTCCTGATTCGATCATCCGTCCATCAACACGAATTTATATCTTACGTAAGCAGTAGGTATATGGTATACTGAATACTTTCACGAACATGCGAGCATATTACATATGCCAGTAAGCAGGACAATGACATTGCTATTTTCATATCTTATTATGTAAAGTCTGGTCCAGTTACTTAAGAAACATAATTAACATCATTTGTCGTAAGGGAAACTGTAGGGTTGCAGTAGGGGAACCAGAAGGATACTGGGTGGGTAACTAGAGGGTTACCAGCTACCTACAACACGTGATTCGGCAGGGTAACTATAGGATAACTACTGCCATGCACGGGGGTAACTAGAGGGTAATCACAGGGTTACCAGTTACCTACCACACGTGATCCGTCAGCGTACGCGGAGCGTTCTGATTGGCTGAATGACAATTATGGAAAGTAATCTGAGGGTAACAGGAGAGTATTTGAGGGTTGCAAAAGGATAACTTTTCCGCGGGTAATTTAAGGGGATCTGATTGCGCATCAGCAGGGATGCGCAATCAGTTACCCTCTAATTATCCAGTTATTCACGGAAAAATTACCCATTTGTTACCCTCGAATTACCCTCAGATTACCCTTGTTCCCTTTTAGTTACCCGGGTAATTGGCGGAATATTACGCTATTCGTTACCCTCTAGTTACCCGCGGCGGAAAAGTGACCAACTTGTTACCCTCGGTTACCCTCAGATTACTCTTGTTCCCCTATAGTTCCCCTTTAGTTACCCGGGTAACTTGTGTGATTTTGCGCATTGGGTTTAACTCCTACAAACTGTGATTAAAATCGTACTTTACCATCATCTGTAGAATAAAATTTGACAACGACGCTAGTAATGACGCTGTGTACCTACACGCTGCGAACTGAACTGAAGATTTTAAAGTGCTTGAGATTACTGATTTGTAAACAAACGAGCGCCACAGTACTAAAATTGTTTGGTTTCGAGCCGCTCTTATTCTTAGCTGCCAAATGTAAACAATGTTACGCCTCAAAATACTAAGACCTTTTGAACTCAAACAATTATAATTTTATTTCAGTTCAAATTAGAATTTACTGATGCATTACAACCATTGGTTAATTCTAGAATTAACTGGTCAAAACTCGTTATGACTAAAACCATTTGTGGAAACTAGTTTTGACTTGTAAATTTTATGACCAAGCTTTTCCGACTTTTTTTCCCCCTTGCCTAAATAATAGCCATCTTTTCGATAAATAATTAATTTGTAACTGAAGGGATTCACTGCTCGTTTTTTTGACTCGCGTATGCGCGTTATTCTTGGGCCGAAAAGTAAATTTGTTCGAAAAATCGGTTTTTTCGGCACGGTTCGGCATTTACCTCCTATTTTCTAAACATATACCCCACTTTTAGGCACTTTCCGAGGAAATGAAACCTCTCCTCAGCCCACTGCAGGTATAAAGTGATCTTCTATTTGATTTCCAGACATTGCACTACAAGGAAATAACGTAGAAAATTCCGAGAAATCGGGTCCTTAGTAATAGCTATAACAGTACAGCTTAAGCTGATACAGTTTTGAGCGCCAAACAAACAATCTGGACGAAGGAAAACTATAATATTCTAATAATATGAGAAAAAAAAATGATACAAAACTATTCTAACAACGATTTCATCGGTTGTACGCGCAGAATTACGTCTATTTACTTGGTAATTACGCATTACCAGTATATTGCAGCAAATCATCACGACAGTTGAAATATTACTTTTCAGTTTGCCCAAGTGCAGATGCATTTGTGTCTGAGTAAAATTGTACCAGCAATTTCAAATTTCAATATCGGGTGTGTGGAATTCTCGATGTTTGTATTATTGACCTTCAAAAAGTTACAAAAAGTGCTTTTTGCTGTAGAGAAGTGTGTGCAGACATTTCCCGATTGTAGAGAGAATTTATATGAAAAATTTAATTTTGTATGAGCATGAGAGGCTGAGTTCCACCTTCCCCATTTCTTTTTCGGAACCAACCTTGAATTCAATAGTTTTATGATTGTAGACTACACAAGCAATATTTAAAGATTTGAAACTGAATTTTCAAAACTTTCATAAATTACGTACAAGCAGCATATCATACTTGTAATTCTTCCCATAAAAAGAAAATTTCTGTTCAAAATTTATAATATATGAGTGTACTTCTTTGAATATCGAAATTATGGGATAAGGGGGTCTATTGATGGAGCGTATGGCAATGCACGCCTACAATATTGGCCCCGGAGACACCGCACGCCTGGCTCCGGAAACTGTCCTCTTGAGTATCACATTTGTTACCAGAGGGACGCATTGAGGCTTGCCCAAGCCCCCATTTCGCCTTTCCGCTTTCGATGCGCACTGTCCTACCAGGACCACCATGGGACACCCTACTGACCAAGGTAACGCTCACCCAGCATTAACCTGAAATTCGGGTGCACCACAGATGGACGCGCTTTCTTCACTCACCCCTCACCTCCTCGTCTTGGTACGTGTGGCGACGCAAGAAGGTGGTGACGGCGATTGAGCTCTGCCGGGGGATCCGCAGTAGCTGCGACAGCTCTAGGATGGTACAGAGTTGTTCTGTTCGATGGTGTGAGCCGAGCTTTGTCCGTCGACCCTCATCTGCCTCGACCATTCTGTCTACATCATCTGCTTCATGATGATAGAAACAAAGACCGACACCCGGTTCCTTCCCTTTCTGGTCTTCAACATTTCCAAAACCAAGGTATCCGGCGCGAGACGGCTGATCACGCCAACGCTGTCACTCGTGTTTCTGCGTCTCTCCTGCTCCCAGACCACGCACTCGATCAGTGTGTGCCAGGAGTTGTCCTCCACCCCTCGATCGCAGCACGTGCATATGTGGCTCGCTGCCATCTCCATCCGATGTAGGTACGCAACGAAGCACCCGTGGTCGCTCAGGACTTGGGTCAGGGTGAAGTTTAGCTCTCTATGAGATCTGCCTCCCCATACATGGAGGCCGCGTATCAGCGCTCTGGTTCACTCGCCCATCCTTCCACTTACAAAGTGTGGTCGGCTGGATGTCTCGCTTGACCCAAGGTGCGTCCCGTTTCGTCTTCGCTCTCTTCTTTGCACCGTATGCCTCCACTATTTCGCCGACCTTGAGTTCAATCGGCGGTATACTATACACGCTAACACGCCTACTGCCTTTGAAGACACACTGACACACCTTATTCTGTAGGGAATCTTGATGGCGTCGGCAAATACTGGCGCCCTGTGTAGGAGGACCGACATAATGACATTGGCGTACATCTTTCTCCTCTTCTACCTCGGTCCACCTAGGTTTGACATCAGACGGGAGTCCGGCTACTCAATACGCCTTCTCAGCTGCCCGTCAAAAGTACTGTCGGAACAGCAACTTCCCGTCGAACCACTGCCACATGTACTTTCAGGTCTGTACAGAGCCCATTCTCCACACATTTTAGGACGCAGGTTGGTTGGCTGTACTTGCGTTGTGTTGTAAACAGTACTGCTCCCGTTTTCTATACTGCCAAGCACAGCGCCCTGCCAACTCGTTGTAGCTACTGACGCATGCCTCTGCGGCTACGACAGCCGCAGGCGTAATCGCATGCCACTTTCTGTTAAAGTAGCATGCGACTGACGAAGCCACTAAAGCACTGCGACTCGCACTGCCACCTGTGATGCCTCAATCGCGATGCGATTTTTTTCCCACGGTAGCAGTTGCGATGTCGCAGTGCGTTTTTTTTTTTTTCAAAATCGCATCGTCTTTGTCAATAGGGCCTTTTCTTGAAAAGTTTTGTCCGTGAAATGAGAACTGGTCATGCGGTGTTCACGGACCGAACTTGCAAGAAAATAGTGGTTAATTATATCCGTGTGAAACTATATGGTCTTAGTAATCAGAGTTTGAAAGCCAAACGATAAAACACCATCGGCTTTTACCTTGTGATTCCCAGAATAAAATTTCCGCATTTTGCTTTTGAGTTTTGACTTCCTCGGCTTTATCTAGCTTTCAGATTTTGCTAGCTTCCAGAAATCGATTAGTTTTTGGCTTCTAACTTTCAGCTTTCCTACTTTTTCTTCCCTCCCCCCCCTAATTACTAAATTTCTTGAACAAGAAGGGGTAAAACCAACAGTAATACCACGGTAAGAAATAAGGTCTCAGGTTTCTGGGAAAAGCTAAATAAAAAACTGTATAATAATACTTCTGCTTTTCAATTTTGGCTTTCTAACTTCGATTTAGTTTTCGGATTTTGTTTTCAGCTTTCAGAAATCGCTTGGCTTTCGGCTTAAAACATTCGGCCTTAAAAAAACTCTCAATCTGTGCTAGCAATTAGTTAATGCACACAGGAGTGAAGGGTTGATAACATATAATATAACAGACCGATATCAAGTCGATAATTGTTTATTGATTTTCGTTGGACACATTGAGCAGGCTAGGAAGAAAACAAGCTAGGAAGGATCCAGTTTTTACTGGTAACATAACAGATCGGTATCAGCTCGATAATTGTTCATTAATTTTCGTATAAAATATGAATGTATCGATTGTTCAAGACTGTTGAGAGAGTCAAGATGGAGTGTTTTTTCCAAGACATTAACACTGCTACTAGATACCTAACCTTGGCCTGCTAGTAGTATAAACCCTTCTCACCGCACCCCGCGTTTTAGTATTCCATCTACTAGCCTCACCGGTGTAGAAAGTCGGCTCCGATGCATTTTAAATAGGAAATTAGTCATTTAAACATCGTGCTGATTATATGTGACCTTCCGCATACTAAAAGGGCACTTCAGTCCAAAAAATCGATTTTGAGATTATGCTCGATTTCGGTAGAGCAAAGGGTATGCTCTTTTCAACACGGTGAACTTGAAAACGCGAGAAAAAAATTTTTCAACGAAATTTACGAGGGTATATAAAAATTTAATTTGCAAAAATCAGACTAAGCACAAAAAACGGAGCTCCAGTCTCTGGATAAAACTCTGGAGATGAAAATCTCCGCTCCTTTAACGTGATAGAGCGCGGAAGTGCGCGTCGATAGGTTACCGCGTTTTCGAGATTCACGTTTGAATCTTTAAAAGTGTCTCCTGTAAAATTAAGTTTTTGGACCGACCGACGTGCCCTTTTAATTTGGACGTCACATATTTTGACTGTGTAAAACGATCTAAACATTTGACAGACCATGCGCATTCATATCCTGATAGCATGCAGGAAAATATAAGAAAATCAATATGCTACTCTTCAGTTTTTCATTTTTTCAAATTTGAACGCCGGCATGTCCTTGCGAAAATCACAGTGTATCTCAAATGGGGAAAATGAGTATACTGGCGACCGGCGAACGCTTATGCAAGCATTCGCACGAAGTCCGGATACGCTTATTTTATTAAGGCACTATCGGAAGTTAAGTATCTAGGAGTGTAAATACGGATATAAACATCTCTGGTGTCTTTTTGCCGACCGTCCTCGAGTAGCAAAGTTGCTTGTTGTACTCGTTTTCTTGATCTATCAGTTTCACACCATTTAACCCATGTTTTAATTAGTGCTGTCGATTTAAAAAAAAAAAAAAATCGATTAATCAATTTTTGAAAATTGAATCGATTTTTTAAAAAATCGGCAAATCTTATAATTGCGATTATTTTTAATCGATTACAAAAGTTGAATCGATTTAAAAAATCAAGTCGATTTAAAAAATTAAGTCGATTAAAACTATCGAGTCGATTAAAAAAATCAAGTCGATTAAAAACACAGAATTTTTTAAATCGTCGATTAAAAAAATGTACCTGATTTTATAGTTTCGGCACGTATTTAGAAATGGATTTAATTTGATCGATCAATCAAGTTAAATCCATTTCTGAATACGTCCCCTTTCTCCCTTAAATGTGACTTGACGACTTTTCTTTTAATGTTACATCTTGCATGTTAAAAATAGCAATGCTATGATGCCACTTCGACTTCCTTTGTTTATCTTGTGTTTTAAACTTTTGATTGAATCAAATCGAGCCGATTTAAATGGGCCGAATCGATTCGTGTCTGATAACTGATAACTAATAACTAATAAGTATTCTAACTATTCAAGTCGAATCCAGTTGAATCGCGTCAAGTTGACTCGATGGAAATCGGTAGATTAATTGTGTAAAATTGAATCGATTAAAATCGGTCGATTAATCGCTTCGAGTTGAATCAATTCAAATTGATCGATAAATCGATTCAACAACGTTGCCGATTTTTAAAAAAAATAATCGATTAATCGAGTTGAATTGACAGCACTAGTTTTAATCGCCTATGTTTTTTTCGAGTGTTGAATATAGATGACATGTCTAGTCTGGTACCACCCTGATCCACATTCTATATTTACCTTTGCCATTTACTCCAAAAACGATCTTGTAAATTCCCAACTTCGTACTTCAGTTTCATGAAGCAGTTACTGTTAGAGGCCGGTGTCCTTAAAAAAAAAAACACTGTGAACTGTGTGAAAATGTCCATTTTTCCTTTACAGTAATTTGTTGATTTCGAAATATTAAAGAATGCACGATGTACGTCAAAAAAGTTACGTTAAGTTTTTCCAATGGAATTTTATATGAAATGGCCTTTTGAATAATACCAAACCTGTGAAAGAACGAAACAAAGGCATATCAATTAATTATTTATTACAATCAGGTATTGTGGAAATTCTGTTGTATATCACCGATCACAATATTATGCATGTATTTGCTTGAACGAAAAAAAGTGGTACCTAATAAGTGCATTCGACCTGCATGCCTGCATGTTAGTAAGAAATATAAATATAGTAATGCATTTATTAATGTAAGTATAGACGTAAGGGAATGCGAATCATTCGTGGAAAGGAACGGTCAATACTTTTGAAACGAAAACAAAGTCTTGCGTGTTGTCTTCAATCTATAATAAAACAAAATCATTATAATAAGGAAGTATTGGTTTATTAAGTATTGTTTGATTTATAGAAAAAACTGAAATGTCTTCATGTATGACTTACGTTTTGTGCCGTTGTATCAACGCGATTATGTTGCACCGATAAAAGCAGCGGATTCTTCTACAAATAGATGTTATACATGATTAGAGCTAGGATTTGCTGGCATTTGCCGAATGAGTTTGTTTAAGGGCAGATGGGATGTAGTCAAAGATAACACGAATCAGGGTAATACAAGGCCAGAGAAAAATTTTTATTGTGCCGAATAATGCCGAAAGAGGCATAAATACCGAGATTAGAGTTAAATGCCAAATAATGCCAAAACCGATGATCTTGGGCACAACAATAAATTTGGTATTGCAACACTGAGGAAAAAATAGTGGTTTAAAAAAAGTTTAAATCCCTTATACATATATACCATAAGAGGAGGAGGTGGCTTGTAGAACGAGTTCTTCTTATTCGATCGAGCTGATATTTTATGGGGGGGGGGAGGGGACTTTTGTCACCTTTCTTCATGCAATCCTGAAAGATCTAAGAAAAGTCGCAAAATAAGGTGCACGCTAGTCTGCAGGCATATCCACGTTAAGAAAATTTAAAACGCATAATTCATTTCTTTCTTTTTTTCTTTGACTTTGGCTCCCAAAATAAAGAGTGATGTATTGTAGTGTAAAACCAGATAGACAAAATTAGTTTGAAAATTAATAATCTCAACAAAAACTTCGTGAAATGAGTGAATGAGTGCACGATGTCTTCAAAATTTAGCCACTAGGGGTCAGTCAATGAAATGATGTCCTTCGCTCAATATTAATTAAATAAATGTCGCTTGGTAACCTGCTTTTATGGTTTTTCAGTCCATTGAACCCATTTTTTTAGGTATTTTAGACGACACCACACCGCCAGAGAATCTACAAGCATTCAACTCATGAAAATTTCAGTTTAGTAGCTTCCTATAAATCGATGATAGGGTTCAAGTTGCCCAATTCATCTCTACAATTTGAATTTCTGAAAATTGTAAGAATATGCTTTAATGAAATCAGAAGTGAGGTTTCTTGAGTCACTAAATTCGTTTTTATGGTAGTTTCAGTTGTAAGTCCCTACCCAGAAGGCTCCGCAGGGAGCTAATACGTAAACGCACATATTCAACTTCTAATACTTCAGAGTTTAGCTCTTTGTATAGCCTTCTGGATAGGAAATAATGCGGGAAAATCTCTCCAAAAACTTAATGACTCGAAAAACTCTTGGTTTAATACTACTGATGCCATATCATATACAATTTTAAAATTTAAAAAACCCCATTTGTAAGATGTTTTGAAGGAAGATTGCAGTTTTTCTTATCTAAATCCTATTTCAAACTTATCATTACTTAATCTGATTTTTACACTAAAATGCACCATGTTATTTAACTGGGAGATGCGAGAACGAAAATTAATGATGAATAAAAGTTTAGAAAAAGTAAAATACATGCTGCCATAGTCTATAAATATATAATTAGGCCCACGACGCATGAAAAAGTGCTACTGTGCCTATCAAGAATGATGCTAACAAATCTAATCAATGTAGAAAAACTGCTTGCTCAATTTGATTCATTTTGAATATATTTGTGTTTCAGTAAAATTTTAACAACCTTAGTAGTAGGTACCTATTTTTTATTTGGGCATACATAAGTAGGCGTGTTTCTGTTACTACGATACTATTGTATTTGGGAAGTTTCTGATACAACTATTTGAACATCGTCGTTTAGTTCAAAGAAATCAACGGTGAGTTTGAACCAAAAATCACAAGAAGCAGAAGAAAATTCTTTTCTTATGAGCCAACGTTGTTGGATCAGTTGTTTCGCATTTCCACTGAGGAAATTCAAATACCGGCGAGAATATTATAAAATAAAATTAATAACTACCTACCTGAAAAATGATAAAATCAGAAATACAACAATCAGGGCAAAAGCGAGCAGCGGGCGCGGGTGGGGTTGGTTCATAGCATCAAAAAGCTGAAAATGGATTACGCGGGTCACCTAGCTCGAGCGGAAGATGGGAGATGGAGTAGAAAACTAACGTTCTGGGTGCCGTACTGATATACGAGGAAGAAAGGCAGGCCAGCGACCAGCTGGAAAGAAGAGAGGGTCGGACTACTCTGGTGCAGGGCATCCCGAAACAGGCATGGAAAAGAATCGGAGTGACCTATGCGCACGATATGGGGGTTCGATATATGGCATGAGGAAGGGAAGCGGGATATGAGGATTATCATAAATTGATGACAATTATTATGTAGATACTGAAATGGCTACTGTATCTTTATAATAATTAGGTATTATTAAAGTTGTATACTCACTTGAAACTCCGTTTTTCCGTATGCGTCTTGAACTGCAGCAGCAAACTTTATGGAATGTGCTGCCGCCACATCGTTATCAGGGTTATCATCGGTCTGAAGGAATAAGGCCGGATACTGTAAATTAAATTTTCGCAATATCAGTAGAAGTTTCATGTTTCATAAATATTAGGATCTTAATAGAAAAGTGTATAATTTGAACAGTCACCTGAATTTTCTTTCCTGGGTCTGGCAAATTATGCAGCGGAGAGATGACTTTCAGGATTTCAAAGAACTTTGCATCATTAGGTGAACCAAGCGTATAAAGCATATCTTCACCGTATCTGTACTGGTCGTACCTCAACAAATCTAAATAACTGTCAATAATTTAGGGTTAATCAAACTTGATGTACATCAATGAAACTACTCAGTATAGTAAGAAAGGCGCGGTGTACGTATCAAAATGTCTCAATGTCATTTGCCATTTTGCCTAACACTATTACCGTGAAATCTGTGAGATCTTGATGAGTTTAATTTAATATCAATGAACGAGATGAGTGTCTCTTTAATCTTGTAGGTCTGTTCTCTACTGTGCGTTAACTTTTGATGATTAATATCCTGGTAATACCTTAAACTTTTATTGGATAAAGTTTATGGACATTAAGGTGTTAACATTTATTTTTTTTTCTTACATTTGTTCCATAGTATCTCCTTAGTTTTAGGACTTGGATATCCTCTATTCTTCACCTTCGTTTTTATTGCGAAACATTTGGTTCGATTCACGTACGTACGAGCTCTAGACAAACATTTTCTTCGAAATACTTAGTTATTCTCACTAATGCAATAATCAACTTACGGGTCAGTCAGGATCATAGCTGCAAAGGATTCTGGCTGTTGATTAGCACATGCGGCCGTGAGAAGGCCCGCACTTGCACCTTCGCTATTTACAACTAACTTAGCGGGTTCAGTATATTTGTTTTCTATTAGGAATTGAGCAGCAGCTAAGAAATCGTCCAATGCGTTTTGCGTTTTCTCTCTTATGCCGTCGTCGAACCATGTTTGTCCAAACCCGCTGAAAGAAGTTTCAGGTTGAATGAATTCGCAAATTTGCGAGTACAATAACGAAGCCGAAGGTATAATTATAATTTGATGGTAATATTTACTTAGTGCCTCTGATTTTTGGAATTCCAACCACACCATCAAAATTGTCGAAAATGTATGATTTGTACAGGCTGAATGTTGGCAGGAAACTATGATATGGGAAGAGTACGCAAAGGTTTTTACTTTCTTTTTTCATGCCCTGTAATGAAAGATCTACATTAACTCTCGTGAATAAGATGACGAAGGTTGTTACGCTCGCGTAGCTTGCGAACCCCTAATTTCAGAGAGAAATCCGGCTCGTAGCGCGACCGTCGTCGCTGGCAACGTAGTCACGCGGAGAGTTGTTTTTTACACCCTCCAGAATACGTCAGGACTCGTGAAAGCGGTCACAGTCAGGCTATAATATAAACTCGAACGAACGGCCGTTCGAGAGCACTTCTTCAGAGCCAGGCTTACAGGCAGTTCTACTTTGGTATCCTTCGCTGCGTGCTGCATCCAGCATCTGGTGCACTGTTAAGGATATCCAAATCGAGAAACTTTGATTCGCTCCCATCGCAGCATCCAGATGTCCGGTGCTCCGGGCACGAACTGAAGTGAAATCGCATTCTGCTCCGACATACTCTGCTGCGTTCTGCATCCAGCATTTGGTGCACCGTTGCGGATATTCGGACTAAGAATCTTCGATACACTCCCATTGCAGCATACAGATGTCTAGTGCTCCTGGCATGAACTGAAGAGGGGTCCCATTCTGATTCGAGATATTCACCTACATGCTGCATCCAGTATCTGGTGCATCGCCGCGGATAGTCGAACCGAGAATCTCTGATATTCTCCCATCGCAACATCCAGATGTCTGGTGCTCCGGGACAGAACCATCGTGACGCCTACTATCTCCGACCAAACAAGGGCAAGTACTAGTCTTATCTTAAAGCCGCCCCTGTGCCTCTGTCGTTCATGTTGTTCATTTGTAAATAGTAGATTAGGAGAAGTCGTAATATAGTTACGATTTCGAACCTCGCGTAATCATTTCTCTGGCGCTGATAAACCTCACAAACTCACACTTCAATGTCTTACAACCTCTGTTCGAGGAAATCAGACGTAACACCGGGAAGCTTGCCTAACTTGACCGAGGCTACCACGCGCACTTCCCCCGTTTCACCAATGGCTTCACTACAAACTTCCCCCCCCCCTCCCGGTGTAACAAGGTATGGCTATTAGTATCTATGAGAACAGTCCATCATCGGCCATCGTTGACTTGTTTTGTCCGACTCGACATACAAATAACTTCGTGAAAACAAATAAAGAAACAGCCTGAAGCACTACTATGGCACACTAATAAACTAATATACCTACATATTATAAAGCCACCATTATAAGTGCATGTACCTACATACTAAATTGACTACTGTCAATTCTGCTGTAACCTAATAACACTACTGAACAAAATGAAATTTTTTGTTTGCACAACGCATTTAAGGAGGTGATTCTTGAGTACTTTTCAACGCTGAATACAGTGCCGTCGGCCGTTTTTCTCTATCACGTCTAGTTTTTCTGATCAAAAACTATTAAAAATTCAACTAAATGTGTTCAAAAAGAGGTTTAGGAACTGAATGTGGTCACACTGATTCGTATTGTTATGTGTTGCGGCCGTGTGTAGTGGTGTGTATTCCGTCTGTTTGTTTTCTGTTATTGTGGTCTGATAACACTGATAATATCAGTCAGTGGTACCGCTTATTTCAATGCAAAAACATAATGGAAACGAATTTCAGTCGTTCAGAACTCCGAATTGTGACGTGATAGAGAAAAATGGGTCGCAGTATCGTGTTCAGCGTTAAAAAGTACCTCAGAATCACCTGTCGAAATGCATTGTGCAAAATAGTTGTTCAGTAGTGTAATTGTTTTTACGTACCTTATTATAGATCAGGTGCATTTGAAGCGGGGTTTTATCTTTACTGATATATTCGACAAGTTCAGTTGTAAATTTGCTGCTGTCATAACCCGGAATTTTGGTTTCTTTCAGCATCTAGAACAACGAATTCATTAGCCTAATTTTTGTTGAAGTAGTAAAACGAGGTGCTCCGGTACGTAACTCATAGGCGCGAGACATACCCAATCAATAGGTAATGATATTTACTGAAATGAAATGAATTTATATTTATTTAAAATAAATTCGCTTACTTCGGGTGTTATTGGCTGCTTGGAAAGGTCAACGTACATGATCTTTTCTGCAAACAAGAACGAAGAGGTTTTATAAAAAAGATGCTGGAATGGCTGAAGGGTAGATAAATCCACTACAGTGCAACCTTCTAGGTCAAACTCATACACAAATTCGCCTTTTTCAATGGTTACCAACACCATTGTGAACTGAAAACAAACGAGCATATATAAGATAATATGTGATATTACAAGTTATAAAACTAACACTTGATAATAAAGGAAGTTGAGAATTGAAAAAGAATTGTACCAGTGATTTTGATACGTAATTGAAAGAGAACTGCTCTCAACCATGAGCCTCTACTATCTGTACTATCACAGGTGATAAAATGGAGCGAGGACACCTCATACAGAAAGTCTCCGTGAGTTCGGAATACATTTTCCGAATTTTGATTATTACTATGAAATAGATGACATCCCGATAAATAATTTGAATACGGTTGCCCTGTAGTTGCCTTGTAGAATAGGGTAACTGTTGCCGTTTTAGGGCAACTACAGGGTAACCACGCTGAAGGACCGCCCACTTCTAGAAGTTGCCTCATATTCTCCAGCAAACTTCACTGTTGCCCGTTGGTTGCCCGTTGGTTGCCCTTTGGTTGCTCTTGGTTGCTCATTGGTTGCCTTTCGGTTAAACAGTTTTTATTATACAACTTTGTCCAGTATTTCCGAGATACGAGTGTTGCGTGAATGATTGCTGAAATTGTATTTCATACCTTATTAAAAGTGAAAAAGCGAAGCAATTTGAAGTATAGTCAGATTCTACACTGTTGCCGTTTGAAGAGGTGAGTACAAGTACGACGTACATGCTAAACGTAATACGTTTTCCGTATATATTTCTGTGTACCTACGAAACGTGTAACAGCATAGCATTATAGAGTGACAGGTATCAGAGGATTGTGCGTGGTGCATTCTTAGGGTGCATTCATGCCGGACTGAATCAGAAAATTCCGCTGATTTTTTTAGTCGTGGATCACACGGAATTTGCACCAGATATCGCATATTTGGCTTGATCAAATTGCAATGCTTCGTTGCAGATATTCAAAAACGGCAGCAGCCATTAAAGCAGCAGAGGTTAGAATCAAAAGTGACATTATTCGCCAGAAAATGTTTTCAGAAACTGAGAAAAACTGATGGGATTTACTGCGCGTGGCCTGGGGCGGTTTCTCCTACTAATATGGTAGGCAGGCAACTCACAAAACGTACGTGACAAACATTTTCATGTTCCGTTACCGTCAGGAACGCTCACTAACCCATTTCAAATGAAAATTGGATAAAGTCACTTTTGATTCTCATCTCCTCAATTACTCAACAACGACACAACGAACCGTACGCTCATTACTCGTATTTTTGCAATGATATGGTGTAATCAATGCCCCTCTACCATCGCCTAGAATGCATATCTTGCTATTTCGCACACGATAATGTGTGAAAGAGGAGGGTTCGAAAGTTCAGAAACCATTCACATCTCAAAATCAATAATCTAGCCATAAGGTCTACTCCTTCAGAGCCGGTCACATATTATTCTTTATATTTCAAATGTCAATTCTATTCAATAATATGAAACTGTATAGCTGTATGCTGACGCAGCCATTCATTATCCTATTTTTAATAATGTATACGGGTCATTCTACCGAAACCTTGTTACTTTTGTCCCAGATAGATATCTGGCAATGTATAAACAATAGAGTCCTCTAATACTGTATTCGAGGGTAATTCTAAAAAAAAAAAAGCAATTTTCAGGTACCAATGCAATTCTCAACAACTAAACACGTTTTCCAATTTTTTTTTTTTACTGTGTTGTAGAGCAACGTGTCCCTCACTTTTTTCAACAATTAGAAATAATATGCCCCCTCTCCTAATTTAAAAAAATCCTTCAGAATCCTCGAAATCTCCAATGCCGTGGCTGTAACTCACTAGTCCTTATTTTATAAAAAATCTCCATAATGATGTTAATTAGGCATTATTTCACGGGAAATCAATATAAATATTATTGGAAGGGTTAAAGCAAAGACAAACACCTACAAAATGGACAAAAAGTTTTCTATGTGACCCAGAGGAGAGCTTTTATTTGTGTAACTGGGTTTTTGTTCCTATGCCGTGGCCATTTTTTAAGTTGCTTCTTCTGGCACACTGTTTACATGTTTCATGCGGCTGCGAAGCTGAATGGCTTCGTTTGAATAGTAATAACATAATCCGCATCTTAGATCTTGGATACTGTACGCCTTATCGATTCTGTAATAATAAATCAGTGAAATTAGTGTTGTGTACAATTTTTGGTATCCGATAACGTGGCTGTTCGTTCTCCGCCAAAATGATAGGATTTTCACCTGAAACAAGAAGGAGAACCCTTAATTAGTACGTGTGATTAAATTAAGATTGAAAAGTAGCTTTGAAAATACTTTAAGGCTGTAGAAAAATAGAATTATTGAAAATTTTCCAATGTCGTGTCTTGCTTTTTGTCTCTTATGTCGTGGCATAAGCTGCTTCCACTGACCACGGCATTGGAAAGTGATAACCACAACATGAGATTTTGAAAGTGAAATGTATGTACTTGTTCATTTAAACCTGCTTAATGTTTGTTTATCAGTGGCCCTTTCCCATAAAGAACGATTGAAGCGAAAGAAAATCTGCTAGGTATCAAAAATGATCCAATGTATGCAAACGAGTCTTATCCAAAATTTTATGTTAACTATTAACTAAATAATATTAAGAGAAACATTTAATTTCATGCAAAAGTGTCTCATCTTGCTTAGAGAGTATTTTGATATTTTTACAAGTTTGTTCATTGAGTTTTTGTTTAAATATAATGATTTTGTCTGCTAGTCGTAAATATCGAAGATTTATTTAGTAATTTTAAGTGAGCAATTCCGTGATTTTATGAAAGTGGTCCTAAATTTTTAGTCAGAATAAGTCTAAGGCTATTTCTCTGTGTTAATTTTTTGTTTGATTAATGAGTACTGTCCTAATCTCATTTCAAATTCAACTTAACAAGATTTTTCAAAATATTGTGACTGTTTCATTACCTGTCCTTTGTATGGGATTCAACTGCAGTCTGGTACCTTACTCCTAAGACATGGTTCTCCACATAATTTTTGCACTGAGATAAGTGGGTAAGTTTTTAACACAATTTAAACCTGGAATGAAACATATAAATTGTAATACCTATAATAAGTATAATTGTTCAACTAGTCCCCACCATTCAATACTTACCTAATAAACGTTGGTCATTGTTCTCCAACAGGTTAAATACAACAGCATAATATATCATCTCTTCATGTTGAATGTTTGAAGTTGAATAATATCTGGCTGAGCCACAGCATTGGAGAATAGCCACGGCATGAGAAGTTCTCATGCCGTGGATAGATAATATTTTAAAATGCTCTGCCCCCTCCCCTGGTCAACATGAATTGAGCAGAAGGGTGTTTATGTCTTGTGGGACACACAAACAATAAATTCCACCTTCAAATTCCCCCAAACAGAAACTTTTTGAATGGAAAATTTTACTCTGTGAAAATTGCTTTTTTTTTTTAGAATTACCCATAAACTCAGAGGATAAATTATTGTATCTTTTTTATTAATTTGAAGTATCATGCCCCTACTCCTTTTGGAAATCTCATTTAAATGCTCAAAAATCCCTTCGACATAATTGTCCTTCGCCATGGATTGGACTTCAAAAATTTTTTTGTAAATATCATCTCTGCGTGTTTGGATAAACTGATGCGTGTGTACAGTTTTTGTGAGTACAGTGAACAAGTTGGTAATGCAGTACGTGTTTTAGACTCGATCAGAATCAATGCAGCCATATTTGAAAACGTGTCTCTCGCTTTTTTGTCCTTCACCGTGGTCAAATTTGAACCAGTCAGAAAACAGACACAGCAAATATTTCTGAAAAAGGATGCTGTGGGTGGAAGGAAAACTGAGTAATTATTAAAGTAAGAAAGTGAGAAAACATTTTTTCTAGTCCAGTTTAGTGCAGTGAAAATGCAGTCAGCCACAGAAAAATATTTCAAACTAATCAGAAGTTAAATAAACCACAAAACGAGAAAAAACAACGAAAATCCGGATTTTTCCCAAACTTTCCGGACATTATTCAAAAATTCAGATATTTTTTGCCGAAGGTCGATCAATCCGGAGATTGACTAGAAAATCCGGAGCACCTGGCAGCACTGATACGAGTTCATTGATGTGCGTGTGGAAGAGTACGTGCGTATTCACAGTACACGGGCACGCGTGCGCGTAGGAACTTCTTTCTATAGCCAACAGTTCCTTCAACATGGGCTGCCATTCCTTCAGCGTAGTGGTCTTATCATTTTGAGCCCCCTCTGTCTCCTCCCCTAGGAAGTATGCTATTGGTTTAACCTCATAAATACGTTCTATTATATGCATATAAATGATTTCGATGAAAAAAACAAGTAATAATGTTTTGTCTTTATTTTTTTTTAAACAAAAAAAGCATGAATTATCAAGGTTTCGGTAGAATGACCCATATATAAGAGATAGGTACCTCATTTTCATTCCCTTTGAGGATTTTTATTGGATTACATCCTCATTCCCTTCTTTTACATAATATGTATATACTCAATCTTGTTTTCAAGTTAATATAGCCTTTGACTTTTACACATTTATTCCATTTTGTCACCTGTGATATAAGTGAGTGTGTCTTCATGGGGGAGTAGTACTGAACTGAGAACATCTTGGGAACCATAGGGCAACAAGAGGGCAATTCAGAAGGGCAACTGAGAAGGCAACCATGGAGCACAATAAGAGGGCAATCTGGAAGGGCAACCACTGGGCAACAAGAGAGCAATTCAGAAGGGCAACCACGGGGCAACCAGAGGGCAATCCAGAAGAGCAACTGAGAGAGCAACCATGGGGCAACCAGAGGGCAATCCAGAAGGGCAACTGAGGGAGCAACCATGGGGCAACAAGAGGGCAATCCAGAAGAGCAACTGAGAAGGCAACCATGGAGCACAATAAGAGGGCAATCTGGAAGGGCAACCACTGGGCAACAAGAGAGCAATTCAGAAGGGCAACCAGAGGTCAATCCAGAAGAGCAACTGAGAGAGCAACCATGGGGCAACAAGAGGGCAACCAGAGGGCAATCCAGAAGGGCAACTGAGGGAGCAACCATGGGGCAACAAGAGGGCAATCCAGAAGGGCAACCGATAGGGCAACCATGGGGCAATCTGAAAAGGCAACTCAGATGGCAACTTGAGGGCAACATGTTGCCTTTTTACGCAATGGTAAAATTGTGCGTTCTGATTGGTCGGTGCTGGAGTGCTGGAGGGCAATTACAGGGCAACCAGTTGCCTTTTGCAGGGCAATAAGTCCGGGGCAATTTCAGGGCAACCAAATTCTTTATCGGGATCTTGCTACTCTATGTTAAAAGTAGATAAGGTACCCGATCTTCCAGCGTATAATACACAATGAGATATTTCATAAACGCTGCGACCGCCCATGTCATCGGACTGGTTCTGTTTTCCGGGACAAGATCTGTAGCTGTGCCAACATCCATAGTTGATATATCAAGTTTGATGAGTTTAGTATTGGATGCATCTTTATTAGTTCCGAATATGAAATCCTTGCCATTGTTTGTTACATACTGCAAAAAATAAAAGCATTTACGACGGTTGGATATTGGAGAGAAGCGTTTTGGCAACACTGCTTCTGAACATTCTATGTAACGTTCAGGTTAACCATGTTGTATATTCATTGGACAGGCATCAATATAATTTCTCCGGTGAAAAATTCATTGGTTAGGGCGACGAATCAAAACTATGATCCAGAGAAGATTTGTGTTTCCTAATCATGGAACTACAGAGACTCGGAAATTTAATATCGAAATGGAACAAGTCGGAGAGACCGGAGCAGCGTGAATATTAGCATAATATGTCATATACATGCAAAATAAAGTGAATGTAATTGGAAGTATTATACTCAGATTATTTATGTCTGCAATACTGTTCTTGAGACACGTATTTATCCAACAACATGGAAAATGTGGAAAGGTATTCCACTTTACAAGTCAGGCAAAATAAATGAAGTAAAAAATTATCATCCCATTTCTCTACTTCCACTCGCGGCCAAAATTTTTGAAACTGTCTTGCACAAATATCTATATACAATCAGTCCAAAAATATCTTATCTCCCTGTCAACATTGCTTTAGAAAGGGATATTCACTGCAGACAAATCTAATGAACTTCACATATGATGTCAATATAACTCTCTCTAAGAATGGGCAAATAGATACATAATAACATACCACAAAATTGTATTCCAAAGATTGTGTAGCTTTGGCTTTTCAAAGGATCTAATAACTCTATTTCACTCCTACTTATATAACAGAATGCAGATTGTCGAGAAAGGAGTGACCTCTGCGTGTTACAAGAGTGTGTCAGGTGTTCCCCAGGGCTCGGTTTTGGGTCCATACCTATTTCTAATTATTTTTGTCGATGATATTTCTGAAAATATCCAATATTCAAAATTATTGCTGTATGCAGATGATATGAAAATTTATAAAATTATAAAATCTTAAACTGATTGTGTTAAACTGCAACATCTTGACTCATTAGTTGAGTGCAATGATGGTAATTTGTTACCATTTAATACTGACAAGTGTGAAAAAATTATCGTTTCAAGAAAAAGATGCCCCATTTTGCACAGGTATAAAATAAAAAAGGTACACTTAGGAGTGTAAATTTTCTAAAAGACTTAGTTATAATTTTGAATTCGAAAGTACTAGTCAGTATGCATATCGATCATATAACTTAAAAATCTAAAAGAATGGGGTTGGCTTCATAAAGAGAAATGGAACTTGTTATAAAAATTTAGAAACAATGAAAATCCTTTATTCTAGTTTCGTCAGATCAATATTGGAATTCTTCTCTGTTATATGGGATCCCAAAACTCAACAAGGTAAACATAAAATTGAGAAAGTTCAGAAAAGATTTTTGAAATACTTGTATTGCAAAATCTTTACATATTATCCTTCTGAAATTGTATACAAAGAACTTTTGGTTGGCTTTGAGATTATGAGTCTAAAAAACAGAAGATGTCTGGCAAAGTATTGATCTTCTTGAGGGATATTCTGAATATCAAAATTTTGGATGCCAACAACTTAATACGTATTCATAATTCAGGGTCCCTACATTTAATACAAGAAATACTGATCTATTTGTGACAATAAAAATAAAGCTTAGCTTCAACTTTTATCTTTTTTAAAACTAAATTTCTAGCTTTTAGCTTTCAACTTTTGAAGCTGAAAAGCGTCTAGCTTCGGCTTTTTACCTTGTAGCTTTCGGCTTTCTTCCTGCCCTGATTGTAATGTATGCTTGGTTTCATTGACTATACGATAAGTTTGTACACATTTCAGTATAGAATTGATGTTGATACAATGCGTTTGGAATCATTTATTGGCGCCAATTTCGCTGAATATCATATGTTAGTACATAGAGCGGGGGTTTTCTAATAAAGTAGGACGCACGGAGAATTCGAAAATCAGCATCTCCGCAAAAATGGTCATCGCTCGACAGGGGCCCTTTTGATAGATAACTCCTCATATGTATAAAGGTAATAAGGCCGCAAATATTATAATAGGTAATACTATTCAAACACTTACATTATATGCAAATTCCATTTTTTCGGTACCACGGACTATTTTAAATTCTATTGACCCTGTTACTGTCCCTGGTGCCTTACTTAGATCGCAGATATGTAATGCCTCGAATTTCGACCCATCCGTGAATGAAGTCAACAGTATATAATCATGTTTCCAGGTTGTTTTAAAATGACTGAAAGTACATAATGTGCATTACTAACTTAGAATGCGATATTTTTTTAGTTTTATTTCTTAAATTTCAAAACTTGACCAGTTTAGCGTGTGATATAGATAACCACCTGGCTCTCCTTGATACTACCACACCTGAGAAGTTTCATGTGCGCTGTTGTAGTATTTTCACAGACTTTTCGAACTTTTGACCTATTTGCCATTCATATTAGTTTCTGGTCGTTATGCAGGAAAGTGCAACCGGAGTCAAAAGTCGGCATTTTTTGTGGACATCCTGTATTTGTGTCATTCCATGAAAAATATTATATATATTATATTATATTAGCCGCTATACGGTACCTATACTTTTCTTAATACTAATTACATTAGAAAGGTCGGCCCCTCTGTTTGCCCTGCGCTTCGAATGGAAGTGATGCGTGACTCCGTCCTTTCCATCTTGCTTGGTACCGCCCTTCTTCGGGCATTAGCCTCCCCTTCTTCTCTCCATTTTTTTCTGTCGTGTGTATACCTTCTCCACTCTGGTCCTAGAGCTTTTTTAAATTCGTCCCGCCAACGGGTCAAGGGTCTTCCCCCCCCCTATTAGGTCATATGGTGTCCACTCCTCCACTTTGTTTTCCCACCTTTCGCCCTTCCTTCGCCACAGATGGCTCGCATATTTCCATTTGTTTTTTGTCACTACTTCCGCTAGATCGGTGAGGGTTTTTTTTGTTCTGATTATCGAAGCTCTTATTTTTTCTTTACGTTTGATGTCCAGTATGCTCCTCTCCATGGCTCTTTGCGTTTTACTTAGCCGCTCCAGACTTGACTTAGGTAGTGCCCATATCTGCGCTCCATACGAGATTACCGGTTGGATGCAGGCTCTCCACGTTTCGACTTTTGTACTTAACTGAGTTTTACCTTTGAAGATTTCTTTTAGCCTCCAGTAACTGCTCCATCCGTTTTTTATGCGGCTGGATAAGACTTTTACTCAGGTATCGCTGAAGGAGACCGTTTGGCCCAGGCATTTGACTTCGCTTTCCCACTCTATTTGATTGCCAGCAATCCAGATTGGTTCTTTTTTTGCATTTGAAAGTATTTTTGTTTTGTTAGTGTTAACGGTCAGACCTGCCGGTTGGCATACCTCTATGAGTTCCTCTGCCATTTCTACTAATTCGTTTAAATTGTCTGATATTACGACCAAATCATCGGCGAAGCGTAAGTTATTTAGGTATTCCCCATCAATTCTTAGGCCGTTATTATTCCAATTAAGCTGCCTCATCGCTTCTTCTAGGGCACAATTAAACAGGTTTGGGGACAGCGGGTCGCCCTGTCACACCCCTTTCTCTATCTTAAATTGTTTACCTTTTGTATCAGTTTTTACGTATGCCGTAGCATCTTTATACAGCTCTCTGAGAATGCTAATAACTTTTTGGTTTACCCCCTGTGAGGACAAGGTCTTCCAACGGAGGTTGTGGCTAATCGAGTCGAATGCTTTGGAAAAGTCTATAAAAAGGAAATAAACCTGGAATTGGTATTCACGTGCTCTTTCGACAATTTGATTGATTACGAAGATTTGGTCTATAGTGGAGTGGTCCCGTCTAAGCCCCGCCTGCTCCTTCGCCTGCTGGAAGTCTAGCTGTATGTATGGCCTTTCTTTCAGGATTTTCATTAGGACTTTGCAAACTAGGCTTATTGGCCTGTAGTTAGCTATCTCGTTTCTGTCTCCTTTTTAAATAGGAGAATAATTTCCGCGTTCTTCCATTGCCAGGGTGTGCATTCCAGTGCTATGATTTTGTTAAAAAGCTTAGTAAAAATTGGTATGAGTTCTTCATCGAATGTCTTTGAAGTCTCGTTGCTAATTTCATCTGGACCGGTTGCTTTCTCCAGTTTCAGCGATTTTAGTGATTTTCTTACTTCGTCCCTCAGAATGTGAGGAAACTCATCGTTTTCTCCTGTTATCACATGTTCGTTTTCCTCTGTTTGCCTTTTGTCTTTTTTGTAAAGTTCGGCGTAGAAGCGTGTTGCAATTTCTACTATTCCACTCCGCTCGTACACTTTTCTGCCCTTTTCGTTGTTCATGCTAGGTATGAGTCTCTTATCCGTGTAAATTTCCTTCTTTACTTTCCTTATTGATCTACTCTCGGCAAGAATTTTCTCAATTCGTTTTGTATCGTAGATTCTTATATCTTTTCTTATCTCTAATCTTATTCTTTTTCTTAGTAGGAGCACTTCTAGCTTTTCTGTGTGTGACCTTGTTCCTCTCCTTCCTAGCTGATCTCTTTTTTGTATTAGTTTCTTTGTATTTTTTGATAACTTGTCATCCGTCTTTAGGCTTGCACTTTCTACCTGGAATTGTCTTGTTACGTCGCGTAGCGTGGTTTCAATTTTGTCGTATACCTCTTGTAGCCTGTACTCATCCCATTTTGCCTCAATTTCGTCCATACGTTTCTTCATTTCTACTCTCGCTTCTCCTAGCGCACTGGTAGGTATCCTTTTTACTTTGCAGGGGTTGCGTTTGCAGTTATATTATCTCACTCTCTTTGGAAGGCCAACTGTGATCCTGCCAAGTCTGCGGTCAGAGCTAAAATGGAAACCCGGAAGCATCGATACATTCTCTACTATTGACAGATCGCTCACTAGAACGTGGTCTATTTCATTTTTAACCTTTCCTCCTGGGGACTGCCAGGTCCATTTCATTTTTTTGTTTTTTTTGGAGGGAAAAACGTGTTGTCTATTTTTAGATTGTTTCGTATGCAAAAGTCTATTAGTCTATATCCGTTCGCGTTCCTTGTACCTAATCCATACTCGCCTATATTTTCAGTGACGCTTAGACGTGCTCCTACAATCGAGTTCCAGTCCCCCATAATGAAGGTGTAGTATTCCTTATGAATGCACAGAACATTTTCCACTTCGTCGTAGAATTTAGTAATTTCGTCGTCGTCTGAGCCAAGCGTAGGAGCGTATATGGACATAATCAGAGCATTAATATTTTTGCCCACCTTTAATCTTAAGTAACAAACCCTTTCCGACATTCCTTCGATTTCCATAACGTTTTTCATTATTTCGTTTTTAATGTAAAAGCCTACTCCTCTGTACCCCTTGGATTGTCCGTAGTGGTAGAAGGTGTTCCCCGTTTTTACGAATTTCGGGAAGTCCGATAATATACCATTTAAGCTTTTTAATTTTATTTTCGAACTCGTAAATTCTGTCTTGACTAACTAAGCCTCTGCAATTGATGTAGAGTAGATTTAATTTGGTTTTGTTTTTTCTGTTGTTGGGGGGGGGGGATTGTTATTTATTAGTAAATTAGGGACTAGCACTGAGTTTACATTTGATTTTAAGTTATGACATTTCTCTCTGGTTTCTTTTCCCCCCTCCCTCCCTTGAGTCTCAGAATTTCCCGCTTTTTGCAAAAAGGTTTGGTTATTAATTTATAGGGGGTTTTGCAGCTTACTTTCCCCCCAGCTGCTGCTAACTGAATTGGGGAAAGGACGGAGTACCGCGATAACTTACCGTTATCCGCGCTTACACATCAATTGAAAACTGGTTTCGTATTGCCCGTAAAACCTGTATCCACGGCATTCGGTCTCCTTTGGGTGGGCCCATTGGAATTCTCCTTCCCCGTTTTAAACTGGTCCAGCGTAGTTTGGAATCGGTCGGTCTGCGATTGTGAATTCTGCCTTGATATGGCAAAACGCTTCTGTGCTCTTTGCGGGAGCTTTTTGGCTGTTGACGTTTCGTTGCCGTTGAATTGAGGCTCCTCTCTTCCAGCGTCCTCTTGGATGACGTGTCTTGGCGTTTTGTCTCCGTTGTAGCAGTCTCTGTACATCGGAACTCGTTCAGGTCTTTATCGAACAGTACTTCCATCCTCTTCACGAACAAATCGGCGTTACGCGTCCAAACAAACTGGATTCTGCCCTCTCTTCTGAGCTGTTTTGCTTCGTTTAGCAGTGCTGTAGTAGACCCCAACAACTGATCGCTGACGTAGAATTTGAAGCCTTGAATCTCCAGCTTGCACTTTTTGGCGCTTTTGATTAGTTCGTTTTTCTTTTCGTTGCATAGGAACTTTACGATTATATCCGGTGCTTTGTTTCTGGCATGAAGCCTGTGGGCTGCGCAGATGTCGAATTCTCTTAAATTGACCTTTGCTTCTCTGGCTACCGCATGGACGATTGACTCGACGTTTTCCTCTTTGTCGTATGGAATCCCGCTAATGATCACATTATTTTTTCTACTGTATTTCTCGAGTTTCGAGTTCTGTTACCCTATCCTCTACTTGTATATTTTCACAGACTTTTCGAACTTTTTACCTATTTGCCATTCATATAAGTTTCTGGTCGTTATGCAGGAAAGTGCAACCGGAGTCAAAAGTCGGCATTTTTTGTGGACATCCTGTATTTGTGTCATTCCATGAAAAAGGCACCCAATAAATTACGCTGATGTATAAAATAGTATTTTTGAAGATAACTAGTTTTAAATATTCAGTCGTCAGTTGTGTTCTATCCTTCTGCTTGTGTGACACGAAATACTGTCTGCAGTTATGGTTTTAGTATGAATGACTTACAATTCGAGTTTAGGATCATCTTTGAACTCGAAAATCAGGACGTCCTCTGCTTGGTCTGTTCCCAGTTTATGAAGCCACATTTTTGTCACTAGATCTTTGTCTCCTGGCTTCTTTCCCTTTTGATCGTGATGTCCCTGAAATAGAGAAGGTAGACATCATTTTATCGTACAACACATATACCTAACAAGATTCGTGAAATAACTTTGTTGTATATGATATGTAGGTATGTATTCTTCCGGAGGAAAAGTGGCAATTATAAAATTTTGCGCGCGAGTTACGAACGAAAAGCAAACAAGCAGAAATTATACGCCGTCAACGTTGCATTTCTGTTTTTGTTTCTTTTGTATCTGGAAATTAAGAACCAACGCATCAAAGTGCGTATAATTGATTTAACTGCCCAATAAACTTATGTAGCGGAACAGCCGGTGTTGACGTTGAAACTGCGTCAACCCATTGCCGTTCATTCGAGTTCGAGTTACTAATTTGTTTTTGGGAGAGAAAAATCTTATTCGGCAACACTGAAAGTTTCTGAGCCGGGAAACTATGCGAGTAGACCGATGAGTGCACCCACCGATGATAACGTTTTTAATTTATATTTATACATTTAGACTTTTCTCTCGCTGTTGGAGGATTAATTTTCACGACGATTGCGAGCGATGGTGTTGAGTGAAAATTTTAGTTTGTAAGTTTTACAAAACTGCAAGGCAAGATGAGACCGATAAACAGGAACTGGTAAGAAGTGGGATTACGAAATAAAAATGCCAAAACCGTCATTGTGGAGTGGCCTGGAAATTTTATCATCAAATCTGACAAAGTGGTTGAAATTAGACCGATCGTCTCAAGTTTTCCCGAAAATTGGTCGGTTTGCAGTTGCTATAGTTGAAGAGCTTGCAGTCGTGTCATAATTTTCTGTAGTTGTTTACAATATACGCAGTATGAAAACAGTCAGCTGTGTCATTGTTCCCCTGTATAGAGTATGAAAAATGGCACACGTGCAGTTGTGTCTGTGTTTCTTAGATACACATTCTGGAAAAGGTCGACTCACATACAGTTGTACCGTTATTCCGCTAGATGCAAAGTGAACACAGTCTACACAAGTGCAGTATAGGTGGCAGTTATTTTCGAAAGTTCAAATTTTGAGAAGTGTGCGTTAGAATCTAAGAGGAAATTCTTAAATGTTAGTTTAAAAAGAATAAAGTCACCCGTCTTACACGACGTCAAATTTTTGAGGAAAAAATCGCAATATTTGCATATTGTTAGTTAAGCCACTCCGAAACCACAAAAATACTGAGAACTATCACATTTAGGAAAAAATATTTCCAACAAATATTGTTCCTCGCAAAATTTTACGTAAGGTGTTTTTAATTTTTTTCGTTACCGCCCATGACGAAACTGACTTCCGCCACTCCCAAAACCCAAGTGTTTTTCATCTTACTCCCAGCTCTCACCCTCCCCTCGGGTGCCTCAGATATCGTCAGCTTGAATGCAACATCAGAAACCTATTAAACGGTATCAATTCTTCGTAAACAAAACATTTCCTCCTCATTCAACTTCAGACTTCGAAGATTCGAGAAACAACATCTGTCTCCAAACCTGCAGATTTTTTATGCACTACTTCATAACCAATTGTGCCTCAGTTATTATAGTTCCTGGTAAGAGCATGTAACGCCACAGTGCGAATGCCTTGTTAAATTAGCTGCCTAACCAGTTTGCCGTAAAAACATCGATGGAAGAGAAACGATGTATATGAAATTGCATAACAAATTCCCCGTAAATAGAAATAATTCCAGAGAAGTTACAAATGGACAAAATGAGATGATGTTATTTTACGGAGGTGTAATTATTCGTTGGATTATAAGCGGATTGGAAAAATGTTTTGACAACTCGTGAAAACTGGGCGTAAACTGTTCATACGAGTTCCTCGAGTTTGAAGAAAAGCCGCACAAAATCTGTGAGTTGCTAATTTTATGGCGATGGCAAACATAAACTTCTTACCCCCAAAAAAGTCAGTTTTCTTTTGAATTATTAAGAACTATCAAACTTAGAAAATATGTTTGAAACAAATATTGTTCCTCGTAAGATTTTACAAATAAGATATTATTTTCATAGTTTTTGTTTTCGAGGGGTCTGGTATGTGTGGCGCCTTCAACAAAAGTGCTAGCGGATGTAACATTCTTAGCCGTTGAGTCGAAGCAGTAGAAGCTGTACGACAATGAAGTGTTAAGCCGCAAAGACTGATCATTACCCATATTAAGGACTGATATGATTTTCAATATTTTTGTAACCACGACAAGATTCTTAGGAGAGGCGAAGAACAGAGGATTATAAATTGGTCCCTTACACCCGATCCGCGGAGGTATTTTCTTGTCAAATATGGTGCATGCTACAAATCTCTTCATGGAAATCAATGATCAATTGCTCTGGAGTGATGATCAGCCGAAACGGTACTTATCTACTCAATTCCTAAGGATGACCTGCCATATGTGAACTGCCAAGTACCGAAGTACACTAGTTAATGTCTCATTTAAGCCAACCAGATTTGTGCGAAGAATCAAAAGAATGCTGTATCTAGTTTTTTGCAGTTCAAGTACCTACTTCTTTATTAGTAACTTTATTAGTAGAGAATATACCAGGAAGCAATTTGGAAATGGTCACACGATTCTATTCGAGTTTATATTTTTATGTTTCGGTTGTAAGTGACTATATTCGTAATCATTAAGTAGGTACAAGCATGGTGATCTTACACGCAAGCGCAAATTTGTAAATTGTCAAGACGGATTTTTCTTTGGCAGTACGCATAACGCCGTTTATATGATTCATTGGTATACCTATATAAGTATGTTACCGTGAAAGTCGGTAATTAGGTATTATCGATAATCACTAGTCATTATCGATAATACCTGGAGAGGCAATTAAAGTTGATAATTTAAATATTTTATGAACATTAACTAGATATTGTGTACATTAACTAGTGATTATCGATAATCGCTAGCAGCTTGTAGTGAAAGTTGATCATTTTCAGACAATATCAGATTCACGAGTTTCCCATCAGGTTTCAATACATTGTAATAAGTATATCATAGTAGTGACATGACGAAGAATCTGCGAATTTTATGAGAAATTTTTAGCTTTTTTAACTCGTTCATAGCAAAGGGTGGCCGAAAATCGATGAACACTGTACCCATCTTTAGACAGCATGGACAGGTTGCTGTCCAAAGTGGTCAGATCATTAAATTCGAGACCCTCAATTGGCCATGCCTCCTAATTAGTGAAAATCAGAGTAAAAACCAATTTTTTAAATCAAAATCCGTTACTAATACTATGAATGATTAGAAAAATACATTGCCTAGTGCAATTATCGCCTGGAAGTGTTCGTATAACGATCTTTCCAATTGCTGGATTCTTAAGAGGTTTGATAAGAAATCACTGGTTTTGAAGTCCGCCACAGATCAATCTTTTTAAAAAGAATAATGGGTTACGTAAACTTGAAAATACAACACACCATACACACACGGCAGTTTTCAATGATTTCATAGTGCAAAAATTACATTCCCAGTGTTACCTAGTCCTTATTCGCTAGCAAATTTATGAGAAACCTGGCCAAAGGTGGTACCCTGGCCAAAAGTGGACGATTTACCCTATACATACAAATAATGACCAACTCTTTCTTTCTTACCTTTTTTCGATGACGCGAGAAATATTTTTTCAACTTTCACTACGCGCTGTTAGTGATTATCAATAATCACTAGTTAACAGTAGCGTGTGGTGAGTTTTTCTAGGAGATAAGCGATAAGCGTAGACAGGGATCTACCTACGAGTTTTTCCTTTTCCCTACGGTGAAGGAAGAGGGGGGAATTGTGAAAGTCCCCACTGATTCAACTTAAAATCCCCAAGTATCAAGGCAAAAAAAAAAAAAAAAAAACTCTGAACTTGTTGGATTTTTTCCAGCTGACCCAACTCAAAATTCCGGAATATCAAAGCAAGAAAAACAAAAAAAACCTTTTACTTTTTGGATTTTTTAAACTTGTTAATTCAATTCCCAAGTATTAAAATAAAAATAAAACCTTTTGACTGGTTAGATTTTCTCAACTGCCAAGTGAAAATTTCTAGGGGGTTAAGTTGCCCCCCTTCCCCCATTGGTACGTCCCTAGGGATAGAGGTAAAGTAAAAATTAAAATAAAAGTATGAAATGCTATACTACAAAAGGGCATTGATCAAATTATTCAAGGTGTTGTATCCCTAGTTAGGGTCATTCCATATACATTTATCCTTTTCTGTGACGAATAATAGACATGGCCAACAAAACAGTTTTCCACCATCTTCACAATGGGTTAATCACAAAATGTTTTCATATTGCGATAAAACCGCCTTTCTTTTGCCCAGTTTTTAAAAATGGTAATTCTGGTTTGGGCTTACCACCACCAATAATTTCTTATCGTTCGTTAAGAGTAAGTCACGAAAACGGGGTTTCAATAGGATCTTGAGTACACATTTTGTGGGCAAAAAGCACCGGAGCATTCCAACGTAACGCGTTGAGGCGTTGACTAGTAGAAGAACATAATCACGTTTTACTGTCAACTTTGACGTTCGTGTGTTGCTGCCGAGCCGAGCCAGACTCAAAGCGCTTCCAGAACGCAACCAAACGCCCAGGTTTCGTCGCGTTGAAAATGCTAGTGTGTTTTTGTGTTGGTAATTAACACAGGGAGAGGGAGAGCGTAAGTCATGTAATGTTAAGTACAGTACGGAAAGGAAGTGTTAGATCCGACACACACCTCGCAGGCCTATACCATACATGTACAAGGATTGCCAAATGCCGAACAGTATATGCTTCTGTTTCAACTGTCTCCTCACATACCTCCTGTCAATTTATTATATACTTATGTGTAAGCATCATAAGTGTCAATACAGTCTTTGTTTTGCCCAATGTTTCATTATCTTTTATTTGTTATAAGTTGAACTTGATATTGTATATGAAAACTTATTTTCTCGGGAATTTTCAAGGTAAGTGGTGCTTATCTTGCTTGCCTGGAATGCACGCCACTGCTAATTAGCCAGAGTGTTGATAAACTTTAGTTATTATATTGATATTCCCCGAATTATCGACTTTCACTGTGACATATATAAACATAGGTACAAGTGTTTTACATACTAGTCGGACCTAATATTCGATCAGTCCTACTTAACTGACAGGGTGTGTTACAGGCCTGCAAATTGTCTTACAAGTATGTCAGGGAGGAAGTTTATGCAAAGCCGTGAAGAAGAATGGCAGTATGTTCGCGCGTTGTCCGCTGCTCGTCAAACAAGTGATATCTTGAATAGCAGCTTGATAGACGTTATTACAGAGATCACGGTATAAATAGACAAAAGTTGAATCGTAAAATTAAATGACGAGGTGTTTTTAGATCACGAACTACAGTCTACCAACTGAATTTATTATTATTTTCCTGCGCATTACGAGGGTTTATTCCCTTTTGTAAGTATTACATTAAGAAACGTGCTAATAACTAACAAATGTTTCTAAATCTAGTACGTGTCCGCCAAGATTCGCCTAACAATTGTAGTGGTCATCAGGATTGTCGCTTTCTGTTCTTCTTTCATCACATACTGCCACTAGTGTTCCTTCTCAATAAGTCCAGTAATTCCCTTAACAGTATGGGTCGGCACAACTCCAGTAGCAGACATGATAGGCACAATCTGGATGGTTGTTATATTCCGCTGAGCGCGAACTGCTTCCTTTAGCTCAACACATTTTTCGCACTTTTCCTTCGCTGTTTTATGTAAATTACTTGTGTTTATTACTGCTATGTCGATGAATCTAGTTTGTTTCTTCCGTTTGTCCACAACAGTAATATCCGGCTGATTGTGACTCACTGTTTTGTGTGTGAGAAGTATTCGGTCCCAGTACATTAAATAATTTTTGTCTTCAAGTACTTTCTCCGGCTCATATTCAAAATATTTTGAGACCTTCTTAGATAGGTTATATACTGCTTAGCTACGACACTATGAAGGATTTTAGCTACTTTATCGTGTCTATCCTTATATTCAACAGGTGCCAGCTTCTCACACCCGGTGATAATATGCTGTATTGTTTCTGGCATTTTCCCACATACATGGCACTGGTCATTCACAATGTCCGGTTCTTTTAGGATATACTTCCTATAGTTCCGGGGTATGGCCATAATGAAACCTTTCGTTTCCGGGAATAAGTAACCTTTCTGTAACCACATTAGAGAGATCTTCCCATCAACATCTCCTTTCTTGATTTTTGCTGGGCATGAAGGGACTTTTCCTTTCACCTTTATAACCTGCCCGCTGTTGTTCTGCTCCCTGTACTACACACTTCTTCACCAGATAGATTAGCAGGTATATATATGCTTTGTCTGCCTTGACTAAGTATTATGTTTTGCAACTTTGATATCTTCTTTTCTCTTCATGAAGTAGCACTTTAGGTATACTCTATTGATTTGTCGGGCATGCAGCTCTTCCAGGTTTGTAATTCCACGCCCTCCTAGACTCTTTTGTAATGACTCTGCCTCTCTATCGCAGAATTCAGGTGCAACATTCTATTTCTCATCAGAAAATTTCTGGATGGGATGGATATCAAGAGTTCTTTGAACCCCATCCATGTATATCTACTGCTTACAAGGCTGAATTTGCGGTTCAATCCGCCGCATTTGTGTTTGACCAACTAATAGTAATTAACATTTTTCTGACTTGCTGGCTAACATATAGCTGATTATACTGGATGATTTTCCAACTAACAAATAAAAGCTAGCAACTAACAGCTAACTTATCATATTCCTGTTTCAAATACAGGTATAGAACGCGTTCTCCCCTGAACAACCATTTGTTTTATCAATCAGATCATTATTTTCATTGAATTTTACCTGTAACTGATGGCTAAAATTTCTTTGTTTAGATGTACAACTTACTATATACATAAAAACAGTAAATAACTGTTCAGCTACCGGATAATAGGTAGCTAACCTTTAACGGCTGGTTTTAATCCGTGCTTCAAGTGTTCTAGTAAATAATATCATTTGATGAAAGAAAGAATATTTGGTTCTTGGAGTAGTTGTGGCGGTTGTTATTGCGCAAGACATTTCTGTGACCTTCAGGTCGCGTTGTGTAAGTATAGATTATAGGAAAATAGAGTAGCGGTCAAGAATTTTTGGGCTCAGGTAATACTTTGCTGCTGCTGTGTGATATGTGTATTGTGTACTATCGAGTACATCTGTCCTATAATCTCGTTTATCAACTTGCTAATAAGACATAATATAGATACCACCTTTGGCCGACCATTCAAGTATGTAGGTAATGATAGTGTGTCTGGAACTCTCCTAGCCAGTACATGCAATCTTTTCGAGTTAACTGTATCTTAGTAGTGTTATGCATAGGTTTCATAAGTTAGGTAATCATCCTTTTTTTCAATCTAAGTGTATCCACTGAAACGTAATTCTTTTCTGTCTGTATGCAGTATAATATTTCTTAGGCCTGCATCAGAATAATGATCGAACGGAAATTATTCTAGATTGGGTTTCCGTAGCAATGGCTCTTTAGAACGATTAAAAAGGAGAGGAAGTTGAAACAACACCTTACAGGGAAAACACTTTAACTTGGGCTTTATGAGAAGAGCATGAGTTTTTTGGGTTATCATATTTGTCGGAGCTGAGTTGTAGAATAAATGCCGATCTTCATTGAATCCGCTTCCCTATCATCATATCTCTCTGTAGCTAAAATAAATTTGTCCATTTCCGGGGAGAGGGGGGGGGATATAGATTTCATGGAGCGTTGAGTCTTGTATCTTGCTAATATAAGTTTCAGTAACGTACCAGGTACATCATTCCTCCATCAGCTGTAAATTCGTAATCCCTGCCAGGCATATTCAAGACATCCGGTAACTGCTTATTACCTGAAATCAGTACAGTTCATTTTAATAAAATTATTTTCTTTAATGTAACAACCAGAACATGTGGAACTGTCGAATAACATAGATTATTCCAGCCAAGTAATTATGAAAGCTCAACTTTGTGCAGTGGAAGGCTTGTGAAGAGCTTGTATTGCCAGCATGGTGAGCTACCAATGTTGTTTACATACTGAATGTCGCATACATACAATAAAAGGTATATTACAAATACTTGTAAATAATGAGCTCCTAAAGTAAAGTAGGTTTCTTGCATATACTGTCAGTCATATGATGTCAAGATAACGGTACAGTTAGTTAGGTGAAGCGCCAGCATAGAAGATCCTAGTGACGGTTCATGAAGTCAGTACAAGGTGGTGTGCAAGGCGTCTGGATGACGATTAGTCAAAATGGTGGAAGACAACTTGAGAGTTTACCAGAAAACTCAATGTTAAGTACTGCTTGAACATCAAACACACCACAAACCCCACAACTTACAGGTGGACTCAGTGTTTAACACTAGATGCACTACTAAACATGGGTTATAGAGGTGGACTCAACGTTAAGGATTGCTCAAACATCAAAAGTGTACTACTAGTAATAGGAGATAAGAACTTACAGGGGTGGACTCAATATTAAGGATTGCTCAAACATCAAGTGCAGCACTAGTAATGTTCATTTACTGCATGCTGTTGTTGGCCGACAGGAGTTGGTGAATATATTGCAGGGTTCGTTATATAGTTAGCATTTATAGTTAGCTTTTGCACGACTTATTACAGAGCCTATCAATGTATTGCCACTTAGGGTCAGCGTGTGGACAAGCGCTAGTGAGAGAGAAAGAGAGAAAGAGAGAGAGAGAGAGAGAGAGAGAGAGAGAGAGAGAGAGAGAGCAAGATCAACTTTAGAAAAATTGGTAGTTAATCTAACAGTTATCTAATCTGTGAAATTTCGCAATACAAGCACAAATTTACTTCACAGTAAATTACACGATGCACGGAAACACAAGACAAACTCACATTTGAACCATATGAAGATCTGAACAGAAATGAGACTGAGGTCTCCTGATTGCTACCAGGTACCGCAGTGGCTGGTATAAACATGATCATGACTCATTGGTTCAATGTTAGTTTTGGGTTAAAAGGCTCAAGCGATTGGCTTTGTTGAAGTATCTGAAACTGTCCGGTCCGAGGAAGTACAGGACTGAACCTTTTTTTATCTTTTATAATTAATCGGTTCGGCTATTAACAATAGCGAATCACTATTGCTGTCAGTTGAAGCTGAATTTAAGGTTACAGGCTCGTTGCTTTGCTTTGTGAAAGCATTTGAGGCTGTCCATTTTGAGATATTAACTGACCACATGAATTTAATATTTCGACTATTTGAATTATAGTGGGATAGGTATTAATAATTAATGTCGAAGTCGAATTTTTCGACACAGGGTGTCCTTACTTTCTTCCGCACCACCCTGGTTTTGCGCAGTAGTATACATTCCTGCGTACGTAATCATACTATTTGATTCGAATGTGTGTGTTATTCCCTGACTCCTCCACCGCCTTCTACTGTCAACGTCTTCGATTTCGACCGAACTAGTAGAGGAGGGTTGAAACCATCCCAATTATTTTTCGAAATACATGTCCGTGCACAAATTCTCGGGGTTTTTCAAAAGCTAATAATTGGAAGACATGATCGTATTCCGGTTGTATCTTGTCAACAAATTAAGTTACAAACATGCTGGGTGGTGGCTTAGCTACGTGGAATCATATTCTTTTAATGATAAAATTAATTTTAATCCTGTAGAATTTTGAAATTTTTATTTCATTTCTGAATAAATTGCAATCAATAGATTTGGCCTCATTTCTGAAGGATCGTAGATGAAAACTTCATTAACATGCTGTCAAAATTCTCAACATTTGGCAATAGTGGTATTTGGTTTAAGCGAAAAAAAGAACAGCAAAAATATGCTTTTATCGAAAATTGCTGAGAAGTTGAAAAGTGGTGCAAATGGTCAATATGAATATACTTGTTACTGTACAAGATATTTATCGATGTCTGGCTTATTGCCTCTTTCAGAGAGAAATTAACGGTCGAAAGTAGAGACCGCCGTTGCTGTGCATCGAGAACCTGTCTCGTGTAATGTTTCAAATACGCAAGTTGTTGCCCACAAATTTTAGCACCTAAAATGTTGTGCGCAAAATTCGCTGGGAAGTCTAAACCTGGTGTAAATGGTCAAAATGGCTATACTTGTTGCTGTACTATAAGAGTGAAACAGGGGGATCCTCTATCTCCAATAGTATTTAAGAGCGTATTAGAGGAAGTCCTCAGAAAGTTAAATTGGGAGGGAAAAGGAATGAAGGTGAATGGAGAATTTCTAAATAATTTACGGTTCGCGGACGCCATAGTCCTAATAGCAAAAAATACAGAGGAAATGAGGGAAATGTTAAACGAACCAAGTGAAGAAGGGAAAAAAGCTGGTCTACAAAGAAACAAAAACAAAACAAAAATATTGAGAACGAAAAATGCAGAAACCACAGAAATCATAATAGAACGGCAAAAACTAGAACAAGTAGACGAAATAACATATTTGGGACAAAATGTGAGGACAACTAATGTAACAGGGAACGAGATACAACACAGAATAGCTAAAGCTTGGTGGAAATATTGGTAGCTAAAACATATAATGAAAGGTAAATTTAATAACAAGCTAAAGAGCGCTATATTGAACAACTGCGCAAACATGGTCTGTGACAAAAAAGGAAGAAGGCAAAATTAGAACAACACAAAATACAATCGAGAGATCAATGATAAGAATAAAAAGAAAGAATAAAATTCGGAATGAAATAGTCAAAAGAAAATTTAGAAAAAAGATTGACTTTGTGAAAGCGATAAAAAGAATAAAATGGGACTGGGCAGGCCACATATAGCCAGACAACTAAGCGGAAAGTGGTTGTATAAAACAACGTATTGGTACAGAGAAGAAAAAATAACGGAGGGAAGGATGAAAATTAGATGGAAAGACGAAATAGATAAATTCTTGCGAAATAAGCTTACACCACCGAATAGCTTACGACAGACAAGAATGGGCAAGACTGAGGGAGGCCTTTGCCCGCTCGGGCTAAATGTAAATACACTTGTACATGTACATCATAGGCTAATAATAATAAAAAATCTAACTATGTAAAGAAGATAACCAAATTGGCACTGGATCTCTTTAATAAATACACTTTGCTTTGAATTTTCTAAAACATCGAGTTTGGTCGAAAAATTGGTTTGACTGTAAAAATTGTTTCCGTCAATATACATAGTTTAAAGAACCTTACCTGAGCTTCTATGAGACTTAAGTAATTTTTGCCTAGTTTAAATAAGTCTGAATAAATATTTGACGAATCTTAACAGTCTCCGTAAAACTTCAATAGAACCTAGGAAAGCCTAAATCAGTCTCAAAGTCTTAAATCGTTCCGATGTGTTTTGAAAGCGTTCTACGGATTTTCATATTGAGTATTAATGTCTTAACAATACTCTTGATCAGTTTTACATATGCAGTCTCTTGATTCTTGACAGAGTATTGTGCTTTAAAAAAATCTCAGTGGCGTATTACAGAGTTAGTCTGAATCAGTCTCAGGGTACGCTCAAAAAACCATGTACTGCAAAGATCAACACGTCTGTCGATGTACTTTCTAGGTTCAAGATATGCAAACACTGATTATGAACTAAAGTTGTAGGCAATATAGTTGATTTCCCTATGAAAGATAGACCGCAACTAGAACTGGCAATGAAAGATAATATGGACCACTAATATTCGGATAATCAAGGATTTAAAAATCAAATATTTAGTTACATTTAATCGATTTAAAAAAAAGTAAATTTTGCATAGCCCCAACGATATTTGAAAATATTTGCGGTTTTCTCTCATTCCAGATTTCATCGCATTAACTTTTCGACTAATCATCAATAATACGATTCTCGGGACTTAAAACTTCAGTAGTCCATTATATCGTCCGCCATTTATGAAGCACAAAAATAATGAGTATACGGCCATAAACTGCCTCCGATTTAGGAAAAACTCTGTTAAAATATTATTGAAAAGGTGGCAGTACTATCAAGATATCTTAACAAATATTGTGACCCCCTTCCCCCAAATAAAATGTAAATACTGCCAGTGCGTTGTCAGCAAATGGTAATGGCCTTGAGCTGACGGTATGTGCTGGCATGGAGGTGACAGAGTATGTACACTGACAGAACAATACGCAATGTAGCAATAGAACAATCGGTGTACTCGATTGTAAACTGGCAGCATACCCTAAATGGAGCAGCTAAAACAGATGTGATTGTAGGATAGGCAGTATACTGAATACTGTTATAATATATTGTATTGCCTCTAAAGTATGTTTGAACCCCATTACACTGCATAAATATTTTATACAACTCTGTAGTGGTCCTGTTAACATCAGTAAAGCGTTTGACAGTACAGCCGCTGATTTCTTCCTGGGGTAGTTTGAATAAGAAAGGAGATACTACATATACTCGTATATTTGATTATGTGCCCGTCGCTGAAAAATAGTAAAGATTAGAGGGAGGGATACAGAGTGATCCTAATCGCTATTTTGCCGTTCTCAACTTCGAAAACTCGTTATTTTCGATTCTAAAAATTGAAAAGTAGGGGTCGCCTTCTTGTTCCTCAATATTGAAGAGACGCACGTACACAGGACAGTTGTGCTTTCCCTTCGAGTCTAGTGTGGGGTAGTGTGTAAATCGGAAGCTTGGGCATTAACATAGAAATTACAAACCATTCTTCAGATCCATGAATAAAATTTGGCACCAGTCGCCATTTCTTTTGCATTGCTTATAGGCGAAAACTGAACCATCATAGGAGAGCAAAGGCCCTTGTATATACACGGATCCGTCGTCACTTAGTTTATTTGGATCAATCAGGACTGTTGTTTTCCGGTTTGGTTCAGTGGCCACGTTCCAAACACTGGAAAAAAACGTTTATTTTATGAGCACAGGTTTATAAGTAGAGGCTAATCATTATCAAATAAAAGTAATACAATAAAACGTACCTCTCGTTATCCGTACCAGAATCCGAGTAGATCAAGAAGAAATTTTCTGCCAGTTGTGCAGGAATGGAACTTCTCGGGTAGTTCCGCCGAGTCTCTATGGTTTTTTTAATTATTCCACCGATTTCGGATTGCGAAACATAATCTTGACAGATTTTGTTCTCAGCCGCAATGAAGTTTTTAGTAGGTTCTGTGGTCAAGTTTTCCAAAGGTTGGTATACATCTGGCATCTACAACAGTCGTAGAGTCATGTTTTATGTACCTAAAACGTGCCTACTAAATGTAACATTTACTTACCTGAATTATTATACTTACTGGAAGCTTCTTTTCGGTGTATACTGGAACTATTTTATCATCTCGAGGTGTAGGTGGGTATTCTATTTTAGGTTGTTGTCCAGGTGGTGCAGGCGGTGTCGCCGAAGGAGTTGTCGCTGGAGGAGTTGTCGCCGGAGGAGTTGTCGCCGGAGTAGGTGTAGCCGGGGGAGAATTAGGTTGAGTAGGAGTAGCTGGAGGAGGATTAGGTGAAGGAGGCTGACATAACAGACTCTTTGGACATACCTAGGGGAAAAAATATAACAGTATGAAACAATAATATGCCATGTGAACATTTCTTCAGCAGATTTCGCGAACATTGTGCCTCAGGAAAATATAATCATTCCGTCATATAGTATCCTCAGAAGTAGTGATGTATAGCAAGAACCGGAGACGAGCGCTCGCACCCAACTTCCAAAGCCAAAGCTGCGACTGAACACAGCTGAAGTTGAGACATTCAGGAATATTTTAACAAATGTTTTAAACGCTATTTATTTCCATAAACAGGAAGTCGTTGAGCTACTCAGTGTTCAAAACCGTGAACGAATTCGTTCTACCCCTCTTATATGTTTTGACCGTCGGATACTCACGGTACGAAAAAACAAATTCATGAAAGAAAGTCTATATTTTTTGGAGGATAAAAACAAGTTCTCTCCTTTGGAATGTATAAAGACCGCCAATTCTGGTATATTGAAAATTAAGTTATCGACACAATGTGGATGCCAAGGCAGAAACTATTCAAACTTCAGTGTTTACTTACTGTCTCTCTTAAGATTTCCGGTTATGAATTTTGTTATCCTCTAGGTTGACATATTAGTTCTAGAAGTACCAGTTGAGATCGGATCAAGAACCTGATAAGCTGTTCGAAATCAATGACTTATACAGCCCATTATTCGATACTTGCAAAGTCATTACTGTTTTGATTTTCTCAAACATCAAATTGCGATTTTGGGACTAAATCGGGACTTACTTAAAACTCTGATAAAAGATAAATATTTGAAATCAGCAGACCAACCGTATTTCAGTGTTTCGCCCAATACCATTTTTATCGAATTTCGGCTAGTTATTGAAATGTACTAGCCCTTCATTTGGGGGAGAAAAATGTTCCACTAAAAGTGCCACTAGATTTTGTCATTTAGAAAATTTTTAATTTTGCAATTTATTTTAAATACCTTGTAAATGTACTCTCCAGAGACCTAGAATCAGATGGATACAATATAATTTTTTTTTCCTGATTGCATGACGACCTGAGGTGTACGAAAGGTTTAGGATGGGAGATCTTCCCCTCAATTTTTGGCTGTTATTTCAGGTTGGAAGTATTTTTTGAAACTGTGCATGTGCTTGCAAATCAGATCAGTCAAAACTCGTCTAGAATTTTCAATCGCAATGATTTCCGGATTTCTTAGTTTGAAATAAAATTAATTTCTTCCTCTAACGATTTTTCCCATCAGTACGTCCCTGATCATGTGTTCAGTCATAAAAACAGGGTTTCTATTCTGTATTATTTACTGAATATATTTTTGGTATCATTTTGACTTGAAATCGTTGGTGATTATAGTATTTGAAGATGGGTGGAGAAAGGACACAAACGTTAAACAAAATATAACCATATACATGAAAAGTAGTAAATGTCTCACGATGACTGAATGTTTTTCATACCTACACGCTGACACTAAGTACATATCTTAACCGTAAATTCAGCATTATAGTTCATCGGCGAGGAAAGGGGAACCGACAAATTGTTTGTGAAATATGCAAATCCGATACGTGGATTTTTGTTGGTACGGTGGCGTGCTGCTGTCGTACTTGAGTATTTTACAAAATAACACAAATACTCGCAAGATTATCGAAAATAGCAAAATGTCGAAAGGTCGTGTTAGGGCGGCACTTATTTCTCTTTATTTTTCGGTTCTCACTTCCATGCGATAAATTGTTGTATTTAGGTGTAAAAACTGGTACCCAGAATTTCAGCAAAAAAAAAAAAGTGTAGTGACACGTATGGGATGAAGCTTAACATTCCGCATAAGGAAAAGTGCGCTATTTGGCTATCTAGTTATAATTTGTTTTTACCCAAAAATATGTACTACAGTGTGATGTCATCTTTCGCTATGATAGAAGCACGGAGTGGTTACAGATGAAACTTCAAAGGGTTTATTAACGCAATCATGAATTCCAGTCAAACTGAACAAATGCGTGTGATAACTCTTTTACATGGTGTACTTGTGCATTGAAGTTCTTTTTGAAGTAGTTTTGAGCGTACCCTCTACTACGAAGACTTCGCAGGAGGCAATAACCTACCTACCTGTTCAGGTCCACAGGGGGATGTAACCTGAAACTTGAAAAAATTCGGGGGGGGGATAGCCCAAATAACTTCAGTCAAAAATGAATTCAGTGATTCAAGAAATGCCATATTTATTATTAATAATATCTATACAGGTAAATGTCGATGTTTGAGGTTGCCGCACCGATGATCTTACAAATGAGTTCATTGTACCTGTAAACTGCGAAAAGGAGTCATTACATGCACTTGTTCAGTTCTTGTTGACTGGAATACATAATTACATCATAAACCTTTGCGAGCCTCACCATTGACCACCCCATGCCCCCATCAAATGTTTTTGGAGATATACACATTTGGGGTGAAAGATGACATTACAGAGAACATTATTCTTTGATACAGCCAGTTTATTTACTCTTTTCCGATTCTTAAGGGCCAAAAATAATTTGAAATGCATTGTTCTGTATGGAAAGTCTTATGTTAAACTTCACTTGGTTGGGAAACTTTTCAAAAATATTTTCCGCTGGAATTTTGGATACTGAGTTTTTTACACCTAAATACATCAATTTCTCACGTGGGAGCAAGAATTAAAAAACAAAAAAAAAAAAAACAAAAACGAAATAAGTGTGCCACCCTAGGCCGGATCTTTTTACATAGAGAACTAAGATCAGTTTCAGATGACATGTGTTGCAATGGCAATTTTGTTCAGAAAATCATTAGAAAATCATTTTAAACTTGTAGTTCTTCTTTAATTAATTCTAATTTTTCAGAATTTCAATACAGCGATTGATTTTAATGATTTCAGCAATTTACTAATTTCCCTACAAGATGTCAGCCACTCCAATGTACACTATATTCCTATTCCCTGTTATTTAGCCTTGAAGAACAGAATTATTGAATTTATTCCGGAAGATAGGGAACATATGGGCAGGGACGTACCAAAGAGTTTATCCTGGGAGGCGGGGTAAAATTGTGAAAGTTCAAATTGACTCAACTCAAAATTCTCGAGTATCAAAGCAAAAGAAAAACAACCTTTTTTGACTTGTTGAATTTAATTTTGCCAATTGACTCGCAACTCATAATTCCCAAGTATGCGAAAGCAAAAGAAGAAAAACCTTTTGACTTGTTGGATTTTTCGAACTTTTCAACTCAATTCCCAAGTAACACAGCAAAGAAAGAAAGAAGAAGAAAAAAAAAAAAACCTTTGAATTATTGGATTGTTGGATTTTCCAAACTCCGCCTGACTGAAATGGTAAATTTTTCCTACTGCTGAGTTAAAAATGCCTAGGGGGGGGGGTGTAAATTATACAAGCCAAAACAATTTCAGCCTAATTTTGATACTTGTCAGCCCCTCATAGGCCCCTTTCTTCCGATCGACTACTAGCGCTTATATGCCAACTAACAAATAATATTAGATTATAAAACAGTGGCGTAGCTCGGATTTTTCCAAAGGGGGAGGGGCAAAATGAGATTTTCAAGGGAGAAAAAGTCGAAAATTGCGGTATTTTTTAAAAATTGCCGATATTAGAGAACTATGTAAAAATATTAGGGGGGCACGTGCCCCCCTCAGCACTGTTATAGAACTTACCACAGCCACAATCAACAGCAGAGCAATCTTAACTGACGCCATTATTAACTTGAAATTAACAGTTTAGGTAAGCGAAAACTACAATATCGCGATAAAACAACAAAAGATCAAACTATAAATGAAATTCTATCGGAGTTCCCGTCACTTTTATACGCAGTTGACTTTTATTTACGAAAAATTATAACCGTATTAACTTATTATTTCAGCTTGCGACAGTCAAGTTATTACTTTTTAGTGTACCCAAGTGCGGTCGCATTCATATTCTTGCTGAATTTTAGCAACTGTTTCAATACATAAAGGCGAAAACGTGAAATAACTGACCATATTTTTTAATAATATTGTTTGAAAAAATGTTCGATTGGTCGTAAGTCAACCTATTTATTTACCGAAGAGGCCGTCATTAGGAAGGGGTGTGGGGTGTTTTTAATTTTCCAACTGTAAAATTTCACTTTGGTTACTGACAAAATGATAAGATTGGGAACCGAAAAAATTTACACCTTAGATTTGGCCAACGACGGATTCCTCTGTGTCAACTCGTAAAGATTTCTAAAATCAACGACCATAGAAAAATAGTTCTACACGTTCTCAATTTTGCTAATCAATGCCACACATTGTTTCAACTTTCTATCCCTTACTGAGTGTGATTCACAATACATCCACTAGTGTGAATCTTTGTAAAAAAGATGGCAAAATTATTCACCAAAATACGAGCAAGGAGCGCAGTTGCATCCTGAAATCAGCTATTCTTGTTGTTTTTAATAAATAGTTATCAATATTTTATTCATCCTATCTAATTTTCCGAACGCTCTATCAAATGTGTGCTGATTCAGTTATATCAAAGACTTATTCCATGGGTAGAAGATACTTGACTGTTTTTCTATGATTCACTAGCCTTTTTGAGTAACCAAATAATAAAACGTCAAACGTTTCATTCTTCTATACTGAAGCAAAGTTTTATTAGAGGTTGACTTCTCCTCCTCGACCTCCTTTATAAGGGAATCGTGTATGCACTCTTCTTCAACACATGCAAATGGTCACATTTCTAACTTGCAATGACTTCTCCAGTTTATTATAAAAAACCGTTCTCGATTACGACTCTGATAAATGATGCTTTTTCAAGTGCTTGAGACTACTGATTTGTAAACAAATGAGCGCCAAAACCTACCTTGATGTTTAACTCGAAAAATGGTACACCACATAGAACCGGCACGCAGAGGGGTATGAACTGAGGTCGGAATACAGGGAAAAACCAAAAATGAAATGTGAACTAAAGAAGGGCTCACAGAACTCCCTACCCAGAAGGACTGGTAACCCTGGGTAAGGAAACCGTTTATTCCGTAAGCGCACCCAACGAAATAATAAACGTAAAAACAAACATAATTCGGACAACAAAAACAAAAAACAAAACAAAACTAAAATAACAATAGGCACGCTAAACGTAAGAACACTACTCAAAAACAGGAAAATTTTACGGAATTAGAAAATGCATTAATGAAATCCAGGCTGGCGGTATTAGGTCTATCGGAAATCTGAAGAAGCGGGGAGAGAATACAAACAACGAAGAAAGTTAATTTGTTCTACTATATTGGAAGTAGTGGGGGCAGAAAGGAGTAGGTTTTTTAATCAGTTCAAATTACAAAAAGGCGGCAAAAGAAATAAAAGGCATCTCACATAGGATAGCAGTACTGAAAATGAGAATAAATGAAACGAGCATAACTTGCTTACAAGTTTATGCCCCCAAATTCACGGCAGAGGACGAGGAAGTCGAAGATTTCCACGAAATAGTGGAAGAAATTACTCAAGAAGAACTAAAGAAAAGAGACAATAAACTTTTCCTGATAGGAGATTGGAACAGTCAGATAGGCCAAAGACAAGAAGGTGAATTGAAACATTAGGAATATGCGGATATGGAAAAAGAAACGAAAGAGGCTGGAGACTGATAAAAGATTCTGTCAAGAACAAAGTTTGAATGTAATTAATAGTTTGTTTTTTTTTAAAGAAAGACAAGAAAAAAGATGGTCATGAATAGCACCCAACCACGAATATAAATCTTTTATAGACTACATAATTACACCAGGAAATGACAACACAATAGTCAACTTCGAAATAACCAATAAATTCGAATTTTACTTGGACCATCGCTTATTAATGATATATAGCTAGAACTAAAAGACCCTCCCAAAAAATAAAAAACTCCGGCAGAAAAGAACAAAAAATAACTAACCCCATAAAATTCAAAGAAACTCTAGCGAAAAAACTAAATGAAATAGTCCTAAAGAAGCAAGACTCAGGAATGGTGGAAAGGTGGAAACACTATACAAATAGATAACCGAAGCGATTAACGCGTCCGTATTACAGTCAGAAGAACCAAAATCAAATACAGGTAATAACGATACAAACATAAACGAACTAAAAGAAGAAATAAAAAGCTTGCAAGCTAAAAGAAGTGGTTTATTAAAAATCAACTATGAAGGAGCAGTCTCCTACGAACACGAAATCAAAGCAGGCGTTCCCCAAGGTAGTATCCTGGGGCCACTCCTCTATGTGCTATTCACTGCCGACCTACCAACCAGCGATGGTATAACGAATGCGACATTTGCTGACGATACAGTACTAATTTCCGTCTACGATCAACAAAACATAGCAGTCAATAACCTGCAAAACGCGGTGAACAAAGTGACCACTTGGGCTAAAAAATGGAAAATAAAACTTAATGAGTCCAAATCCACCCACACGACTTTCACTCTCAAGAATTACAGTTACCAACCCATTGTGATAAACGGCGCCATCGTACCCAAACATGAATCGTCAAAATATCTGGGAATGCATATAGATTCCAGATTAAACTGGAAACACCACGTTAAAATGAAACGCCAGGACCTCGACCTCCGACTTAGAAATGCCTACTGGCTGATGGGCCGAAAATCCCAACTAAGCCTGGAAAACAAACGACTATTATACGTTATGTTACTGCGACCAGTGTGGCAGTACGGCTCGCAGCTCTGGGGCTGCACGAAAAAGTCAAATCGTGAAATTCTCCAGCGGTTTCAAAATAAATGTCTTCGGGTAATGGCCAACGCTCCGTGGTATGTAAGCAATCGAACGCTGCACCGAGACTTTCACCTGACCTCAGTCGAGGAAGAAATCGGGAAGACTGCAACTAGACACGAGCAGCGACTTCACCAGCATCCGAATCCGGAAGCTATTGTCCTCTTGGATACTGGATCCATCACCCGCCGGCTGAGAAGAACAAAGCCGACGGATCTATCCTGCTAGCAAACAATATTGTAATGAAGTACTGCACTGGCCGTACTTCCTTCGCGTCACATTAAGAATAGCTAGTTACGATATATATACTAGTATCTAAGTTAATATGTATTGGAGAATGCCGATGGGCAGTGCTAATAAACAAAAATTAAAAAAAAAAAAAATTAAAAATCAAAGGAAAAACAAAAATAGAAAAAATAGAGTTAAAAACGTGGTCTCCACACTAATTCGGAACAAAATTAGACAAAAAAAACTATAGAACTAAAAACGAAATAAAAAACTTTAGACGGCAATAAGAACTTCAGGAAAATGAGAAGGAAACTAAATCCAGGTACACAATGGACCACATACTTCGTAAACAGTGAAGGTGGCAAGGTCTACGATGGAAATGGTAAGTATAAACCAAATAATAACAAAATACTACACTGAATTGTATAATGACAGCAATAAAGATGATATTGAAAATCTATTAGACAAACTGATGGAAAACGAACCCTCCTTCTTGGAAAGCGAAACCAAAGCAACAGTAAATCAATTAAAATCAAATAAAAGTCCCGGTCACGACAACATAACCAACGAACACATAAAGATGGGAGGAAGGGAACTAGTAACAGTACTAACAAAATTATGTATTAGGTTGGGTCTTATTAGGTTATAGGCCCAGCCTTCTTTGGTGCGCTGGCCTTATCAAGTTTTGAAGAATGGGGATTTTTATTAGAAGATCTGAGGAACGTGGAGCAGTCTAGAAAAATTTCAAGCTAGCCAATTTTTAAATATTGCAGTCGACGACTATAACACAAAAAAAAAGAAAACATGAGATCACTTACATGAACGTTTAGAGAGCCAAGACCTTAAATTAGGGCCTTATTGAGCTCACCTACCTTAATATGCGCATGGTGATTTGGTGATCATGTCTCACACGACTCACATGAGCGTGTCATACATGCGAAGACTCTTGCGTAAGCTAATATTTCGATTTATTGTCATTATCAGGGCTGCAATTTTTATGCACAAAAAATAGCGAAATATGCGCATATTCTATGCCCTGAATTCAGTCCAAATAATATGCCGAAAAAATGCGCCAAAACTGTAAAATATGCATAAATATGTAAATACAATATGGGTATATCATTTCAAAGGAAAAATTAAGTTGCATACGCTTAGACAATTTTTATCATATTTTAAAATGATCCAGCAAAGTATCTCCTTAAGAGTCCAATCTTCTTTTAATAGGAGAGGCACCCAGGAGATAATACAACTATTCGTAATTTCTTGATGATTGATGAATGTGATGCGGGCAAGAGAAAGCTTATCTCACGTGCAAAAGAACATATTTTTCTAAAAGCTTTCCCACTGATTCATTAACCATTAAGTCTTCTCAATTTTTTTTTTTTTTGTAATCGGACGTCATTCTCAGAACTAAAGAAATAACTTTTTTGGGGTAAAAATTGAAAAATAAGCAGAATTGGTGCAAAATATTCAGTAAATGCCAAAATATGCGAAATTTGCTGGATGAAGTGCTGCGTAACTGACTCAGAATTCTGTGGTTTATGAAGATCTTTTAAAACTTATACCTATACGCCATAGATAAAAATGTGCATTCGCATAAAAATTGCAGCTCTAGTCTTTATAATAGAATTTTCCAGTTCTAAAATCTTGGTTTTCTCTTTCAAGGTATTATGTGCTGATTCTTAAATTTTTAAATGACCATGGCTGAAGATAAAAAATGACTAGAGCTTGGATTTTTATGATTTGTCATGTTTTCCTACATTGGAGAAGATCGCGCATATCGTGTAGATCTTTGCGAATCATTACATTCTGAGTAAAATGAGCCCAATTTGATAGTGCATATTTTCCATATTTTGGGTATAAATGCATGTTTGTGCATATTTTAGACGTTTGACCGTATATTCGTCACATTTTGACTTTTTTTTTTTCCATTTTTCAGTCATATTTTAGAAATTTTGGCCAATTTTTTTCACTTTTTTTAAAACTGAAAATGGCAAATCTGAAAAAACCAAGAAATTCTGAAGAAAGAAAAAATTTTGTACTGATACATCCATTTAACCTCTTTCTTTTCATTTGTTTAATTTTCTGCACACTTCTGTTTTAAAAAGTGACCTTCAAATTAAAAAATCCTTTCAAAAGATACCCATATCGATGTTGCATAAAAGTGCATTTTTGCTAGATAAGTGCATCATATTTTGTCATATTTTGATGAAAATAAATGCATGTTTTAGGCGCATAAAACAATTTTTAAGCGCATAAAAATCCGAGCTCTATAAATGACTTACATGACTGTTAGACACTTTGATACGACATACTACACCCCTCCTCCAAAAAATCCACCAACGCCGATGAATGTAGGTCAACACTACTGAAAACATCACCCCCCCCCCCTCAAGAAATTTTCCAGCGACGCCTCTGGGTAATATCAGAGAAGATTGAATATCAAGTAAATCGAAAAGCTCAGTAATGAGAATGTATGAGGCGAATACCAAGGGAAAGGGAAATTCGGGATATAATTGTCAAGAGAAAGAGTTGAAATGATAGGATATAGTGAGACATCCATGGATATTGTTATTACTGCTGGAGGGAATGATCGATGGGACGAACTGGGAAGGAAGTCAACAGAAGTGCAAATAGGGCTCAGAACTGGGAGGGGGGGCTTAAGCCCCCTTATTATAAAGCAACACCACCCCCGCATCATTTTCTTTGGTAATTTTTCAGTGTTGGGGGGCTAAGCCCCCTAAGCTTCCCTATTTGCGCCTATGGAAGGCAAAGTATGAGCTATGAGAAGCAGATAATGAAGGATACAAAGTGTAAATCCCTCTCAGAAATGAAACGATCAGCTCAGGAGAGAGAAAAGTAGGGAGACGCCACCTACTTGTCGAAAGACAAAGAAAAATATCATAATCTTCTTATTTTTATATTCTTAAGTAGATTCGCAAATATAAAGAAAGTGACCTTGTAAATATAAGCATTAAGTGAGATATATTCGCCTTATTATCCAGACGGTATTAAGCAGTATTTTCCTGTCACTTTCGAATTTATTTAAATTTTCATAAATGGGTGTGTTTGAATTAAAATTAAATTGAGCATTAATTAGAAAAAGAAGCGGCATCCGGCACCGATGTGTGGCTTTCTGGCAGTATTCGACAGAAACGGGAAAAATAAACTTTCTGTTATAAGTACGAATAAGAATTTAATGATTTTTTGAAATTGAAATTGAGAAAGATTTTTGGAAGATCAAATTACAGAAATTATGAATTATATTGACCAAGCTTTTCCGACTTTTTTAATTTTTATTTTTTTACCTAAATAACAGTCATCTCTCCGATAAAATTAATTTGTAACTGAAGGGACTCACTGTTCGTTTTTTTGACTCGCGCATGTGCGTTTTTCTTTTTGGGTCGAAAAGTAAATTTGTTCGAAAAATCGGTTTTTTCGGTACTGTTCGGCATTTTTGAAACATATGCCCCACTTTTAGGCACTTTCCGCGTGGAACCTTCTTCCCAGCCCATAGCAGCTATAAAATGATCTTCTATTTGAAGGGTGATTTTCCGAAACGCACTGTCTGCGAAAACAAAAATGTTGAGAAACATGAAAAAACTGCTGATGTGGAGAACCGTCTTTTTCATTGCTAACGAGGGTGAATTTGCATACTTGAAGTATTCAGGCGTTAGCGATGAAAAAGTCGCACGGTTCTCCACATCAGCAGTTTTTTCATGTTTCTCTACATTTTTGTTTTCGTAGATAGTGCGTTTTGGAAAATCACCCTTCATTTGATTTACAGACATTGCCCTACAAGGAAATAGTGTAGATAAGTCCGAAGAATCGGGTCTTTAGTGATAGCTAACAGTGCAGCTTAAAGTGATACAGTTTTAAGGTCCAAACAAACAATTTGGATGAAGGAAAACTATAATATTCATATAATACGAGAAAAAAAAAATATATATATATATGTTAACGATTTCATTGGTTGTACGCGCAAAATGACGTCTATTTATTTGATAATGACGCATAACCAGTATATTGCAGCAAATCATTACGACAGTTGAAATATTACTCTTCAATTTGCCCAAGTGCAGATACATTTGTGTCTCAGTAAAATTGTACCAGCAATTTCTATACAGGGTGTGTGGAGTTCTCGATGTTTCCCTTTTGCTGTAGAGAAGTGTGTGCAGAAATTTCCCGGTTGTAGAGAGAATTTATATGAAAAGTTCTGTTTTGTACGAGCATGGGAGGCTGAGTTCCACCTTCCCCATCTCTTTCTTGGAACGGACCTTGAATTCAATGGTTTCATGATTGTAGACCACACAAGCAATATTTAAAGATTTGAAACTGAATGTTCAAAACGTTCATAAATTACGTACAAGCAGCATATCGTATTTGTAATTCTTTCTATAAAAAGGAAATTTTTATTCAAAGTTTATAAAATATGAATGTACTTCGTTGAATATCAAAATTATAGGATTACGGGGTCCATTGGTGGAGCGTATGGCAATGCACGCATGCCACATTGGCCCCGGAGACACAGCACGCCTGGCCCCGGAAACTATCCTTTCGAGTATCACATTAGTTACCAGAAGGACGCATTGAGGCTTGCCCGAGCCCCATTTCGCCTTCCCGCTTTCGGTGCGCACTGTCCTACCAGGGCCACCATGGGACACCCTATTGACCAAGGTAACGCTCACCCAGCATTAAACCTGGAATTTGGGTACACCACAGATGGACGCGCTTTCTTCACTCACCCCTCACCTCCTCGTCTTGGTACGTGTGGCGACACAAGAAGGTGGTGACGGCGAGTAAGCTCTGCCGGAGGATCCGCAGTAGCTGCGACAGCTCTAGGATGGTACAGAGTTGTTCTGTTCGATGGTGTGAGCCGAGCTTTGTCCGTCGACCCTCGGCCTCGACCACTCTGTCTACATCATCTTCTTCATGATGATAGAAACAAAGACCGACACCCGGGTCCTTCCCTTTCCGGTCTTCAACATTTCCGGAACCAAGGTATCCGGCGCGAGACGGCTGATCATGCTGTCGCTGTGGCCCGAGTTTCTGCCGAGATCGATCGCTGTTGCCGTCCCGCGCCTCTCCTGCTCCCAGACCTCGCACTCGATCAGGGTGTGTCAGGGGTTATGCTCTGCCCCTCGATCGCAGTGCGTGCATACGGGGCTCGGTGATATCGCCATTCGATGTAGATATGTGCCGAAGCACCCGTGGCTGCTCAGGACTTGGGTCAGGTGGAAGTTAAGCTCTTCATGAGACCTGCCTGCCCATACATCGAGGTCGCGTATCAGGGCTCTGGTCCACTCGCCCTTAGTCGACTGGGCGAGGACGTTCTTCCACTTATGAAGCGTGGACTTCTGGATGTCTCGTGTGACCCGAAGTGCTTCCCGTTTCGTCTGCGCTGACCTTGAGTTCGATCGGCGGTGTCCACACTAGCACGCCTACTGCCTCCAAAGAAACAGTGCGCTACGCACTGACACACCTCATTGCGGCTTTTCGCTGAAACCGCTTCATCTCCGCTCTTCTGTAGGGAATCTTGATGACGTCGGCAACTACTGGCGCCCCGTATAGGAGGACCGACATGACAACGTTGACGTACATCTGCTACTTCTTTCTTGGCCCCCCTAGGTTCAACATCAGATGGGACAGCTGTCCGGCTACTCGAAGTGCCTTCTAGTGAAGAAGGTGTATGACATACTTATAACATAAGCAAATTATACGTGATGAATTTTTTAAATCTTTTATAGAATATTAATCATTAAGAGAATCACAATAAGAATATGGAGTAAAGTTTTGCTTTCCATGGTACATTTCCATTGAAACTCACAAATTTCAAAAAGCAATGTTAATTCCCATAACTTGTACTTTCTTGCGCCTCGGGTTAACAGATTCCGATTTTCCTCAAACTTTGTAGAATATTTCTTTTTTATAATATGCACAATCGATCTACAGAAAGATTCATGAAGAAATTAAAATTTGAAAATAAAGATTACCCTAGTAAGTATTAATTTCTGTAGCTATACTAGTCGAGGCAGGGGAATACATTAGACCTACATACCTCGCAACAAGTACATTTTGAATCAATGGCCATGCATGAGAAACCCGTGTCTGAATTCGATGTAATATATGTTTTCTTAAGTTTCTGGAAATTTGGACCCGGTAAATACTGCTTCTAGTTCTGCGTACAATCCTTAATCGAAGGAATGACCTTCACTGAATTCAAAGATACCAGCGAGAACATGATGTGTAATACATAATTATCATATTTTCGATCTAAGATATCTTCGAATTGATATTAATTCAATGCTACCACTTCCACTTCTAAAGCCAGAAGTGTTGGAAGGAGAAAGAAAAGGACCCCAGAAATGAATTCAGTGACCCACAAAACCCTGTTTTCAATATACACAGCGTGAAACTCGCAATAGTGATGCAAGATATTGAGAAAATCAATATCGATACGATAATATTGTCATTATCACGATAGTTAAAAATATCGATATTGTACTTCATAAATATCGATAGATATTATCGATTTTTCTGATATTTTGATCGGAAATATTTAGACCAAGTTAACCTGCCTTGTTTCATCATTTTTTCAAACAGTGTTTTCTATAATACTTGTCCACCATATTTTACTAATTATTTTCTAAATTCCCTTTCTTCATACAGTTATGCGGTCATAGACTCATGGACAATAATTTCTGTCAAAACCAAATTCTTGGCTCAGTAATAGGAAAAAATAATGAAAAACTGAAATTTGATCAAAAGAGACTTATTGTAACAATGGAATACAGGCCTTTTTAGTACGTACGTACTTATACCATCATCAGTGAATCGTCCCAGGAAAAGGACCTAAGAATCTGTTACTTGAAGGCTTCTCTCTTAAATAAAGTACTAGGAAACTTGAAGAGGGAAAAAATGTATTATTAGGAAAAGTTTGCACCAACACTGTCTGGCAAAAGGGCGAAACTGGCGAATTTTGAGGAATTTTGGCGTTTCCAGAAAGCCGATCTGGCGACAGGGAAGAAGTAAAGTAACTTAATCGGTCACACTGTATTGAAGGTTTTCAAAATATTGAAATATCGCTCTTTCTATAAGAATATCGATAGATATCGAACATTATCCGATAATCGCAAAAACTCTATTATTCGATATTCAGCGGAAAAATTATCGATAGATAACGATATTTTTAACACGATATTTGCATCACTAACTTGGAATAATCGCAGATTAGCATTCTGTGGAGCTTGATGAGTTGAGGAGATAGGAGAAAAAACTCTTGAATCAGCGACCCAGAAACCCTTATTATCGAAGCAAAGAACTCGAAAATTGAGGGAAATTAGAGTAACTGGAAAGTAGCCTCCTCGGGGAGCATGAAAAGTTGAAGGGAGGGTGGAAATAATCTTGAAATAAGTTCAACGACCCTTAAATCCCCCGATTTCTAAGAGAAAATAATATTATTTAGGTTCATATGGGGAGTCCCTCATCCTAGCGACTAAAGCTCAAATCCTAAAAATGAGTATTAATTCCCGAAGGAACGTCTCCCTCTTGTGCCCCAGGTTGATTTCTCTAATTTTGGTCAAACTTTGATTTTTTTGGGTTAGCAACGAGCCTCTTGCAATCACTATTTTTTTTTTTGCATTATTGTTGTTTTCGTTTCTTTCAATCATTGTTTCATTGAATAGATTGCAGAGTGCGTTCGTGTTGTTAAGAGATATTACTACGGGCATTTTCATTTCATCTAAACATCTTCAATATTGTTTCATTGAATGGATTGCAAAGTGCGTTTATATTGTTGATTGAAATTTCCATGGAACTTTGTAGTCAAATAATACAATTATTACGATGTTAACTTATTTATGTAGATTTTTTAAAAATTAGGGTAAGATCAGTTCAATAATTATTTATCAATTTTTCCATAGATTTTATTTTACTTTTTTATTATTATTTCTTTTCGAGAGTCAGGATGCATGCTTTCTTGCCGACCCTCAACGTTTTACGAGGTTCTCTGTTTTCTCATATTTTGAATCGATCTAGAGGGTGGCTCATTGAACATTGAAAGTAGAAAATAAGGACCACCCTAGTGTACCTGTATTGTGTATGTATGTTTTAAGTACATAAAACGTGGAAGTACGAACCACGTTCGCAATACAATATCAAGGTTAATAACGATGACGTTTCAGCTTTATATTGAAAATTTAATTGCTTGTGGTAATTCATATGTACAAATATTTACGCTTCCACTATCAACTGTGCTCGAAAATATCGCTAGTTAAATAAAAATTTCAACTTTTGGAATATTTCCTTTTTTAATTTTTTTTTTTTTTTTGCCATAAATCTGCGTTTCTTTTAAATATTCTGAATGATTAAAAAATTCTTGAAATGCCTTCTATAAAGTTAGGGCTCTGAGACTTTGGGACGTCTTATACCTTAGCATGTTGGGAAAATGTAAATCGAAGAACATAACGGTTGCTCAGGGATTAGTATATAGCGTCCCGGATCAACAGCTTTTATTAAAGCGAAAAAAATGTTAATCCGAAACGGAATACTAATTCTTGTTGCTGATGCGGCTCGATTTACAATCAGCTTGTTTACATTCCCTCTAAGCAGTTTTCGGCAAAAGAATTGAAAAGATCACATGTTTAAGAAAATGTTTCAAGCAAAATTGGTTCAGAGGTGAGATCCACTCACTTGCCTTTCAGTGGAGGGGGGGGGGGGGGGGGGTAGGAGAAAGAAAAGTTCCGACAAATATTTCTGAAAACTAAACATTCGCCGACAACATTTTTTTTAATTTGAAAATTTGCCGATTTTATAATTGAAAAAAACAGACAAACGTTCATAGAAAATGAAAAATTCAAATAAATAGTTTCAAAATTTTCCAACTGCCAAATTATTGGTGATGTTTCACCCCCCCCCCATAGTTTCGTCCCTGCAAATGCCCCCAACACTCATATTTGCGCATATGAGCATACCATAGTCTGGGAGGGTAAGCTGGAAGGATGTTAGGAATACTTGAGAGGAACACACAACTTTCTTTACACATTAAGGTGGTCGTTATTTACTCTTAGTGATATTTTTATCTGCATTTCCTCTGATTTGTCTCCTAAATTGGTTCCAATAAAATAAAATAAAATAAATAAATAGACAAATAAATAAATAAAAAACCTACAAAGTTTCAGGTCGATCGGATTAGGGGAATCTGCGCCGCAAAAGCTCCCTTTCATTCTTATGGAAAAAACCCATGGAGCCTTGACTTTCCTTCCAGACTAAATTTCCCTCCTATATTCATCACGACCAAAACCTATAAATTAAGCAGTAGAACATTTGCTATCGAATTCAGCTTGTGACATTAGGAAATAAGTTTTTTGCTTTCAGCTTCTAGATTTTAATAAAATGTTCAACTTTCTCAAATTTCAGGCTCTAGGTCAAACAGAGAAACTAGTAAAAACCGAATAGTCATTCAAATTTGAAATTTAATGTTTACTAACGACTTTCAGATTTTCGAAATGTTGTCTTCCACATTTCAGCTTTGTTTCAACATTTCAGATAACTTTCAATACTCAGCTTGAAACTTTCGACTTTTGACCGACTATAGTCTCTGACAGGAGTCCAGAGTACTCCATTATCAGAAACGAAATTTAACTTTCAGTTTGGGAAAGTGGAGAAGAAAAATTTGTCGACAAATATTTTTTTAAACTAAAAATTCGGCGACAAAACTTTAAAAAAATATATAGAAATTTGCCGATTTTTCATCGATATATTTTTTAATTGAAAAAGAAATCAACAAAAACAAACATTCATAAAAAATGAAAAATTCAAATGAACAGTTTCAAAATTTACCGACTCTCAAATTATAGGGAGGGTGTCCACTCCTTCTATAGTTTCGCCCCTGCACTCAGGGACAGATTAACACGTAAGCATGGGAAGAATTTTTGCTTATGTCGTGGAGAAGAGAAGGGTGCCATTAGAGAGCGGAAAAAAATTTATTCAACCTAAACGCAAGGTAACAATTGAGGAGTTATCTCTGTCAAAAGGTGTTATGTAGGTACGAACGTGTCCGATCGGTAATAACGACACGACCTTTCAGTAGAACATGTATTTCATCACTGCTCACATAAGTAAGATTAAATGAGTAAGGCGATAACGAAACACCGGCAAATAATACAACATCTCCCCCTGTAAGGAAAGTAAAAAAACAAAAACTTTAAATTGGAAGGAAACTTGAAATAAAATTTACAAAACAAATATCCTTAAAATGAAAGAAGACTTAAGGTATAATTTACATCTTTCAGATAACTTTAAACTGAAAGGGAACTTGAATTAAGGTTACAAAAGAAATAACTTTATTGAAAGAACTTAAAAGATAATTTGCATCTTTCCCTCCTGAATGTCGAGAACGGATAAGTAGCCTTTTGACGTGCGTAGCAACCCACTGGACATACGTAAGTAGCTCCTCAATTTTTTCGCCGGTCGCGGAGGGGGCCAGCAGCTTCAAACCGGTCGGGGGGCAAGATTTCGCGGCCGGATCTAGTGGTGTAGGGAGCAGCGACTAAGCCGTAGGAGAGAAGCGGCGATGTTTTAGGTGTTTTGCTCGACACAGGTTTTGGCGGCTGTGTCGGTGTTTTTGGGAAATCCCTTAAGCAAGGGTTAGGAGGTGACGCAGACGAGGTTGGCTCGTCGACTTCTGCAACATATGAAGAGTCGGGGCATCTTAGGTTACGCCGATTCCGGCGGATAACACCGCCGTTGCGAAGCAAAATGTCGTACGAACGAGGCTCATGGCGTTTTCGGAGGATAGTGCCTCGTTGACCGATGTCGTCTATATACACTTTTGTGCCTGGCTTTAATTCGACAAGGGGACGAGTGGAGCGATCATAGTTAGTCTTCGTCCGTAGTTGGTGTTCGCGGTGCCGTTCAAGGACAGTTTTCCTAGACGGTCCTTTATTTTTCCACCGGACTGAAGGTATCGTGGTGCGGAGTTGTCTGTTCATTAACAATTCTGCTGGACTGTAGCCCGAGTAATTGGGCGTAGCTCGGTGCAAGAGAAGCGCTAGAAGTGGCGACTCATTGTCGAGTATTTTTTTCGCAATTTTGACTGCAGACTCGGCGAGCCCATTCGACTGCGGGTAGGAGGGGCTTCTTGTAATGATTTCAAAGTCTAGCCTCTCGGCGAATTGACGCATTTCGTTAGACACTAGCTGCGTGCCGTTGTCAGTATAGACAACTTGAGGAATACCATGGCGACTAAAGATAGACTCGAGCCGGGAAGTGACTGTAGAGGATTTAAGAGTAGGTAGTTCTGCCAGTTCGATGAACTTTGAATAATAGTCAATGACGACTAGGTACCAGCGTTTTTTATGTAGGAGAATATCCACACCGACCTTCTCCCAGGGCCGAAGGGGTAGCGGCGAGGCTATCAACGGTTCTTTACGGTTTGGACGTCGATCGCTGCAATGGATGCACGAGGCGACGTGATCCGCTATGTCACGATACATACCGGGCCACCAGACTGATTGTTTGGCCAATTCGTAAGTCTTTGTAAACCCGAAGTGAGCTTGGTGTAGTTTTTGAAGTACGTGGTTTCGTAGGCAGGCAGGTATCCATAGACGATCGCTGAATAGAATAGCGCCGTTGACAACACACAGTGACCCCTCGTATTTGTGGTACTCCCGTAATTCATCCGGAGGCGATGTCGGCCAGCCCTCGAGAATATAGCGGCGAAGGGTTTTGCCGAAATCTCCAGAGCTTTGTTCCATACAGATTCTGTTGAGTAGCCGAGATCGGATTGGGATAGATCTTAGCGTATTGACAGCTGACATTTCGACAGGATCCCTTATTCGTTGGTTCGTTTGAGGCGCTTTTCCCACTGGTTTTCGAGAAAGTAGATCAGCGGTAGTGAGGTATTTGCCCGGCGTATGGAAGACTGAAAAGTTGAATGGCAGTAGTTGTACTCGCATCTTCTGAATTCGTGGTGACAAATCGTCAAGAAATTTTGTCGTCAGTATGGGGACAAGAGGCTTGTGGTCGGTCTCGATGCGGAATGAGATTCCAATGACGTACGATTTAAACTTGCTGCATGCCCACGAAATCGCGAGCATTTCTTTTTCTATCTGCGCGTATTTTATTTCGGAGTTGGTAAGGGGCCTTGATGCGTAAGCGATGGGGCGAGGAATATTATCCGCGGAGATTTGAAGCAATACTGCGCCGATGCCAAAGGAAGATGCGTCTGCTGAGACGATGGTGGGACGAGTTGGATCGTAGACTGCAAGAACTGGCGCATTAGCAAGAAGTGTCTTGAGGTGGTCAAAAGCCTCCTGTTGAGCTGGGCTCCACACAAATGGTACATCTTTTCGTAGCAAATCGTGCAGAGGTGAGAGTATTGAGGAGCGCCGCGGGATGTGGCGGGCTAAAAAGTTTACCGTGCCTAATAACGACTGGAGCTCGGTTTTAGTTGTAGGTGCTTTCATTTTGCAGATAGCGGAAACTTTATCCGGATCGACAGTGACTGAGTCTTCAGAGATAAGAAAACCGAGGAATTTAATTTTTTGCACTCGGAAGATGCATTTTTCTTTATTGAGCGTAAGGTTGGCGTTGCTGAGACGGGACAGGACGTCGGATAGGTTTCGATCATGTTCTTCGACCGTGGCTCCCCAGACCAGGATGTCGTCCATATGGCAGACAACATTGACACAATCTTGCAAAATTTGTTGCATTTGTGCCTGGAAGTATTCGGGAGCGCTAGTTATGCCAAATGGTAATCGGTTGAAGTAAAATCTACCGAAAGGCGTTAGAAAGGTGGCAAGCTCCTTAGACTCCTCCGCAAGTTGTACTTGATAAAAACCGGAGTTCGCGTCGAGTTTACTAAAAATCTTAGCGTGACTAAGTTTAGCGAGGGTATCTTCGATTGGTGGTATGGGGAAAATTTCCCGTTTAACGTTGCGGTTCAGTCGAGTGAGGTCGACGCAAAGCCGCACTTTGTTGTTTCGGTAAACCACTGTCATTGGCGAGACCCAGTTTGTTGGACGCGTGATTGGAACGATAACTCCCTCCTTGACCAGTTGCTCTAGTTTTGACTTCACCTGCTTCAGCAGTGGAAAGGGGATTCGTCTGGGTACTGTGAGCGCGAACGGAGCAGCGTCATCGGTAAGTGTTATTTTGTATTCCCCTGGTAGGTGTCCGAGACCTTTAAAAAGGTGTGAAAATTTTACCTCCGGCAGCGCGGAATTCTGGCGCGGAGCGGCATTTACGCGACGGAGGAGATTGAAAGATAGAATGGCAGGTTTCCCTAGTAACGCCGTGGGTTGGTTTCTCGCTAAATAAACTTTCTGGACGGACGTTTGGCCCTTGTATAGAAACGGTAGCTTTTGCATGCCAAGGATGGAAAGACGTCCTCGGCCTGGCACCTCGAAGCGGCAGTCCGACGGGTATAGTTTAAACTGCTTGTCGTAGAACGACTCCGGCACAATTGTCTCGTCCGCCCCACAATCTATCTCGAAATTACGGACGACGTTGTTAATTGTGCATTGGAATACCCAATCATCGTTTCGGCCATTTGTGCGAGATGCCGAATTAACAGTTACGACTCGACCTATGTATAAATAGTCGTTATCCGACTCGTTCTCTGATTGTTTGCGAGCATGATAGATATTTCCACTACCGTGGCTAGAAGCCGAGTCAGAATCGCTGACTGCGACTGGTACAAACTTAATGCGACGGTGGCTTTTTCGATCCTGGCCTTTAAAGCTGCGGTTGTAGTGTGGTCTATGTCGTTCCTTAGTACGGCACATACGTGCATAGTGGCCGACAAGGCCGCAGTGCAGACATGTCGCATTGGTGGCGGGGCAATTTGAGCGGTCATGGGGTCGGTCCCCACAGCGGTAGCAATTTTTTCGTGGTTCAGAACGACTGGCTGAAGAATCTGGCGGTGGGGAGGGAACACGTGCTTTAGATGAAGATGAGTGGGGGCGGTTGACCCGGTCAACCGTATGCACCTCTGGGGAGACCTCCGCTTTCTCCGGGTGTTGTAGATTTTGTTGTTTTTCTACTAACTCATTGGTGCGGACTATTTGCATAGCTTTTTGTAACGTCAGATCTGGCATCAATTGCATCTTTTTGCTGAGATCGGAGTCGCGAATCCCTAGCACGATGAAATTACGGATCAAATTTTCTCTCATCTCACCAAAATCTGCGTGCTCCGAAAGTTTAAACAAAGCGGTAATAAAATCGTCTACCGATTCATTAGGTTGCTGTTTCCTTTGGAAAAACATGCATTGTTCGTGAATCGTGTTTCTTCTTGGAATGAAATGGTTTTCGAACTTTTCGAGGACCTTAGAATAACTATCCTTATCGGTAGGCGTAGACCACGTAAAAGAGGCGAAAATATCTTCCGCTTCAACACCCATAGTATAGAGGAGTGAGTTTATCTTCTGACGATCATCGACCGATTCGAGGCGAGAAGCAATAAGGTAGCGATCATACCTTTGTCTCCAGCGAGGCCATTCGTCTGGTTTGAAGGAGAAAACTGGCGGTGCCGGCACATTAGTTAAAGGACGGCTAGACGACGAACTATCAGTATTTTCAGGCATTTTTACGAATGAGAGCGACTAAGTCGACGATTAAACATGAGAAAATAATTCAAGAACAAACGATTTAACGGTGCGACATGTATAACGAGTCGCGGTTACGGAAACGCAGGTTTAGACGCTGCCACCATGTTATGTAGGTACGAACGTGTCCGATCGGTAATAACGACACGACCTTTCAGTAGAACATGTATTTCATCACTGCTCACATAAGTAAGATTAAATGAGTAAGGCGATAACGAAACACCGGCAAATAATACAACAAAAGGGCTCCTATTAGCCTTTATAGTTTTGAGGAAAACAACTTCAAAGTTTTCAAGCTGAAATACTCGTTTCGACTGCTATTGATTGAAAAATATGTTATTATAAAAAGTGTTCACCGTGATTCAATTGATAGACATGACTGATTAATTGTTTAGTTCGTTCAGAAACAAACGCGGACGAATTGAGAAAGAAGGAATATGATAGGGGCCCTTTTTAGAGCGATGGGAAAATTAGCGTGGTGGGACGTGTTGTGGTTTATCGGTAGCTGTTTTCCCATGATAATATTGGTGCCTTTTATGCATTATTAGTCTTCTACTTTGCTTGTGTCCATACATTAATACAACTTATGAGACAACACAATTCCTAACTCGCTAAATGATGATTTATGGTCAATTCTTGTGATTGAAGCTATGTAGTAGCGAAGATGCCTTTCCCTGTTCATAACGCAACCAAAATGTGTAATTTCTGAGGTGTATTATCGTGGATGGAGTTACTCCTTGTTCACTCTATTGTAATTTGTTATGTATGCTTGGTTTCATTGACCATACAATAAGTTTGTACACATTTCAGCATAGAATCGATGTTGATACAATGCGTTTGGAATCATTTATTGGCGCCAATTTTGCTGAATATCATATGTTGGTACATAGAGCGGGGGTTTCCTAATAAAGTAGGACCCGGAGAATTCGAAAATGAGTATCTCCGCAAAGAGGGGCCACCGCTCAACAGGGGCCCTTTTGACAGATAACTCCTCAAATTTTATTGGTTACATATTCCTTAAAGTCCCCATCCCGAAGAAACTCCCTTCACGAGGCGCAAAGCGTGTGCGCGCCGATAGAACTCGCTGCGGGCACCAATTTTGATCTTGCTTTTTACGCCAAAAAGGGTTAATCCGCCCCTGCTCCCACTTTCAAAGGGTAACAGTGATTCAGTTTTTCTGTGGAATGTCCCTTGTAGATATATGAAAAAAAAAAAGAAATGATGACTAAATCGCTTTATTTTTATTATTACACTGCCTAAAACGTGATGATTTTGATCAAACACTAGCTCTTATTTGTTCTTCCCCAACTTTGACTCATAGAGGTTGGTGTTGTGGGACGTATGGCGATGCACGCATGCCAAAGTGGCCCCTGAGACACCGCACCCCCGGCACCGGAAACTACCCTTTCGGGCATCGCATCAGTACCGAGGGGAACGCTTTGGGGCCGGGCCCGGGCCCCCATTTCTCCTGGCCGGAACGGTGCGCGCGTCCTGCTAGGGCCACCACGGGGTTCCCTACTGACCGAGGTCCGTGCTCCCAGAGCACTCGCCTGGAAATTTCAGGTCCCCCGCAGCCGGACGCGCTGCCTCTTCCTCTTCACTCACTCATCGTGTGAGACTCTTCCGATTGAAGCTCCAGCCCTTGCACTGCGGGCGAGCTCTGCTACAGCCCTGGTGCTACGGGCGAGCTTCGCTAGATGGTATCCGCCGCCGCAGTAGCAACAGCTACATCCGCTTCTCCTCCTTGCGTCCTTTGTCTCGACCACTCAGCCTCCATCTTCCGTCGCATGATGGCCGAAACGAAACCCGACACCTGGTTCCAACCGCTTCGGCTCCTCAATAGCTCCAGGACCAAGGTGTCCGGCGCAAGACAATCAATCACGCCGTCTCCGGGATCGATCGTGACCGCCCCGCGCCTCACCTCCTCCCAGGCGTCGCACTCGAACAGCGTATGCCACGGCGTGTCCTCCTCTCCGCTTGCACAATGGGTGCACTCTGCGCTTGCTGCCAACCCCATCCGATGCAGGTATGACCCGAAGCAGCCGTGTCCGCTCAAGACCTGGGTCAGGTGGAAGTTCAGGCTTCCGTGCTTCCGACCTAACCACAGGTCGAGCTCGCCAATAAGCTCCCGAATCCACTCGCCTTTCGAAGACTGGGCGAGCCTCTCTGTCCATCGCTGAAGCGTAGTCAGCTGAATGCCACGCTTCGTCCGGCGTGCCTCCTGCCGCGTCCTCGCCTTCTTCTGCGCCTTGTAGGACTGCGCCAACTCGTCGACCTTCAGCTCGATGGGTGGAAGGCGCGCCAGCACGCCTACCGCCTCCGTTGACACGGTGCGATACGCGCTGACGCACCTTAGCGCGACTCTCCGCTGTACCTTCTCCAGCTCCACTCTCCGGTACGGGATCTGGACGGCGTCCGCGAATACCGGTGCGCCGTACGTCAGGACCGACAGCACGACGTTCGCGTACAGCCTCCGCTTCTGCTCCCGCGGACCGCCCAGGTTCGCCATCAGCCGCGGCAGCTGCCCGGCGACCCGGTCCGCCTTCTCCGCCGCTCTCCGGAAGTGCTCGCGGAACGACAGCTTCCCGTCGAACCACAGCCCCAGGTACTTCAGCGCCGGGCGTGGCACGATCCTCTCGCCTTTCAGCACGAACGTTGGTTGGTCGTACTTGCGGCGTGTCGTGAAGAGAACTGCCTCCGTCTTCTGCACCGCCAAGCACAATCCCGCCGACTCGATCCATCCGGTCAGCAACTCCAACGCCCGGTTGACTTTGGTCGCGACCTCCGCTGTTGTTGCGGCTTGGCACACCACCAGCGTGTCATCGGCATAACAGATGAGTTTCACGCCTGGTGGGACCGCCAGCCGCAGCAACCCGTTTAAGGCGACGTTCCACAGGATGGGTCCAAGGACCGACCCCTGAGGAACGCCGCACGTCATCGCCCTCATAGAGGTATGGCTTGTTCTACTGCGTTAGTTCGCCATAACGATGGCCTAATGCCTACTTTTCGGTCTGTTGTTAATATTGTGAAGAAATCCCCTGCGCATTGTATGAATGCAACTATTTGAACTTCCTACCTCGACACGTTCCCAGGACACGAATTCAGTGGTTGACATTTCCATGGAAATTTATTTTAGCATTTTTTATGCTTTTATTACTGGGTATACTTGAGTGGAAACCGTAACGCTCCCCCGACACAAATTCGGTGGTTGACATTTCCATGGGGCCCGGGTGTACTTAAGCGTAAACCCTAACTCCAGACACGTGCTCTTTGATCTTGATTTTTGCTGTGCCCTGCGCGACTACAGCTCTCATTCTTCTTTTCTTCTTTTCAGCTCAGTTCAGCTCACAGTTCTTTAGTTCTTCATGGTGACAATTCAGTTCAGTGGTTGACATTTCCATTTCCTTCCAGCCATGATGGGTATACTTGTGCGAAAACTGTAACGCTCCCCCTACCCGAATTCGGTGGGTGACGTTTGCTGCGCCCTGTACGACTACAGTCTGCAACCGTGTTGTTACTGCGGAACTGCGGTTTGCAGCCATGTTGTTGCTGCGGAACTGCGGTCTGCAGCCGTGTTGTTATTGGAAATTTCCATGCCCCCGACACGAAGCTAGTCCGTATGATTTAGCTCTTCATGGTGACAATTCAGTTCAGTGGTTGACATTTCCACGGAAATTTATTTTTCTTCCAGCCATGTGTCCATTGATTTTGATCTTTGCTGCGCCCTGCGCGACTATATATATATATATAGTCTGCAGCCGAGTTGTTGCTGCGCGACCGCAGTCTGCAGCCGTGTTGTTATTTAAAATGTCCATGGAAATTTTTTTATTAGGTTACAAAAGCATATAAAATGTTATTGTGTCTCTGTAGGAGACGCGCGTTTTGAGTCCCTTGCCCACTATTTTATTTTATTTTTTCTCTTATCTTCTACTTTATATTTCAATACTTCATTCTTCGTCATTTCTAACCTCTGTATCTCTTTTCAGAATTTTTCAGCTGACTGTTCGTTTTACTTGAGCCATTATGGAAACTGGCTATTGAAATAACGTCGAATTTTTCAAGTTACTTCTTCACTTTTGATGAATCAAATTGATAAAAATTAGTTCATTGATACTTTTGTAGATTCTTGTTTGTATTGTTCCACTGAAATCCTGGGCTGAGAAAAAATCTCATGGTGAAAATTATTAGAACTCGGTCCATTCTCTTCCATTAGACACGAAATACTTTTTCCCCCTTCACAGCTGGTTTCAGATGATTGAAAAATGATAAATATAGGTATCAAAAAATACCGAAGATTGAAAGTACTCTCAATGAAATCTCGTGCTGAGTGGTGCTTCAAATAATGCTTTACATGTGCAAGAATGAAACAAGGAAATATGTTTGTAGCTTAAGCAACTCAATAGGTCTTTTCCAGTACTCCATATGACATACTTATTCATCTGCCCTGTGTGTTATCAAGTTGGTGTATGATAAGGACATAATTGTAGGTAATTTTGTAATGTGTATTATAGTCGTACCAGTGAGTTTTGGAGTTCTTTTCGTTTCATGTACTACCTTATAATAGGTATTCCTTCAATTGTCTGGTTTCTCTGACGTTCTCTTCATAATTCGAAATTTTCGTTTTTCAATCATTCCTCATGGTCTTATCGTATTATCATAGATTTCATTGAATAACACTTCAATTTTCGACTTACACTTTTGGCAACGCAAACGTTGCTGATTCAAACTTTCTTAAGAAATTCTGATCTCCGGCGTTTTCAAGTAACCATTTTGGATTCAGGTCCATTTCGCACATCAAATTCTGTTATCATACACTATTCCAACTTGATAAAGAGGACAGGCGAATACGTATGCAATTTGAATTACTGGAAAAGCCTTATTAATTAAATGATGATTTTTATATATTCTAATCTCGTACTTTTAAATCTCTGTTATAGGTATAATACAGATCGTCAGTATTAAGCGTGTACGAGTATATCTGCTCAGATACACACTCTAAAACCGAGTTACCAGTTTTTGTTTCTTGAACGCATTCTAGTTTCTTGACTTACATTGGTTCCGAATTCCAATGGATCGAGAATCAGAGATTCATTTACTCAGGGTATGTACCCATATGCAGTATTTTAGTTATGCTTGGTTAAGTTCCAGTAGACTTTATCGTATACAATGCAGACAGCTCAGAAGCGTGCCAAGTGATAACAAAGAAAATGTTATTCTCCTGCAAACAGCAATTTTTCTCTCGTGCGGCAAAATCTGAACGAAGTATGATACGTTTGTGATATTCATGTCAGAACTCAACTGGTGATGATGACTCAAACTCTGTTTTCATATGTTTACTAAAATCATGCTGTTTATTCCTTCTGATATGATATCGTGTTCGTTTGTACACGTATATTACAGAACTGACTTTTATAGGCACCTACACTGAAATATTTTTCTACTGCCTATCAGTATGCTGCTTTATCTCACCGATACTCGAAAGTTAACAGAGGCCGGAAAAAGCTTGTAGTGCGCTCTGAAACCTTTTCACTGGACGACGCTGGACGTTAGGAACGTCACCTAGAGCGTTCCGTTAGTATAGTCGAGTAATGTTGAAGTCTGATCGGAACTATGTTGAGTGCTCGTTCCGAAACTAGAGCACTGTAAACATGGGTATAATCATCCACCATTTTGATTCACGCTGCGCCCGTCGATACCAAATTGACTGTGCGGCAGGGATGGGCAAATTCGTTTGTAAATCAAATCGATTCACGATTCGCGATTCGCCACAAGAAAATTGAATCGATTCGCAATTTGTGATTCTCTACAATGAAGTCGAATCGATTCGCGATTCGCAATTCATCCAAACAAATCGCGAATCGATTCGCTAATTCTTCAATTCGAGGTTCGTTTCTTTTTTTTTGTTTCTTCAATATTGTTTTTGATAAGGAAGTACAATCCTACAATCTACAATCTATAAACTACTGAACTACCAATAATGGAAACTCGAGCGCTTTTTTGGACCATGGCTACTAGCGGCAGGGATTGGTACTACACGTATTTCACTTTTCATTCATTCATTCACTGTAACTGTATGTTGTGATAGTGATTACGCTCTATCTAGTGTTAGTGAACACAATGCTAAATTATTATAGTAACAATCCCTGCCGCTAGGTGCTGGGTCTAATAGCGCTCAATGTATTTTAAATGGAGTTTCCGGTATTAGTATTTCAGTGTATTTGCTACAAAGTACAAAGAGGTGATAATTAAAGACCGGAAAAATATGCACTCTAAATCTCAAAATATGATCATATAATATGCATTTTGAGTAGCTGAAATATGCAGAAATATGCACTCAGACCTCTAAAATATGCAAAATATGCATTACTAAATTAGTATCAGTTTATCAATATGGATGTCATTGTACAAGATTTTTGAGGAAGAAGGAAATCAATCTATGACGTCACACAGTGCTACTTTGGCGGCCCAATGATGGATACTTTTGCTGACAGTAACTCACTGTGTTGACGTCATGACACACGGAACGCCGCAAAAAAAAAATAAAAAAATAAAAAGTTATCAAATTATTATGTACAATGCTCGAACAATCTAGATAAAAATATGAATACCTAATAGTGTTGTCATTTCAGTAACAAAACATAAATGTTGGAAATATGCTGAAAAATAGCGAAAATTGGCTGAGATGTGACGACCATGAAAATATGCAAAAATATGCATTTTAAAGGACAACATGCAAAATATGCAAAATGAAATGGGGCTCATTTTAAAGTGAATTTTATGAATCGTAAAAATAATATGAAATAAGCTCTATTAAAGTTATAGAAATTTATATGCAATTTCATACTTTTCCGGTCTTTAGTGATAATGATAAACGCAGAACACTGCTGATTGGCTGATTTCATCTTCGACCATTCCACACTCCACAGCCCACAGCAGAGAGCAGACAACACACAGCCACACACGCCGTCGAATTTCGATTCGAATCCTACGATTCATTGAAAAGGAATCGATTCACGATTCCAATTTGCAGAAATTTTTGGCGAATCGATTCGCGATTCCGATTCGTTAAATTTCATTCGAATTGATTTGCGATTCGCGATTCGTCTAAAATCGAATCGATTCGCGAATCAATTTGCAAAAGAATCGATTCGCTGCCCGTCCCTGCTGTGCGGTACGCTCCGCATAGTCGGATTCGGTATCCACGGGCACGCTGTGAATCAAAATGGCGGATGATTATACTCATGTTTGTAGTGCCCTACCGAAACCATATCACTCGGGCCACTCGGGTGAAGGAATCATCGCCGTGCTCGAGAGCACGGAAATAGTTACCCAACGTTGCTGATTGATCAATGATATAATAAATACCTAGACATTACAGTCGACGCTCACGATCATTCAAAGCTCGATAGGTAATTTGATAATTCGTACTAAACCTCCGGTCCCTTGAGAAAATCTCAATAATTCGTACAAAATGAATGCATTTTGGTCCCCTCGATAATTCGTAGATATTAATTTTTTTCTCTAAAAACACTCGGTAATTCGTTCAACAACCGAGTCGCACGCCGGTCACTAGCGACTAGCGACTAGAGAACAACCAGTGACCAGCTGTTCACATGAGAAACAACGCGGACCTTTATCATTGACTTCTCACCTAACATTGCAATAAATAACGGCGTGAAGCGACCACACGTTGTTCAAACGAGCGAATATCTTGTCGCGACTAGCGAATCAGTCGCAAATTTTTGAACCGTCTCAAAACTATTCGCTGGTCGTTACGAATGCAAATCATATAGCGACTCAGACGCTCGTGTAACGAGGCTTAACCATTTCCATTCCTGATCCTTCTTTAATTTGGACGCTGTTCAACAAAAGGGAACCAACTAACTATTGTAAACAAAATGAGTTATTAGTATCGTTGGAAAGAGCGTAAAACGTAGAATTTTTCAAAATTGGGCCCCCGATTCAAAAATGTGTACTCACATTGAAAAAAGTTTATCAGTAAACGCAGTGCCGTATAGTTTCTACATGGCTCTTAAATGCTCTTGAACTTCGAATTACGTGTTCTTAAAAAGCGGATTTTGCTAGTTGGTTCCCTTTTGCTGAACGGCGTCCATTTGGCAGAATCTAAAGCAGACCGGGTCGTCGATGACATAAAATCATAATCAGATAATCAGCGTACAAGGCGTAATCGACTTTTATTTGCGATTCCCTCCATAATTTGCAGAAACGGCTGTGTAAATACGACAATAAAAACCTGCAGCAAAGGGCGTATTATACTATTACGCCTTCATGTCATCGACGCCCTGTGCCCTGGGCAAATTGTCAAAAAAGGCTGTCTCTTCCATGGTTTTTCGCCCTTGGTTGATGTATCCTATTTTTAGAACAGATTTCGATGCGAATACCATCCATAAAACCGTTTGTGATGTATGTATTTGTAAGTTACTATTTATAAATAGATATGATAACTGACACCGATCTACTTAAATGTATAAATATCTATAAAGGGTCCGAAGGTGACCGTACTCTGGATAGCCAACGTTAGGAATCCTTCGTCGATAATTGTTTACTAATTTTCGTACAAAACATGAACGTATCGATTTTGTTCAAGACTGTTGAGAGTCAAGATGGCGTGTCTTCCAAAGGCATTAACACTACTTCATTAGATACCTAACTTCATCCTCCTATAGTAGTATAAACCTTTCTCACCGCACCCCGCGTTTATAGGAAGCTGATTCTGTTTTCCAGCATGTGATTTCTGAAGCGCAGAAGATTACTGAACAAATGGACATCGAGTTGAAAGTACCGCGGACCACCAGTCGACAAAGACATCGGGAAAACCACGCTGCTGAGAACGTTGAAGAGTACTTCCGAAGGGCTGTATACATTCCCCTGTTGGACAGCATCACTTTCGACTTGAAAGACAGGCTCTCCCCAGATGTCATGGAGTTGTTCAATTTGAAAGTGTTCTTGCCCCGAACAGCGTACTCTGAGGAAGACCTGGCAGCTGTACGTAAAGTAGCTCAACGATATGAAAGTCTTCTGGGTGCTCCTGCTTCTGTCGTCGTAGCTGAGTTTCGCATGCGGGTGGTCAAATGGAAACGAATAGATCAAGATGGCGAGAAAATCCCGGATTCATTGACAAAAGTCATTCAGGCTTGTGATGTGGACCTTTACCCATGTATCCAGATCCTGCCGAAAATTCTCGCAACTCTACCTGTAAGCGTGGCGACTGCTGAGCAAAGTTTCTCAACCCTACGGCGGCTCAAAATTTGGCTGAGATCAACCATGGAGGAGGAACGGCTAACTGGTTCAGCTTTGCTCCAGATTCAGTTTGACGTCGACAAAATTATCAATTTGTCAAAAGCTCTAGAAGACAAGTTGATTTTATAATCTAAAGAGCTTGGTCTAAGATATGTTCTGATTCAGTATGTTGTATGTACGCTGAAATATAATATAATATCAGCGAATAAACATGTTTTTAATGTTCAGATTTTAACCCCCCCCCCCTCCTGAATCGAAGTCTGGATCCGCTTCTGTCTATACACGTACTCGTCCTCCTCTTTTGTAATAATGTCAAACTGAATTCGTATACCGGCCGCTGAGATGCGTAATTATTACTCGTACTCGTCTTCGTACCTCTGGTTGGCTAGCACTCCGTTATTATATGTATAACCTATTTAATTGTTACTCGTAATGCTTCCACTGATTTAGTTGACTGTGGGCCCGTCGTTTTAGTTACCTATTGTTTTATTTTATTTTTTATTTTCTGTCTCTTTCCCTCGTTCTTTTTCTCTCTTTCTTTCTTTCGATCTTTTTTCCGCTTCTTTTTTTAATCATTTTGCAGCCAGTTTGCCGCCAACGCCGTTGGCAACTATCTGCTCACCAAAGTCGGTAAGTACCTATCTCGCTGTTTTTAGTGAGGCCTATCCCAATTGTACGTAGTTTATCTCGAATGAATGACGTGTAGCAGGTCAAACGTCGCGAAATATCGTGGCTCAAGACTTACGGGTATTTCTTATTGATGCGTCGGTATTTCGAGCCACTTTTGGAAGAAAAGACCAGCCACTAGAGTTCCTGGTTTTTTTTTTCACGCGCGCATCTTCGTTCCAATGATGTTTGATGAAATTCATCGAAAATTATCCGAAACTTTTTCTTAATATTTTCGATAAAATTCCTCGGAAATTATCTTCGGAAATCAAAGAAATCTTCTCGAAGATTTCTGATGAAATTTTTTGTTATCATCGCAGATTTCCCCAAAATATTTCCGATGAAATTTGTCAAAAATTGTCGGAAAATTTTCTTGAAGATTTTCAAAGAAGATCTTTGGAAAACATTCTTGAGAGTTTTGTCTGAGAATTTTCGATGAGATTCTCCGGAAATCATCAGAGACTCTTCTCAAAGATTTCTTTCCGACAAAATTCTGATGAAATCATCTGGGATTTTTCTCAATGATGTCCGATGAAAGTCTTCGAAAAAGATCGGGAATTTTTACTTAATATTTTCGATAAAATTCCTCGGAAATTAAATTGGAGTCTTCTCGAAGATTTCTGATGAAATCTTTTGGAAATCATCACTGATTTGTGCCAAAGATTTTCGATGAAATAAATAATTGAATACAAAATACAACTCGATCCTCGGATTACAAAACAAAACTGCCCTGTTTTCGCGTATTTTTCCGCACATTATTCCTCGCCTGATTCGCGAATCACTTGAAATACGAAGCTAGGACGAACTGCGAATAGTGTATTACTGATGACCTAAAAACCAAAGACATACACACGAAAACACGCCGCAGTGAAAAACCTCAAGGAAAAATAACGCAACCGAAAACACACAGTGATAAGGATAACTGATCAGCAACGCTCCTATGATCAACACAGTGAAATAGCGAGGGGAAAACGCAGGAACTCTTGTGGCTGGTTTTTTCTTCCAAAAGTGGCAAGAAATACCGACGCGTTTTCCACCTGTATGAGCAACAGTATCCAGTCTTGCTGTAGGCAGGCTATGATTGTATACGCGGCAAATCTACGCCACCGTACAAACTGACTTTTTGCGAATGTACGCCGCCACTTATGAAATGAATGTCTCGCCCGATACCTGAGATGCGCCTTGCACGGCGGACGTCGAATTGGTTCCCAATTACCTTTTCAATCAGTAGAATTGGTTCCTAGGCAGAATCCGTCACCGCGGGGGTTGTAGTCGAGTTGGTTCCCAAACGAACTGGTTCCCAGGTGCCGCATGCATTCCACAGAACTGTGCTGTAAGGTACTGCACGATGAATCATGAGCACGTTTCAGCAAGACGTCTACAATTAAGTGCTGCAGGTTCCACTTAGGACAGTCTTGGTGGAGAAAAATACAGGCTCTAGAGTTAACAGATGCATACCACGACCGAGATCCGCCAGACGGAAGCTTGCTTAAATATTTCTGTGGTATATCTCTATTACCCCCTGAGCAAGTTGAAGACTGTTTTTGTTTTAATTTACTGGAGCGGAAACTAGATGACGAAAAATATGATAAATTTTTTGATAACATTTTGGAGACATATATCGCACCTGATAGTGATTTCCCTCCTTCGATGTGGGCCGAGTTCACGCCAAGTCGACAACGCACTACATTTGTGAGGGATTCCGCCACAGCAGACCCGGAATTTGTGCCGCCTCCCGTGGGTCTACATCTTAATGAAAAGTTTAGGGGGCCAAATGAAGATTGGGGTTCCATACCATAAATATACATCAGGCATTTTTTTGGGCGAAAACATTTTCCGAGAGCTTCGGGCCCGTACCCGGTGAAATAGATTCGAAATGCCGAGGCGAATTCAGAACCGTCGTCAAAATTGATTCACAGGCTATTTCTGACCCCGTATAGCCCTGGCCACCAGTGTAACCACATTTTTGACTGTATCTCGGCAACGGAGGGTCAGCGTCTGATTTGGTCGACGACTTCGAACTCAGTGCAAAAAATTGAGTAGGAATTTCTTGTTATCTCATCTATTTGGAATTTCGATAATTTTGGAAATTTCTCCATACGTACATCAGGCATTTTTTTGGGCAAAAAGATTTTCCGAGAGTTTCGGGGCCCGGATCCGGCGAAATAGAATCGAAATGCCGAGACGAATTCAGAACCGTCGTCAAAATTGATTCACAGGCTATTTCTGAGCCAGTATAGCCCCCGGCTCCAGTATAACCACATTTTTGACTGAATCTCGGCAACAGAGGGTCAGCGCCTGAATTGGTCGACAAATTCGAACTCAGCGCGAAAAATTGAATAAGAATTGGTAGTTATCTCATTAATTTGGAATTTCGAAAATTTTGAAAATTTCTCCATACTATGTGTCAGACATTTTTTGGTGCAAAAAAATTATCCGAGAGCTTCGGGGCCCGAAAACGGCGAAATAGATTCGAAAGCCCGAGAAGAATTCAGAACCATTGTCAAAACTGATTCACAGGCTATTTCTGACCCAGTATAGCCCTCGCCCCCAGTATAACCACAAGTTCGACTGTATTTTGGAAACGTAGGGTCAGCGCCTGATTTGGTCAACGAATTCGAACTCAGCGCGAAAAATTGAGTAGGAATTTCTTGTTATCTCATCTATTTGGAATTTCGATAATTTTGAAAATTTCTCCATACACATCAGGCATTTTTTTGGGCGAAAAATTTTCCGAGTGTTTCGGAGCCCGGATCCGGCGAAGTAGAATCGAAATACCGAGACGAATTCAGAACCGTCGTCAAAATTGATTTACAGGCTCTTTCTGAGCCAGTATACCCCTCGCCACCATTATAACCACATTTTTGACCGTATCTCGGCAACGGAGGGTCAGCGTCTGATTTGGTCGACGACTTCGAACTCAGCGCAAAAAATTGAGTAGGAATTTCTTGTTATCTCATCTATTTGGAATTTCGATAATTTTGGAAATTTCTCCATACGTACATCAGGCATTTTTTTGGGCAAAAAGATTTTCCGAGAGTTTCAGGGCCCGGATCCGGCGAAATAGAATCGAAATGCCGAGACGAATTCAGAACCGTCGTCAAAATTGATTCACAGGCTATTTCTGAGCCAGTATAGCCCCCGGCTCCAGTATAACCACATTTTTGACTGAATCTCGGCAACAGAGGGTCAGCGCCTGAATTGGTCGACGAATTCGAACTCAGCGCGAAAAATTGAATAAGAATTGGTAGTTATCTCATTAATTTGGAATTTCGAAAATTTTGAAAATTTCTCCATACTATGTGTCAGACATTTTTTGGTGCAAAAAAATTATCCGAGAGCTTCGGGGCCCGAAAACGGCGAAATAGATTCGAAAGCCCGAGAAGAATTCAGAACCATTGTCAAAACTGATTCACAGGCTATTTCTGACCCAGTATAGCCCTCGCCCCCAGTATAACCACAAGTTCGACTGTATTTTGGAAACGTAGGGTCAGCGCCTGATTTGGTCAACGAATTCGAACTCAGCGCGAAAAATTGAGTAGGAATTTCTTGTTATCTAAAGTTTTGGGAATTTCGAAAATTTTGAAAATTGCTCCGTACACATTAGGCATTTTTTTGGGAGAGAAAAATTTTCCGAGAGCTATAGAATCTAAATGCCGAGACGAAGTCAGAACCGTCGTCAAAATTGATTCACAGACCATTTCTGACCCAGTATAGCCCCCGCCCCCAGTGTAACCACATCTTTGACTGTATCTCAGCAACGGAGGGTCAGCGCCTGATTTGGTCGACGAATTCGAACTCCTGGGACTTCGGAGCACAATTAGCACAAATTAAATACAAATTTGTGCCACTATTTTTTATACCTCACGTTCCAACCCCCTATCTTTATTTGGGGGGGGGGAAGACAACATGTCTCTGGCGTCCCCCAACTTCTTATTAAAATGTAGACCCACGGGAAGCGGCACAAATTCTGGGACCTCGGAGCACAATTAGCACAAATTACAATAGAATTTGTGCCGCTAATTCCATCCCCCTACCTCATTGGGGGGGGGCGTAGAAATACAGCCCAGTAGATCTGTACCCGGCTTACTGCTTAATAATTTGAAACCAAGTAAACGGACAGTATAAACCAAAATTGCCACTATTTACCAAAATGAAATGGAATATTTAACGTGTATATTGTAAACTTTCCTCGCAGTGGAAAGGAAACGTATATAAAGCGGGGCAGATGGCTATTTTGTAAAAAACTTGAGACCCGTTTAAGCGGAATTTTTTTTAAAGTGAAAACGCGGGTGGGCGACTCATGTTACTCATCTAAATTTTACGCATTATAAAAAAATACAATTTTGTTAATATCGTTTCGATATGAGATGCATCGGTTACACTAATAAACACGAGCATATGAAAACTGGTTCATATTAGTTTACCGCTTATAATTTATTTCTTTATTGCTTTTTACTTTTTCATTCTTTAGTTGACAGATCAAAACTACTTTCCACGCGGTAACATACTACATTATTCGAACAACCCTCGAGCATGACATATTACGTGTTGGTAATTGCAGCGCTGGTGTGCAGCGCTCAGCCGAGTACCTGTGCAAATGTGACTAACAAATCGGTAACCATCATTCAGTCAACCCCAAAATCAACGACTACCATTTCAACAACAGCCGTGACTGTGGCAGTAGCTCAAACGACGACGACTAAGTCCATCGCTACAAATACAACTTCGACTATCAAAAGCATGCCTGATGACTCTTCGATAGGAGTCAGCGATACGAGAGCAAAAAATGTCTCCGAATCTTCAGAGTCGAATGATCTAGCAGTTTCCGCCACCACCGGAACTAGGGCAGCAAAAACGAGATCCATTCCTGGTTTCAGTAAGTATCGAAAAGAACTCGTAATTTATGTACGTATTCGGAGAGGTATTACGCGTTAGTAAACTCTCACCTTTAAATAATTAGCAACGGGTGCAAAAAAAAAAAACCTAATACGTAAATACACACCTGTTACTCATTACACTCGATAGTAAGTTGCATTTTTTTTTCTATCAAATTTCGATCTTACAGTCACTTAAGGCCAGTATGATACGACTTGGTTAAAAATAATGCGAATCCCGTTAGAGGATTCATATTTTAACCACCGGTTAACCGTCGATTATTTTAAACCAAGTTTTATAATACTGGCCCTTAATAGATCGGACCTCCAGCTCTTACGGTTCACCCGCCAACCTCGAACAAACAACAAAAACACACAGACAAACCTTCATTTTTATATAGAAGAATAGCTGACCCGCTTTGCGGCTCATGTAGACCGCGGGCTAAAGTGAGTTGGCTAAGGTGAGCTGGCTAAAGTGAGTTGGTTTTAGTGAGTTAGTTTTAGTGAGTTGGATAGTTTTTGTTATATCGTCACGCTATCCCTAGTCTTCATCCTTTTCTTCTTTTCTTGTTGTAAGGTTCCGATCGCTGATTATTCTCCTCCATCTTGTCCCTTCTGTTGGCTCAGGTGAGCTGGCTAAAGTGTGTTTGGGTTAGCTGAGTTAGTCCCCTCCTCTTCCCTTTACAGCAAATCGCTTTCCCATCTTCCCTCCCCGTCCTTCCAATGATTCCCTGTGATCCACATCCGTGATCTTTTCCTGCCTAAAAACTCTTGCAGTCTTCCTCCTCCTTCCACCTTTCCAGCACTGCCAGCTTCGGCTGCTAATGCGACTGATAAACAGGTGGCCACTTCACTTCTTCTTTTTTAATGTCTTAGGGACTCCACTTTTGGCTTACACTCTTAGTAAACCAGCTGCGGATTTAGAAGCCAAGCCGCTGTAGGCACTCAACAAAATGTCCCCCTCACCCCTCCACTCCATATCCTCCTAATGAGCTACAGGTCAAAAATTGATAATTATTTCCCAGTTATGTTTTCTGCAACTGTTTCCTTTTTTCTGTATCTTCTTCTTTTTCCCATTTTCCAAATTTCCTTATTTTTTCACGCTGTTTTTGCACAACAACTTGCCGACCCTTGAAATCTGTCGCCTTAGGCACTTGCCTAATGTGCCTACTGGGAAATCCATCGCTGGAACTGATACCACATATAGGTATTAAGATCTTTTGGGGGAGGGAGTTCGGACCCCACCCTCTCCCACGGTATTCGCATCTGCCCTCAGCTCTTATGGTTCAACCGCTAACCTCGAACAAACATGCACCCCCACCCCCACCCACAGATAATCTAACACTTTTATACATATTAGAGAAAAGAGATTTTGATAATGAGACACGGGACACATTTGGGACACATTTTTACGTGCAGTTTTAACTAATAGTAGGGCTCTATAGTTTCACCTGGGTATACTAAGCCACCATTTTGGTTCATACTGCGCCCGTCGATGCCGAATTGACTACGCGTTACGCTCCTCATAGTCGGATTCGGCATCCACGGGCGCAGTATGAACCAAAATGGCGGCTTAGTATACCTAGGTGAAACTATAGAGCCCTACTAATAGTTGCAGGAAAAAAAAAGAAAAGAAAAAAAAAAGAATATGCGTATTTACCTATTATACTTAGGTATGGAAACGTCCATTGTTGTTTCTGTTCTCTACCTTTCTTTGTGTATATGTTCATGAGCGCGTATGTGTGCGTGTGTTGGTAGACAAATCGCCGTGTAGCGGCTAGCCGGTTTTTGCTCGAAAAGGTTCAGTAAGAAACGCTGCTGAAATTTACGAATGCATACAGTTTTAACTCTCATTGCGTTCAGTGGGAGGCCCTTGCTCTATTTGCCGTTTACTGCTTCATATTTGTGTTATTTAGAGGAAAATGTTCGTGTTTTCAAAAATTCAATCGGATAATTAGAAGAGATGCTGAACATAGTTGTCAGAAACTGAAATTTTAGGGCTTTTGAAGGTGCTACGTGGTTGAAAATTGGCCGTGTGGTACATAAATGAGTACGAAACGATATCCAAATATGTTATGGTCGCATTAAGTTCGATGTACATGTAATAATGAGACATTTTGAGCTCATTTTGAAAATTTCAGATTTTCAATCCCCCAGTAATTTCTGAAGGGAGACAGTTACAGCCGCCAAATTTTAATATAGTGTGAAGAAGTTCAATGTAAAACAATTCCGAAAAGTGTAAGTTGAAAAAAAAAAATTAGGGGGCCCGTACGGGACAAAATTTTGTGCCCCCTCTTAATTAGGGTAGGGGAGAGTGGTGTACCTTGGAATGATTGTACCTTGGAACAGAGAGCAGTTGGCAACCCTACAGTGTTCAGCTAGTAAAAATTTCTAACGTATGTTGTGTCTTTAGGTACGTCAACATTGTAAAACCAAAAAGTAATGCCATAACGCAAGTATTACCAGATTAAATAAAAATAAATAAATAGTTGAAGGTGTGAAAGTAAAAATTTGGCTTATTAGAAAAAATGAAGTTCCATAGAAACAATGAATGTAAAATTTGTGAAAAAATAGTCAGAGTGTAGCCTAGCATCTGTTACATACCCCGTGTGACGCATTTATTGTAATTTTAATGTATAGCTGGAGTATCGAGAATATTCTCCAAAAAGTCGGGTATGTGTACCTTGGAACACAATGGGGTGTTGTACCTTGGAACAGCCGGCATGTTCTTTCCAGTTTGGTCCGTGAAACGCGTAAAAGCAAAATTTTTATGTAGAAACTCACGCTCAACCATTTCGTTCCATTTTCCCGTCATTGAGGACATCCGCATTATGAAGAAAAATGACGTCATAAAATTGACTACTGTAGAAACCCGGCGTGGTATTATCAAATCTAAAGATGTGGAAATCTTCCCGTACCATGTGAATTAAATTTTTTGACGTGTTTTTAAATATTTCTACCTATTTTTAAATGTGTTCCAAGGTACAATACCCGTTTGAACCTTGGAACATTTTTTTTTTTTTTTAAATAATTTTTTTCTCGGCTTCAGTGCTATCAAATGTCAACTTCTATGTATCAAAATGTTCGTCTTACTCTCCTCTTTCAAATGAGATATTTTCTAAAACTCCAATGTGGTTTCTATGGCCAACACCGCTGAAAATGTGTTTCGCGTTCCAAGGTACACCACTCTCCCCTACCGAATTTTTTTTTTACAAGTCTTTAGAAAACGCATTTGTACTTGGCATGTTTTAGATCTTAAGAATTAGCATTATACTTACACTTACAGCAGTAAATACAATTTTTTAAATTTTTATTGCGAATTTGAATTGATTTCTCTTAACCTTCGTGTATTTCAACAGCACTATTAATACAGGTATCTATTTATAAATCAATTCTTCGAATCCAATGGGGGACATACTGGGAAGTTATATGAATAATGCATGTTTCGAGAAAATTATCGCTCATTTATTGTAATGAGGAGTAGTAAATTAAAATATTTACCTTGATTTGAGATGATGTAGAGTCATCAGTTGACATTGAAAATATAGGTCTAACTAAAATGAGAAAAATGAAGGAAAATGATCAAAATTATGAAGTTTTTTCGAATAAGTTATCGCTTCTCATGATGGTGTGAGAATGATAGAAGATTCAAGATGAGTACCTAGAACATAATACTAATAATTGTAGCCAGTGAAAACATTGCCTCTAAGAAAAAAATTAGTCAAAATGGGGAAAATAAGAGAAAAATGGAATTTGAATACATGAACAGACTGTGTCAACATGCAGGAGTAAAGCTAGATGCACACTACCCGATCTGCGTTTTTAAGCTTGTGACACTATCTGTGGCAAAAAAAAGTGCTCAAGTCTGTAAATTTCGCAAATTTGTGGTAAAAGTGTGGTAAATATTTAGATCCGCCCCTTTTATCACTGGAAATATGTCACACGGCCTCCGTGACATTAAAGTGTCACAAATATGCTTATGTGTGACAGTTTATGTTGTCATATTTAAGCAGAAAACTGCTTATTTGTGGCAATGAGAGAACCTAGAAATTAAATAATTAATCGTTATACTTAAATTCAACTTTGAACATATATTGTCTTGTACTAACTGGGATTGTGATTGTGCTCTCATTTCTGTGTTTTAATTTGAAATTTGACGACTACTTATAATTTATGATTTTATATTTAAATATATTTCGTTCGTGTGTTGCTGTGCTCCTTGACCACCACGTGTGCGAATGAAATACATGGCTACAATGAAAACGAGTAAGTTACCTAATTATAATTATTATCCTGTGTATTTTTCCTCTTTCAGTCTGTTCTGTTATTTGGAGCTTCTTAGTATATATACGAGTATATATTTCAAAATCACTGGTAAACAGCGCGTGTATGTTCCTCACGCTGTTCACCAGTGATTTCAAAATATACTCGATCGTATATGGACGATGAAGCTCCAAATAACAGAACAGGCTGAAAGAGGAAAAAATACACAGGATAAGTATATAATAATCTTCCTCCGGATGATCTTTGCTGGCGGAAGTTTTCTGTAGAATAACATCCTTTATAAGTATCTACGCTTGTTCACCTGATAGATAAGCTGGAATCAACATAGCTGCATGATACCTGTATTTTGTGATTGCACTGCGCTGAGAGAATAATATCCGTGCATTTTGGAATTGCTGGCAGTTTGTGTTCTGAGAAGGAGCGCTCCAACATCAACCAAAACCAAAAGTGCATATAAATAAGAACTCAATATTTTGGTAGAAACTATATGACATAACGTTTACTGATAAGCATTTTTCAATGTGAGTACACATTTTTGAATCGGCAGCCCAATTTTGAAAAATTCTACTTTTTACGCTCTTTCCAAACATACTAATAACTCATTTTGTTTACAAATGTTGGTTGATTCCTTGACGCTGAATATAGCGTCCAATTAAGTTGAACAACTTAGTCAGGGGTTGTTTTTAGTCCTGTACTTTATTTTTAGTACCTATCTATAATTATTATTCTGTTGTATGTATGTAAAATATACATTTTCTACATGCTTTTTGTAAATATTGACTACATTATTTACATTGTTATCGCGCTCCTACCACACTCGCTTTGCGGTATCGTGTATTTATTTATTCTTATGGCAGAAATATATTTCTGTAATATATGTAATATACCTATGCGATGCTCACAATTGAGGGTGCAGCGGGGGCTATAACCAGCGCCTGCAGAGGCGAGCGAAAAACTGCGTAAATGTGACACTTATTAAAATGGCACAAATGAGCACATTTCTGTCACAAGTGGCATTAAAAACTGCCCAGTAAGCAAAAAACTGCTTAAACGTGACATTTTTTTAATTGACACAAATGAGCACATTTCTGTCACAAATGGTATTAAAAACTGCCCAGTTGTGACACTGGTGGCAGCAGACTGACAAAAACCCGTTCTCGTCTCTGATTGGTGGAATTAATTGTCACAAATTGTACAAAAAAGTGCTGAAATTATCATGTCACTTTTGAGCACTTTTTCTGAAAAATTCGCAGATCGGGTACGCTGACGTTTTCGTGTTAACACGTCATCATATGACGAAAACAAAACCATCTAGTTCAATCGGACCGTTCACACTACACTGATGTGTCGTCAGATGACGCATTATGACGACACATCAGTGTAGTGTGAACAGTCCAATTGAACTAGATGATTTTGTTTTCGTCATGTGTCATGTTAACAGGTTGTGTGACGGGTTAACACGAAACGTCAGCGTAATTTGCAGCCGGCTTAAGAGACTGTATACTTATTACACACGCACACATGAGTGAAAAAGAGAATATTTATCCCGACAAAAAAAGTAGAAAAACATGTGAAATGTGTTGATTTCCAAATCTATTATTGATATTCAAGTTGATTTCTATCAGATTACTGATTCAAGGAGTAAGGAAACTACAGGACAATAGTAATTTTAGGGACCTATAGTAGTGTAAAAATGGGGAGTACATTGACCCCGTCCATTTAAAATGTACAGGGAGACGTGGACTAATTCTTCTTCTTCGGAGCCAAATTTTGGGTTAATTTGACCTTGGAATCAGCTGATCGAGTGTGTATGCTAAACGACAAGTCTGACGTCACGTTGCATTTTGAACTCGCATGCGTTGATGTTTAAACACGTTTCGGATGACTTTTTATCTTTTTTATATAACATGGTAATACGTATAATATGGTGTTTGAAGGATGGAGTTTCGGATTGGGGGACGTTTAAATTAATTATTTTTCGTCGCGTTTTTCGAATTTTATTCTATTTTCTTGTTCTAATTTATTAATTTTTACCTGACGTGCGGATTATCTGGGATGGTCAAATCCTTCTCGCATTAAATGAAAATAAAAGCGCGATACATTTAAGGCGGAACTCGTTTGTGGTGAGACACGTGCGTGTGTGTATTAGCCGAATCTTTCAATGACAAATTTTTAATTCATCCGCAATATTTTTATTTTATGAATATTTTTATAATATTATTATTATTATTATTATTATTCAATTAACCTATGATTAGGGGGTTTTAACGATAAAGTGACGAACATAGGCAAGGGAAATTCCTTGGGGTATAAAGTATTGACGAATCAGACTGATTCTTTTTAAGTTGTTTGTAAAATCAAAAGTTTTGTTACCAGAAGTTTTGTTTATTATGTTTCCTGCATACGTAATATGTAACTCTTTTTATAAATGTAAATACAAAATAAATTAAAAAAGTAAATATAAATTAAAAAATAAGTAAATATTTCCCACAATTATTTAGGCCAGTTAATTGTGTAGGGGGCGGATAAAAATCTCTCCCCGAGCATCTACGTATTAACCTCGGGCAGGCCTGATTATTATTATTATTATTATTATTATTATTATTTATTTATTTTTCAATTGAATGAATGTTTATTTAACGTGATATCTTTAACAAAAACGCGTACACACCTCACTACCTCACCCCTATGCGCTACAAGCGCGAGCGGGGTGAGGGAACAATAATAACAACAATATGTTTTGAGTAACAAGGTTAGAACAAACTTAGATCGTACAAAAAAAAGAAAAAAAAAAGTTATACTATTTATCAAATTATTACGTTTGCATGATAGTAACGCGTAAATAAATAAACAATAAATGAAGCAAAAGGCAAATAAATAGTGAACAAAAAGTAAAATAAGCAAATAAAGCTTGCAATAGCAATGACTAAAGGCACAGTGAAAACCCGCAAAAGAAAGAAAATTTTATTATTAAATAAATAGAATAAAAAGAGAACACGTAAACAGCGGGAAAATAATAATAAACATATGGGTCCTAAAAAGTAAATAACAAAATTAACAATCTACATAAACAACCAACAGAAAAAAGAAAAATAATCTGTAAGACCAGAAGACCAACCGGTTTATAGTAACAGACAACATGGGAACAAATTCACGCCGAAATAAGGCAATAATATCACAGTATAATAAATAATAAATAAATAAGTATAAAGGTATAAAATGTAACTCGAATCACTTTCAGGCATTAAACGTGGAATAATAGATATACGATAGAAACGCAAAAGTGGTAGGCAGAACACAGGCAAAACAGATAAATTCAATAGACATGGATAAACGGAAAACGGAAAAACATAGAAAACAAAAGCAAAAGTGCTGATTCACAGGATCACAGGTACACAACGAGAGCAACAATAAGGACAGATAGAGAGGTTACACATGGAATACCAGGGACACCCCGTCGGACCACTTCCATGAGCCTCTGGATAGTCAGCATACATGTATCTAGCTCTGTGCTCGTTGCCGCCGCACCCAACCAACCGGCGCCCAAAGTAGAAACACTTAAGGGTCCCGCTGGCCAGCACACGACGGCAACTGCGCACGGCATCTGCGCACGGCGCGGCGTCGTCGCTGTATCTACCAGCCTGTTCATTGTGACGCCGTCCGCGCCGGCGTTCATCCCCCAGCCCGCAGCCTTACTTCAATAGAAGATATAAGACGCTGCTGTCTGGGTCCCATGCTGCGAGAGTAGCGTTGTTTATCTAGTAAATGTTTTGTGGGTTCAAGGCAGTATTTCGTTTTTATCAACGGTTATTAGAAATTTTCATTCATTACTACTACTACTATTATTATTATTATTATTATTATTATTATTATTATTATTAATTACATATTATTATTAAGCTTACACCTACACTGACACTCCCTCTAGAAAAGAGGGATAGGTACGAATCTTGTACCTCATACCTTACCTTCCTACCTATTCATTTAAGAGAATACTATCGGAATCGTCAAAAATTATTGAGAAAGTGCTCAATACTAACTAAAAACTGTTCTCAAAACTATTTTTGATAAGCTCCGCGGTATCTTTTTTACGGTCTCAAGAGGTCTCTGATGTGATACCCCGAAGGGTGGATTCCAGAGCCGGAGTAGCGGTGTCTTAAGAGTCAATCTGGCATAGGTATACATTGCCATGCACCTTAACAAGAGTATTTATATTTTTTATGTGGTTAATAAAAACACTAGGTACTCGCTCGTAATTTTTCCCCCACATTATTGCAGGCGAACATTTCGCGCTCTGTAAAAGAAATACGCCAGAATTTGACAACTGCATTCGAGATGCTTTGAACAAAGTACGGAATTTTATTCCAACAGGTAAATGACTCGCATATTTCATAAATTCACTTAGGCATCTCCTTTAAATATCCTAAAATGATAGAGTTGGAATAACACTAAAATCGCGTATTATCGAAATAATAGTCTAATTATTGTTTCTAGGTGTTCCAGATTTGAAAATACCTTCGTTCGATCCAGTCTATATAAAAGAAGTCGTTTCGAGACGAGGAGGGCCTACTTTTGGATTCAAGCTGAAACTAAAAAATGTCAGGGAAACTGGTTGGAGACTATCCGAAATTACGAAATTCAAGTAATTATGGTGTTCAGTAATCAACGTAATGTTAATTTACTGTTTGCTCGAACACCCAGGAAAATATATATTACAGTAGAACCTCGATTATCCGACATTCGGTTATCCGACTTCGCGATTATCCGATCAGAAAATTTCATCCGACTTCTGTTGATTGTCCGATGTCAAAAAATCGGTTTATTTTTTTTTATGCGACCTCTTCCAAATTTTGCATCGAAATGAATACAAAAGTTCACGTAGCGTTTAGAACTCGCATCAAAATGCGATATACAACTACCAAATGGACGCTGTTAAGCGTCACAGAACCAACCAACAAAATCTGTTTTTTGAAAACACGTGATTCGAAGTTCAAAAGCCATACAGAAACTTTATGACATAGTGTTTACTGATAAGGTTTTTTCAACCTGAGTACACATTTTTGAATCGGGGGCCCAATTTCGAAGAATAATTCTACTTTTACGCTCTTTCCGACGATACTGATAACTCATTTTGTCAACAAATGTCGGTTGGTTCTGTTACCCTTAACAGTGTCCTAATAGCCTTTATCTCACGACACCTTGAACGCCCCTACCACTACCGGAATGCTGAATGTAAAATGCTTCGACCATACAATTTTATTTTGAGAAGAAAATATTTTATGTAATCATTTTCAAATCGAAGTCTTTTTTTGTTTTGTAATTGTACTTTTTTTGGTTTTTTTATTGCGTATTTAGTCTATTTATGTATGCATATATTTCATTTTTTCAACAAAAAAAAAATCGTAAAATCACTTATCCGACGTCGCGTTGCCCCGATTAAGTCGGATGAGTGAGGTTCTACTGTACATGGATATGAAAAAAATATCGCGGCGTTAAGTATCAAGAATAGGATGCGCGCGTATTTTTCACTATCTGGCCTAAAGAAGAAGCTGTGTAGATGCTACACAGGACGGAGAGACGAGCCATAGTGGCAAGAAAAGAATGAAAACAAAACTTTTATTTATTTATTTATTTTTATATTTTTCATACTTACGCTAAATACGAGTACGTGGCTTCTACCCAACCATTTCCCCACACTGAAAAAATTTGGATAGATGTTTTAAGAAAATGGCGAGGGTAAGCCCTTTATTTCAAAATCTGACTAGATATAAAGAGAAACTGCAGCACCGAGATAGTGTTGGGTATAAGTTAACCAACCAATGAGAAAAACAAGTGGGCGGACTGACTAGCAGATAAAGAGACTAACAGACCGACTGAGAAAGAAACAAATGGCACACAGAGGAGGAAATATCGAAACGAAAAGCAAAAGCCTAGGATCCAAGGGAAAAAGCTGGTCTGATAGACGCGGAACCGAGAGTCCAGATCCTCGGCTAGCCGACATTTTTCTGTTTATCCGTCTCTATTTGATTTCGTGTTTGTCCCCCATTGACCATCAGATACGCAGACTGAGCAACTTCAATGAAAACCGCATCATCCGCTTTTCTTCATTTTTTTATTGTTGTTGCTTTTTGGTTGATTCTTTCTGCATAACTTATTTTTACGTGTTCCTGAAGCAAAATCTTAATTTGGCGGACATTTCGACGCTCCGACACAAGAATGCGTAAGATTCCATTGCAAATATTCCAAACTAAACTATACTGAACTGAAATCTATCTGCCAGGTCAGGCATCCACAATTACTGCCCACAGGGGGGGGGCGGACGAGAGATCATTTTTGAGAAAGATAAAACAAACACCATAGGTCCGAATACATGTTCAGTATCTAAACTGCTTATTCTTATTTGTCCGTTCATTCGTGCCGAACACGCATTTAGCGGCATATTAATAAAATTTACAACCGTAGGGTATTATAGAGCAATTTTTATAATCTCCATAACAGAGGGCCCCGAACAGAAATTGTCGCCGAGCTTCCTGTTAAAGTAGAATGTGTTGTATGGATAACAGAGCAGTGCACGATACGAGTATATATACTCATGTGGTACATATTTGGTATTGTATTGCTTAAAACGATACCGAATAGTATTGGCTGATACCGAGTATACTCGGTATTGTAGCGACAGGTAGTCGTTTTCGTGATATGGTATCAACAATAACAAGTATCACTGATAAGGCATCACTACTGCACCACCTAAAATACAGCGCTAATCATAAAACGATTCCTGACCGAGTATTACTCGGTATTGCATTGGTGAAACTGACTACCGACTATGTAGTCGTACCTACTAGTCGCCTCAGTGGTGTAGCGGTATAAGAACGACGGCTTTTGAAACCAAAAGGTCCCGAGTTCGAATATCGCTACAGCCAGCGTTTCAGGTAATGTCTACCAGAGCAGTGCACAATACTGATATCGGTACTCGGGTATCGTATCGTTGGAGAGCGACTATATCGACTATATAGTCGGTACAGTTGGTTTCACCGATACGATACCGAGTAATACTCGGTCAGGAATCGTTTTATGATTAGCGCTGTATTTTAGGTGGTGCAGTAGTGATGCCTTATCAGTGATACTTATTATTGTTGATACCATATCACGAAAACGACTACCTGTCGCTACAATACCGAGTATACTCGGTATCAGCCAATACTATTCGGTATCGTTTTAAGCAATACAATCCCGAATACCACATGAGTATATACTAGTATCGTGCACTGCTCTGATGTCTACGTGCATTGTACAACTATTACCTGGAACGTACCGAGGCTCAACAGTTAGCAGCAGAGGTAATGGAAAAGCACGCAATCTGTTATACCAGCATCTAAACGCTCTGTTGACTGGCCGGAGCGTCGGTGGGAGTGCTCCAACGGAACTCAGGGTTGTAATAACCCGGCTAGTGAAGTTGGCGTAGTACTACACGGACAATGTAGAAAGCAACCTGGCGCTACTACATAGTACATATGGCTCAACACGTTAGAGGCAGAGTTCAATGGATATTAAAGTCTGAGCACTCGGTGTAACCACCACCTCTCCCACAACATTTAACATGGATACCTACTTGCGAGCAGAGTGAGCGAAAGAAAGTTTGCTCTTTTATTATAGGTACACTGTTTGCGAAAAATATTAATTTCGCGTTTTTTTTAACGCTTTTCAATCAAATATTAGTAGGCGCTGACCCAAGGTGAAGGCCATGTCCGCGGCAAGTCACCACATGTCTCCTCTCTTCTGGAAGTCTGGAGAATGCTCGAATAAAACGTTTGAAAATGTTTATTTTTTCGCGTTGGATTTTAGCTTGGAGGAGAATTTTGAATTAACTACATATTACCTTTGACGCTAAAAATTTCAGAGACCTTTTTTTCTTCCTTGCTCATTCGATAGCAAGAGGTATCTCGTAGCTAGTAGCTCACCAGTATACAGCTATCCACGTACATCACTATTCGACTTACTTCATTTTTGTATCTGGACCCGCATACGTATAAAGATACGAACCTGTCATGTCGCAGATAGGTAATGCCACTTTTTGCCATCCAGTGTTACATTATAGTCATTAGAAATAAATATTTAGCATTGATTCGTAATTAATTCGCATCAATTAATGAACGTTGATTCTCTGCGTGTACTCGCTTATATTTATTATTGGTATTTGAGTACCCCATCAACCAGATTGACGTGCAGTTTAACGTCAATTTTGTGTCAATTGTGGAATTGACACAAATTTGATGTAATTGTGATGTCAAATTCGTGTCAATGATGAATTTGACACAAATTTGACGCCAAACTAACATCAAACTTGCGTGAAGAAATGTTTTACTTTTTCTTCCAGTATATTTGATGTAATTTTGATGTCAATATGACGTTCAAAGTTATAGTCCAATTCAATGTGCATTTTGCTGAGCGTATTTAGACATCATATTGATATCAATTTTGTATCAATCAAATATTTTCTTTTCTTCCAATACACTTGATGCAATGTTGACGTCAATTTGACATCAAAACTCCCCCATCAACCAGATTGATATGCAGTTTAATGTCAATTTTGTGTCAGTTGTGGAATTGACACAAATTTGATGTAATTGTGATGTCAAATTTATGTCAATAAATTTTTTTACTTCCTTTCTGAAATATATGATGTAATTTTGATGTCAATTTCGTGTCAACCTGTGTACTTCACGCCATTTTGACATCAACTGAATGTCCAAAGTTCATCTAACTCAGTGCGGGCATTTTGCTGACTGGATTTTGACGTCGATTAGACATAATTAATAGCGTAAATGTAAAATTGAATTGTACGGCTAGTAATTTTGAATCACATATACACACATTATTTTTATTAGATTTACTAGCCTCTCTCGGGACGCTTATAGCGCCCCTGGAGGCTAGGCGCTTGCAGCGCGCGCCGTCCGGCTCGCCATCTTTTATGGAGCATTCACTCGCTTTGCTCGCAAATGCTTTTACTCGTTGGCGCTGTCTGCAATATTATGGTGGTAACTGTTATTAGTAAATAGATAGCACATTGAGAATATTTTGGTTGGTATAAAAAATTTGACTTATAGGTTGGGCACTGTTTATCTTTGCAAGAAGAACCTGGACAATGATACTGTGAAGTTTTAAGTGTATCTCAAAGAAGAGGGAAGTAGAAAAAAATAAACTGCACCGGAGTTTTTGAAAACTCGACATAAAATTAATTTTAGCATATTCCAACAACTTAGTTTTAGGTACTTTTATCCTAAATTACTTGTAGACTTTGAAAATGGTTTGGCTCATGCTTGGCTTAACTTGCCCCACTGAAGCTCAACAAATCTCAGTAATTTGCTCACTTTCCAGGCTTTCTGATGACTACCTACTAATTTTTGTAGAAAATCTTACTATTTTTTATGTATACAACTTGGTTAACAATGTCCATCTTCTTCAGGATTTAAATCTGAACTTCATCTTGCTTGCTCCACTCCAATGTACCCCCCCCCCTCCGCGTAAGTTCTTCCATTTTTTAAAAATCACAGAATAGTTTCAGATTGATTAAAACATTTTAAACTGCACCCTGGCACTTGCCGCCACTCTGGAGAGAGGAGAAAAATTTTGAAATTTGGGAGATAACTTGTCTACATCACCTGCAGCACATTTAACCCATTTCGGAATTTAGGTCGAGGTGGAGGGATTAAGTACAAAATAATTTTTCCTGAAATAATGAATAAACAAAAATCTGTTCTAAAAAAATCCATGTTATTAGTTATTGCTGTAAAAAGTGCCATGCTACAGAACAGTACCAGTAAATTATTCAGTATTAAAAAATAAACTTTCTACCCCACTTTCCTGAATAAAATAAGTAATATGTGGCCGCGAAAATGTACATCGGGCCGTGCATTCGTCCGAGCGCGTTGCTATCGAGTCGAAGTGATAAGTAGTAAACGGTGAATCTATGCATTTCCCCCATTAATGAACAAAAGAATTTTTTGAACAAAGAATTTTCTTTCGATTAAAACTATTTTTATAGCTAGATTCCAAAATTTTGCTGCATGTTTCAAAAACTTTACCTTTTGGTCGCTGATAAGAGTAGTTGATACTAGCGCTGCCCGACTCGAATACCCAATTTTGTTACGTCGTCATATGTTTTGTGAAAAAGTCCCTTCGATAGTCTGCATAATCCAGTTTCATGGTCCTTTATTTTGTTAATGAATTAAATGCCTGCGGCAGTCTGCGGGCTGGGATGCTTCGATTCATACCGTTGCGTAGTGGCGTGGTTGGTGGTCGGCTATCACAAGCTCACAAAATCAGCATTGGTTACCGCCCGGCTGTCCCGCACCACGCACCTGTCGTTTGAATATTTGAATGTTGAATTCTCTGTTCTTTGGACACGATTTTTAGTTGTAGCTTCCATCCTGTATTATCTTTATAATTATAAAACGGAAATTAAATTAAAAGTGAAGTGGTCAGTGCTATGTCACAACACAAGTATTTTTCATGCAGTGCGCTGTTGGTATTTGGTATCGTCGCTGTGAACTGGTAATCCGTTAAAAACTATCGTGAATTTTGTTTTTGTGAAACGTATCGCCCGTGTTGGTCAATATTTCCTATGTTTCGTATTGAAAGCCAGTGCTGTATCTCCATTGAAACTCGCGATTAATTTCAAGTACTTGTTCCTGCCAGGATTATCCAGCACCTGATATATAGTACAAACAGTCGTAAGTATTTTGCGTTTCCTTCATATTGATTGAGCACACTAGTACGAGTGCAAATATCGTTCCTCGTGTCAGTGCAGCCCATTAATTCAATTTGTTTCATTAGACGCATATGTAAGCCGTTGTCATCATTGCAGCTACTGTTTGAGAGAGAGAGAGAGGGAGAACAATTCATCACCGCACTATGGTTAGTGACTTTTCACTTCAGAAACGTTCCTCGTCTCAATTCTGAACAAGACATCTACTTTCATTGTGTCTCTATACTTTCCACTTTTTTATGTAGGAAATCAGCATGACACTGGTTTCAGTATGACACCAATGAATAGTTCACCATTGAGCATATGCCATTATCAATGAACACTCCTCCGCATTGCCAAACGTTCGCCGCTATTCAGCATGTCATGGGAACCAAGAAGCTTCGTAGTACTTGACGATGAGTCGTATCCGGTGGTAAGCAGTATTCAATCATTTACCGACCTCGGTTTCCCGATGTCTAAGCAATGTGATATTGAAGCTTTTGATTGGAAACTTTCACTTGTTTCAGAAGAATACGATGATGTAATTTGTGCCAAATTTGTAAGTACAAGTTGTTATGTCCAAGCTTGCATATGTACGTTTTGTGTGGTGTCTGCCTGTTGCAAGTTTCTGTTGTTCACTTTTCATAGACTGCAGTTCTGAAGTCATATAATGCCGGGCAATGGGGCATAAACACGTTCCATTCACTATTGAAAATGAATCTTCCCAAAGGAGTGGGATAGTGATCGCAGTAATTCTGACAACAAATCTGAATTAGCAATACAGTGGATCTCACAAACCACACTGTTCAACCTCATTGTAGGTGAGTGTCTCCACCAACTCGAACTAATATTATCTACCTTGCGTTTCTACATTTAGCTGTTTCATTTCAGTTGAAAGTTCCAAGTAGCCGTCCTGTTGCGTACCAGTAATAAGGCCGAACAACATGACAGTGTATCAGACAAGGAAAGAATTCGAAAGTACTGGGAGAAGAAAGACCATTGTGGAAAAGTATACGTCATCTCTCAGATTTGAAAAATGCTTGCGGAATCGTTCATCGCGAAGAACAAGTAGCTGATTCTCGTAACAGATGAAAGGAAAGTAATCACATAACAACAAACACTGAAGGCTCAGAAGCAGGTACAAATTCTTCTAATTGTAATTTACAGGGTGTTTAAGATTGGTGAAATGAGTGCATTACTGTCGATGATTTCAAACATACGTCAATCAAGTAAAAAATTGATTAAATTGAAAGTGTGGTAAATCACAAAAAGTCATTGTACTGGGAAACAAAGATAAACTATAAAGTCAACTATTTTCAAATTTCAATTTTGTTTGACATAACCTGCAATAATTAGATTCTTACACCATCCCCATTCTTATAAGTTTGTTAATCAGTGGCAGATCTATGGAAGCAGGGGACCCCCCTTGGGCCGAAAAATGGGGGGGGGGAACATTGCGAAGACATTGAGTTTTTCTCCTGTTTTTGGGTATCTGCAGCACCCCTGTCTATAATGTTCATTTTGAAGCGATTTAATCACATTATGAAACTTGTCTTCAGAAACTATTTAAAATGACATCCATCTTGGTTTCTTAGGGGGCGGAGGTGGAAAAAGTTTAATTTCCAAAACACCCTTCTTGGAAAATTCCTAGATTCGCCACTGTTCTTAATTACAATTATTTCAATTGTGAACTTTGTTTAGGTATCATTGATGCACCAGATATAACCTCATCACTTCTAACATGAATAATACTAACACTGAGAATGGGATAGCAATTGATTTTTCTCAGTGTACGCACCACAATGATTACAGCCATTGTGATAAAGAGCTTCAGTCCGCTCTATTGACTTTTGATAAGACTACTGATGATGTGATGGGTAACTAAAGCGCTACATAAAGGCTGTTACTTCCAATCAAAAATTCATCGCTTCTAAGTATTAATAATATGTTGTTCCAGTTCCTATTTGACCATAATATTTGTATTATTAATATCATCGCTTAACGTGATTTATTGGGGATAATTATTTTTAACATTTTATTACCTACCCTCTCTTTATCTGCCATTCAGAGACTCTATTTTTTTCATTCTTATCTTATTAATGGACTCATTATTTTAATATTCTCTTCTTTTTTCGCCATTCAAGCCCCCTAGTGTATTCGTTTTTGTTTTCTTCTTTACATACATACATGTTCGCACTTGTGAGTAAGTTGAATCTCATATTATTAAGTTTTGAGTATCCCAATTACTGTAACTATTTTCATTTAATACATGTATTAATTTACCCACAATAATGTATTTTGTGCATTTTTTTTCGGCGGGGGGATTTTTTTACCCCAGTTACTTATTTTTAAAAAGCTTTATTTTCAATAAACTTTGTTAACAAATCTGTAGATATTATGTACATCACGTCAAAAAGAGATCAGAATTGAAATGTTTTACTACACATTTTTTTGACGTCGCTTAGTGGATGTCAAAAATTTCCTCTATATTGACATCAATATAGTGTCAAAAATATGTCAAAATTAGAATTGACCAATTTTTGACGTCAAATGTCCGTCAACTATCACATGAATATTGATGTCAATTTAGTATCAAAAATACATCAAATATTTTAATGACCCAATATTGATGTCAAAAATGCATCAAAAATGCATCAAAAAACCTGTCAAAAGGGCGGACGTTTTTGGATGTCTAGTAGACGTCAATATTGCGTCAATACAGATGTCAATTTCACGCGTCAATGTGACATCAATAATGCGCATTTTTGATGTCAAAATCGTGTCAATCTGGTTAATGGGGTAGGTAATAGGTATACAGGGTTAGTCAGTTTTCCTTGCGCCATAGGAGAATTCCGTTACAATGAAGATCTGTTATCGGTTTCGTCGCTATTCACGAATAGCGTGTAGCGCGCCTAACCAATAACAGAGCGTACTGTTATTTTTGGTAGGTAATACATTGAGTCATACTTTGTTCAGCCTTCGGAGTTTTTCTATGGCGGAAGGAAAACTGACCAACCCTGTATACGTACTAACGAGTATAACGACGTGCTTCGTTGTTGTTTTTTTTTTTTTACCTTGCAGAAGTAATCTGAAAGTAAATACGGTCCAAATAACGCAGTATTTCCGTACTGATAAGTGTTTAGAAGGTGAATACGAATTCGAGAGTTTCATGTCAACTCCACATTCGAATAAAGGCCAATTTAATTTATCGTTATGTAAGTATAACTATCAACGATTATACAAAATGTGGCAGTTTCTATAAAAAGGGGTAACTTTGTCCATCGATCAAAGTCTCAGAAAACGCGAAAAAAGAAAAACAAAATTTTTTGGTCGAAAAATCAATTTTGAGATTTTGGTTGATTTCTATAGAAAAAACATCGCAGTAATGGAGAAATAAAATTTACGCGTATGAGAGAGAAGAGGGAGAGAGAGAACGAGAATTATGAAAGAGAATGAGAAAAGAATGCGAATGTAGTTCACGAATAAATCCAATGTTCTGAATTGTTACCACACAGAAGAGCGAAAAATTACCTTTCCAACAAGCCCTCGTCGAGGCTGGTAACGAGATTCCGCGGCGAGTTAGGGCCGCTTGACGGAGTGGGAGAAAAAGGTGTGTCTAACTTTAAACGCGTTTTTTTTTTCCAAAAAAAAAAGTGTTTTCGCGCGTTCTTGTTACACTCATCTTTGACCGCTTGTATCTCCGGAACAAAAAACCCTACAAATCTCGCCGATAGCTTGTTGGAATGGGCCTTCATTCCTCTATTATGTACTTTCCATAACTCAAAATTCGTCGGATCGACAAAGTCACCTCTTTTAATAGAAACTGCCACATAATATTGTCTGTAGTTTACGGATATTGAGAGCGTTATTCGAAAGGCAGCCAACATCAGGTAAAAACAGACGCACGCAGTTCTGACCAGCTGACGAACCAGTCGGCCAATCAGACAGACAGAGAAAGAGATGGACTGATTAACTGACAGTGCAGTCGAATATATAGGGAGGCGTGGTGACACGAGCAAGAAAGGTATACCGCAGAAGGTTGACCCGCTTTGCCCCTGGTTATTGTTTTGAAAAAATAAGTTAAGTTTGGTGTTGTACTAGAGAAATGTGTCGACTGAGAATGATTCCCATATTTTCTGTACGAGGAGAAATAACGAATCACTTCCACCTAGGCGGGCTGTCTTCGAAGCTAATTTTCCCTCTCATCCAAATCTGCAATTATTACATATTTAGTTAGTAGCTTTTTCGCTATTGTTCAGGTTGGCCGAGGAAATAGCGAGTTGGACTCGGAATCCGGAGGTGCCGGGTTTGAGCTCAGGTAGCAATTCGCTCCATTTCGACCTAGGCCGATTTCTCGGCAAGATGAAAAGAGGGCTAAGACAGCCCTAACAGCCTCCCCGACGTCTCTGCAGTAATGCTCGAAAGGGCGGATTCCAGGACTCAGGTTGAGAGTACAAAATTAGAAAAAGAAGGTGCCATATCCGATGCCGGAAGATGGCGGTCGCGGTTTTTGACGCACGACTTTCCTGGGCAGGTTAGTCGGGGTAGTTTGCTGTTACTTTCCCCACAGTTTGTTGCGTTAGAGTTTTCCTTCTCTGTGCCGGAGAGTGTGCAACCACAGATCGCTTACTAGCCACGTGTTTTCACAACGTTGAGTAAGCTAGCCACGACATGCACGCGACAGTCCTAATCTTTTAGATCCGGTGGTAACACGCCCTGTGATTGTAGGGCCTTGTTCGTTTGAACTGGCGGGGTTACAGGACGCGTGTTATCTTTCCACCTCGATTGATACTGTAGTCGCTGTGTTCGCTAGGATGATAGTGGGGGTATTCGAATATCACTAGCTTTCCGGCGTTGGTGGGAATCGAACCCGAGACGTAAGGATTGCAAAGCGGACCCGTTAACCACTCGGCCACACAGTGACTGAACCTAATATCGTATTCAAAAAAGTTGGTAATTTGATAAGCTCGCGTAGTTTTAGGCCGATCTAGAAAATAAGTTTTTGCGCGATTTTTACGCATTGAACAACTTTCTCGCGTACTTCGCAGCCTATTTTAATTCTAAATAATTATCAACACGTTAACTTTGGTTCGATACCCTTGGTCAAGGACTGATGTAATCGGCGAAACATAAGAAACGTTGACAGTATGTTTTAAATTTTTTCGCAGACGAGCTATATCAAACTACTACGTTCAGTAAGCCAAGAAATTCTAAGTCAATCAAAGTAAACGCCGATGTTCAAAAAATCGGCGATCTAAAATTGCATATCAGCAATCTAATGGGAGGCAGAACACACCTGGGTAAGTGTTACAGATGTGTGTGACTTATAAATGTTGGGTATCTAGGTAAGAGCGACATGGTCCAAATACTCGTACGTATTCGTAGACCGTAATCTATCATCGTTATCACCTAGCCAGTGCATTTCGATCTATCGAGTTTTGTTAATTAATCAACAAGTATGTAATTAGAACACATTTTCATTACTTCATAGGTATATTACATTCGACAAAGAGAAGAGTATAATTTTGATTTTATATCCTACACGTACAAAAGCGTAACTTTAAGTACATTATTAGGTTGGGATGAAGGAGTTCTAAAAGCTGCGTCATAACAGCTTGTCTCCTCGAATCACACATTTTCTTCTAGTTCTGAGATCTGTCGAGGATTTCATTCTTCAATGATTCCCCTTTTCGAGCCCAAAACACCTAAAAAAAAAATCATTTTAGCAAGTCCGTAGTGTTTCTCTTTGATCCAATTTTTTCAAAGCGAAGAATTACTGGTAAACAATAAAAAATCGAAAAACGAAAGTGCTCGAGTTGGTTTCTAGTGTATTCGCCCCCCCCCCTAAAAAAAAAAATTGAAAAAAATTAAAACATTCTCGGTCACATTAGGCTCCCAAAGCTTCAACTCCGTACTGACATATGACACCAGTTTTTCTTACATATTCATTTCAAGCTCAAAGAGGTCCGGCTGAATAGCTCTCTAATCATAGAATCAATTTTAATGGCTTTCAGAAAATAGATGCCAAATTTCAGGGTTCTTGACGAAGCAGAAGACAATTTTCGTGAAAATTTTCAGCTATCAGTTACACTACGAAGAAAATCTCAATTTTACCAAAAGAGCATATTCATTGATAAGCTTTCGAAAAACTCTACTATTTTTTTGTTTTTTTCCCAATCCTCCTGTTATTTGGAGGGGGGAGGGGAGAGGTGAAAAACATCTCGCACCTTCATTTTTAACGACGAAACAAATAAAATTTTGAAGTGGTTAAGGAGGTGTAAGCTATTATTCGAGCCCCACTCAATCAGTTTGATGATGCCATAAGACCGTTTTATGGAAAATAATCCCCCAGACAAAGAGGCATATTCTGAATATTATACTTAGTAGACTTGAAAACTCTAATGAAAATTCTTAATTTGGTTTTCTTTTTGAAAACAAAACCAAACGGAACGTATAGATAGAATTTCGGATAGGGACTCGAGCAATTTTGTTTTTTGATCATGCCTATCAAGCAGTAGGATTCTTTCCCTTCTCCTCCCTAGCTTTTTGAACTTTTCAAATACATACTAAAAAAAAAAACAACAACAACAACTGCGGTACACATTTTGTGTCGAAAATGCAAAGACCTTATCGATAATTCTGTACCATTTTAGGTCATATTCGGATAGTCTACAGTCTATACCCGTGTTTTTCCCTCTGACTCCTGATGCGATACTCGAAAAGGGGTAGTCTCCGGGGCTGGGGCTGCGGTGTCTCGGGGGCCACTTTGGCACGCATGCATCGCCATACGTCCCACCACACCATATCCGTGTTTTACCCATCCTTTTTTGTGAACTCGGGAGCATCTCATGGGATGGCACCAATCTGAACATCGATCATGTAGCCTTTCAGAAGTCATACATTAAATTTTGTGTTTCCGCAATCGAGCACACAAAATAGTGTTCACCAATTATCCGCATGATGCAAAATTATCCAGTGCTAAAGAAGTTGCGTACGTACCTCGAAAACAGTAGGAATTGTGACTGTTTTTTCATGCTGCACGAGTAGGAAAATAGCGTGCAGATGAAGATGATACTTGATGCACTAGGTTCGAGCAGGCCATTACAGGTATAATCGAGTCAATTATTATTTCTAACGATCCGACGATTTTGGATTCTCGTTTTATACCAAATGTTTTATCAAAAACAGAGTCGAATTTCTTAATTTTTATTACTATCGAGCTCTCGGTCTATGGGCTCGGAAAAGATTGTTATCTGTACGTAGCAGAGGTATCCAGTAGCGGAAAGGTAGGTGAGGGTATTGTTTATGTGCTTATGGGAGCTGGAAAAGACCAAGATTCGACCACGGGGGACGCGGTGACAGTTACAAAGGCAGGTGAGAGAGGGGTATGAGAAGAGGTGGTACACAGTGAGAGGGCCTTTTAAATGAAAGGGGCGTCGTTAAAAAAAAATTACCAAAACGCGCAGATCAAATGATAAGAATGCAGAGATAAATCGGCAAATTTCCACAAAATTTTTCAGCATTTTAGTATTATTGAACTTTCTTCTCATTGTACATTAAAACATCAGCTGTTACACGCGGCAACATGTAGCGTAGTGTAAGTCATGCAACTTTTTATAAGAGTGCTTCTTTTCATCATCCTACGCAGAATATTCGGAACTGTTTCAGCAACTCTTCGAATATATGGGTAGTCAGTCACACATTCGGTTTGCGAGATTTTATCAGTAGAAGTGCGGTAGCTTTCTTTTTGTAGTTTAATTTTCTATCTCACTCTTTCTTCTTCTTTCTCGTACACATACACGTGGGCACACACACAATATTTGAAATTTTTATTTGGAAACGAGTTCGGCAAATTGGGCGGAATGTATTACTGTTCATACTCGTAATTACAATTTCGTGCAATCGAATCGTTTATGTTGCAGAAAATCTGCTAGACAGGATGATTAATTCGCCGGCGTGGAGACCGGGTTTCGTTATCGTAAGGCCGTTAGTCAATGAAATGCTCTCAATGGCATTCACGGAAATGTACAACCGGGTGTTCAATAATTTCGATTTCAACGAAATACTTCCGGCAGCCTGAGAGCAGCCGCCGATGAGAATTTGCTTCGTACATCGCAGTCCATCCTCGTGACTTTCAGAGATAAGGTTTCGACGATATTTCCATTAACATTTTATTTTTCATTTTTGGCCTTTTTTGTAAGCAACGCCACCATGTACACACACACGCGTATTATTTACATAACGCCATAGTTGGTTCAAACCCCACATTCGTTGCTTTCTGACGTAACCAGTTTCCAGATCGATGGAGATAAATTTAAGAATACTGTCCAAACGATATCGAAGGTAATAATTAAGTTGGAATAAAATTGGTTGGTGTAACAGACTTTGAATTTTGTACATCTAGACGATGCCAGTTAAATACGTGAAAATAAGATACGTTTGATTGCCTTTACAAGAAAGAAAAGTATAACTTACCTCAGGAAAATGATAATTAAGTGTGAGGTAAAAACTGTTTATCAAGCACGTGCCGATATAAATCCGCTGTCAAACAGTTTGTAACTCGATTTAATTGTTCCAAATTGAGTGTCTCATATATGCACACTTGACCTAAGTGACCAAAACTTTTTTTTCAGGAGAGCGATCTGAAAATTATAAATAACGCTGTGTTATATACATACGAGGCTCAAATTAGATATTCCGTGTGTAGGGTGTGCCAATTCACGTTTTCTTCTTCTGTATTCCAAAGGCTGATATGTCATCATCAGTAGAGATACCCTAAATGAGACTTGTCTCTTGTGGTCTTGTAGTTATAGTCGAGAGTAGTACCGTATGGTAAACCTGTTTAGTCTCGTTAAGGCGGAGGTCTGGAAGAGCTGCATCCAACCAACAATCACACATTATGGGGCACAGACTTGGACTCTCACCAAAACCAATTTAAACAGATTTCGAACGACACAAAACTCCATGAACATCAGAATAAGAGATAAGATAAAAATGTCGGAAATTAGGGCAAAAACAAGACTACGGAATACTGGAGAGGTAATGTGTGGTGGGATGTATGGCGATGCACGCATGCCAAAGTGGCCCCTACGACACCGCACCCCCGGCCACAGGAACTACCCTTTCGAGTATCGCGTCAGTGACCGGAGGGACGCCTTGGGGCTGGGCCCGAGCCCCCATTTCTCCGTGCCGGAACGGTGCGTGCGTCCTACCAGGGCCACCATGGGGTTCCCTACTGACCGATGCCCGCACTCCCTGAGCGCTCGCCTGGAGATTTCAGGTCCTCCACGGCCGGACGCGCTGCCTGGAGAGGTAATTAAGAGCCTGAAGTGGAGCTATGCTGGCCATATTTGGAGGAAAGAAAACGACAGATGGGGGGAAAATGTGGAAGGATGGACCCCAAGAAACTACAGGATGGGAAGGGGGCCCATAACACGTTGGAGGGACGAAATATATAAATTTCAGGGTATAAAATGGAGAAGGAGCACCCATGAAAGAGAAACATGAAGGGAAAAAGGGGAGGCTTTTGCCCAACACTAGGCAGTGTGTAGCAAGTTGGGAGAGGATGGAAAAGGAGAGACGTACTGATCGGGGCGCAAGAGACCTGATTAAGGGGGAGCAGTTGTAAAACAAACGCTTAATTTTTTTTTTTTAGTTTAATCTATAATCCAAACTTCCAATCGCGGAAGGGAATATATGTAACAAGAAATGACACACTCTAAAGCTGTTAAAATAAATAAATAATAAAGAACCTTACCTAAGCTTCTATGAGACTTGAAGTCTGAATAAATATTTGACGAATCTTAACAAGTCTCCATAAAGCTTGAATAGAGCCTAGACAAGCCTAAATCAGTCTCAATGAATCTTAAATCGTTTCGATGTGTTTTGAAAGTGTTCTACGGATTTTCAATAAGTATTATTGTCTTCACAATACTCTTGCTCAGTTTTACATAGTCTATTGATTCTCGACAATGTATTGTGCTTTAAAAAAATCTGGATGACTTAGTCTGAATCAGTCTCAGTGACCCTGAAAACCATATACTGCAAAAATCAACACGTCTGTCGATGTACTTTCTAGGTTCAAGATATGCAAACATTGATTATGAACTAAGGTTGTAGGCAATATAGTTGATTTCCCTATGAAAGATAGACCGCTACTAGAACTGGCAATGAAAGATAATGTACCACTAATATTCCGATAATCAAGTATTTAAAAATCAAATATTTAGTTACATTTAAAAGGTTTTTAACAAGCCAGGTTGCTTTGCGACCTAGTAGTAGGGTCGGCCTTTCAGCTGAAGTCTGGGCGGCTATTCCACTAACAAACTTCGAACAAACAGTACGATCGCACTTGGACGCTGTTAAGCGTAAGGGAACCAACCAGCAAAATCTGTTTTTTGAGAACACGTGATTCTAAGTTCAAGAACATAGGCGCAAATAGTGGGAGCTTAGCCCCCAAACTTCTAAATAGCCTCCCCCCGGTGTTTTCGAAAAGCGCAAAGCCGAAAGTAGTGAAGGTGAAAAGCGCATTTGCGCTTTTCGACTCAAGCGAGAGTGGCTCATTTTGCACTTTTACACTACAGCGAAAGAAACCGTCGAACCGTCCACTGAAGAAAGAATATGTGGAGCGTCTTTAGTACATTAAAGATACCTAAGCTATGTATCAGGCGGGGAATATCGCCAGACGCAAGTACATTAAACGAGTAGGCTTCAAGTTTGCCCCGACAACGCTATTGTAAATATTTTTAAGTGATGCTCTTTTGATTTTCATTTGAAACTGATTATTTGATTAAAATTAAAATTTGCGCTTTTGTGAAACTGATTATTTGGCTAAAATTAAAATTTGCGCTTTTACACCGTCAATCATTACTGAACTTTGCGCTCTTCATTTATTCCTTCTCCCTCCCTTTTTGCGCTTCTCAATTAGTGATTTTGCGCTTTTTTCATACAAATTGACAAATTTTGCGCTTTTCCTATACAGCCTGACGCTTTCATAACAGTTCCAGAGCTGAATTGGAAACATTGGAGGCCGACGACCTTCTCTCGTCTTCCTTCCCACCCATGTGTCCTCCACGTAATCCAGGATGGCGTATGCTTCTGCAGGAATGACTTGCTGGGTCTGCTGCTTCTATAACCGCAGCGTCAGCGATATGATTATGTTGAAGATTGCATCTCGAATCGTCAATTTCTCCAGCGACTGTCGTAATTCGAGCTCTGCAGCCAGTTCTTTGATCAGGGCTTATTTTAGTGTGCAGCTGGACACATTCTGTGTAGTCGGCAAAACTGGATGTGCAGTTGGCGGAAAAAGTGTGCAGTTGCTAAAATGTCTGGCCTGTAAAATGTAAGAAATCAAAAAGTAAAAAGTATCTGTAATTAAAATAAAAAATCAAAATTTTAAAAATTATGTAATCTAAAATGTGAGAAATAATTAAAATGAAATCTCAAAATTTAAAAAATTATATAATCTGAAATGTGGTGACCTAGTCGGCTAGTCCTAGATATTACAAATATTGAGTAAGACGCGCATAGTGCGTCTTTTACAAGTGAGGTTGCCGTTTTGTGCAGTTGGCGAACTTCCTTAAAATAAGCCCTGTCTTTGATAATTATTGCACATGTTGGTCCATGACGAGACGCGGTTGACCACGCTTCGATAATATGTAGTTCACCATCGTAGAGAAACACGTTTAAACAACGGCGGAAAAGTTAATACTGACAGAGTGATAGTAGCTTTAGCAGTCGTAAACTATACCCTGAAGATTACACGTCCGGCTTTTATCTTCCATACATGTTTCTACAAGGCCTACCTGTTTCGTGTACCATAACTCACTATTCTCTTTGGCATTTCAACTTGCACTGCATTCGTGATTCGACAATTTTTTTCATTTTTCGAGCCGGTGAAAATAATTTTTTTCAGGTGAATCATCCTCTCGGTGAATGTGTTCATCGGTGGAAGAAATCGGTGAACCTTCTCCCGGTGAAATGTCTTTCGGTGAACATGGCTGGCACCGTTCCATTTCACCATTCTTTAAAATAATCGGAAGTCTATCAACTGTTTCATGGGTTGTTAATTCTGGTAAAAGCTTACCATCCCAATGGACAACTACCGTATTTAAATCAATGTTTTAACGTTTTTTTTTTTTTGGTTTCAATTTGTGACGAGCTCGTTGAAGTGACGTTCTGTTCAATACCAAACAGTGGCGGATCCTAGGGGGAGGGGGCTAAAAGGGCCATAGCCCCCCCCCCAAAAAAAAAGTAATCCTAGATCCGCCAGTGTATAAAATAAAATAAAACAAATTTTGTTTGCTCTTTTCTTCTCCAACAAGTAGCCCCCCCCCCAAGTGTAATCCTGGATCCGCCACTGATACCAAATTATCCAAACCGTGTTCCAAGTCATCTGCTTGTGCAGAAATGACGTGTAGGTATGTATAGCTTGCCGATCACACTTACTTTGCCCTTTTTCAGAGCAGAAATCCAACGTTCAGTAATTATTTGCTGACTACCTCGCTCCTTAAACCATACGCCGTGGGAACTAGTCAAATCACGCCGCCTGGTTCACCCGAGACCCGAGATATAGCAATGAGACGCGACGCGCTTCTTTTGTTTCAAAACTTCAACACGTTTGTGGCACGGATTAATGTTAATCAGTTAGGTTAAAATTTTGAGGGAATTATTTTTTCATAGGATGTGGTAGCACTCGAAAATTTCGGATTTTTAATTTCAAGGGTCACTCGAATATTCCCTGTTATTTAGCCTTGAAGTGCAGAATTATTGAATTTTCCCCGAAGATCGGGAAGATAGGAGCAGGGACGTACCGAAGAGTTTTTCCTGGAAGGCGGGGTAAAATTGTGAAAGTCCCAATTGACTCAACTCATAATTTCCTAGTATCAAAACAAAAAAAAAAACAAAAAAACATTTTTTGACATGTTGGATTTCATTTTTCCAACTGACTCGCTACTCATATTTCCTAAGTATCAAAGTAAAAGAAGAAAAACCTTTTGACTTGATGGATTTTCCCAACTTTTCAACTCAATTCCAAAGTATCACAGCAAAGAAAGAAGAAGAAGAAAAAAACAACTTTTGGATTGTTGGATTTTCCAAACTCCGCCTGACTAAAATGGTAAATTTTCCCTATTGCTGAATGAAAAATGCCTACAGGCCACCGCGGCAACTTCTGTGTAGCGTACGTAGCAGATGCTACACATGGAAAAATTTTGCTGCACATGGAAAAATTTTGCTGCACATGAGATTTAGAAAAAAATATATATATTATTATACAAGGTGCTAAAGTAAGCGATTAAGTTTTCCAATAAATAACGTTTTTTGTTATGCTACACGCGGAAAAAATCTAGGTTGCCGCCTCTGCCTACAGAGGGGATGGGGTATGTTTAAATTACACAAGCCAAAACAATTTCAGCCTAATTTTGTTACTTATCAGCCAGCCTCTCATAAGCTCCCTTCTTCAGAACGACTATTTATTGCGCTTTTATTCCAACTAACAAATAATACAGCCAAAATCAATAGCAGAACAATCTTAGCTGACGCCATCTTGAAATTAACAGTCTAGATGAGCGAAAAGTACAATATCGCAATAATACAAATACAACAAAAGATCAAACCAAATTAAATTCTATCGGAATTTCCGTCTCTTTTATACGCAGTTGACATTTTTATTTACTTTTTATTTGGTGTTGTGGGACGTATGGCGATGCACGCATGCCAAAGTGGCCCCTGAGACACCGCACCCCCGGCACCGGAAACTACCCTTTCGGGCATCGCATCAGTACCGAGGGGAACGCTTTGGGGCCGGGCCCGAGCCCCCCTTTTTCTCCTTGCCGGAACGGTGCGCGCGTCCTGCCAGGGCCACCACGGGGTTCCCTACTGACCGAGGTCCGCGCTTCCAGAGCACTCGCCTGGAAATTTCAGGTCCCCCGCAGCCGGACGCGCTGCCTCTTCCTCTTCACTCACTCATCGTGTGAGACTCTCCCGATTGAAGCTCCAGCCCTTGCACTGCGGGCGAGCTCTGCTCCAGCCCTGGTGCAACGGGCGAGCTTCGCTGGATGGTATCCGCCGCCGCAGTAGCAGCAGCAACATCCGCTTCTCGTCCTTGCGTCCTTTGTCTCGACCACTCAGCCTCCATCTTCCGTCGCATGATGGCCGAAACGAAACCCGACACCCGGTTCCAACCGCTTCGGCTCCTCAACAGCTCCGGGACCAGGGTGTCCGGCGCAAGACGGTCGATCACGCCGTCTCCGGGATCGATCGTGACCGCCCCGCGCCTCTCCTCATCCCAGGCGTCGCACTCGAACAGCGTATGCCATGGCGTGTCCTCCTCTCCGCTTGCACAATGGGTGCACTCGGCGCTCCCCGCCAAACCAATCCGGTGCAGGTACGAGCCGGTTTACTTTTTATTTACGAAAAATTATGACCGTATTAACTAATTATTTCAGCTTGTGGCAGTCAAGTTATTGCTTTACAGTGTACTCAAGTGGGGTCGCATTCATATTCTTGCTGAATTATAGCAATTAGTTCAATACACAAAAGCGAAAACAGCGAAGTAATTGAACATAGTAGTCAACCTATTTATTTACCGAAGTGGACGTCATTAGAAAGGGGTGTGGGGTGTTTTTAATTTTCCAACTGTAAAATTGCAATTGGGTTACTAACAAAATGATAAGATTGAAAACCGAACAAAATTTACTCATTAGATTTTGCCAACGACGGACCCTTCTGTGTCACCTCGTAAAGATTTCTAAAATCAACGAGCATAGAAAAACTGTTCCTCATGTTCTCAATTTTGCCAATCAATGCCACAAATATGTATTTTCAAATTTATCCCTTACTGATGGTGATTCTCAATACATTCGGGACTGACTAGGTGTGAGTCTTTGTAAAAAAATGGCAAAATTATTCAGCAAAATAAGAGCAAGGAGCGTAGTTGCATCCTAAAATCAGCTATTCTTGTTGTTTTTAATAAATATAGTAATCAATTATGTATTATATTCATCCTATCTAACTTTCCGAAGGCGATCAAATGTGTGCTGATTCACTTATACCTACGAGGACTAATCAAAAAGTTCGCGCACGCTCGCGATAGAGCATCTCCAATGGAATGAAATGAATTCGATTACCTAGCAGGCGAAACATACAACATTCCTCTACCTTTCTCACGCAAGTGGTTTGAAAATTGCATACACTCAGGCTGCAGGCGAAACATTTTAAACAATCACTTTTGTCTCCCCGTGACGTTTTCAAAAAAAAAATTGTGAATAAGTTAAAAATGTATTTTATTGAAAATAGTTTTTGTACAAGGTGTTCACTATCAATCTCCTTCGAAATATTCACCGCCTGCATTGATACACTTGCGCCATCTTTCCTTCCATTGCTCAAAACATCTCCTGAAAAAGGCTTTGTCGAAACCTTGTAACGCTTCTCGCACATTTGCTTTAATTTCTTCGACTGTTTGGAACCGTTTTCCTTTCAAGGGCATCCTCAGTCGCGGAAATCGCCCAAAATTACATGGGCTGAGGTCGGGGGAATACCGTGGCTGTGGCAAGACCGCAATCGTCTGCTCCTCTCATCATCCTGTAATGACTGTCTTCCTGCACGAAGACGCTGAGCCCATTTATTCACACATATTTTTTTCGACACACTTTCTTTATACGCTTCTTCTAACATTTTCCTGATCTCAACAACACTTTTATTCAATTTCACTAAAAATTTAATAACTTCAAAATCCGTCATTTTTACGATTTCCCAAGGGCATCAACTTCAATATACTGAGAATGTCACGCCGCGACACAACCCGTTCTCTTCCTACTGCTATCTCTCGGCTGTAGTGATGTAACGATATGAATTCATATCGATATAAACTCATATCTATCTATATATATATATATATATATATATATATATATATATAAATATATATATGCTACGGTAAAGGTAAGCCCATTTCTGGAAACGCCAGTATCTTTGTGAGACCCGTTTCGACGTTGCGAGACCCAGTAGCGGACTCGGAACGTTTTGCCGTGTTGTCCGGTTTTCCTGCGGTACCTCCCCCCAAGCAGTACGTATACGCATTTTCGTATGGGCCTCGGAACGTCTCTAGAGTACCTTCAATTATACAGAAATAGTTCGCGCACCTTTACACCAGAGGGCGCTGTTCACGTAGTGTGTATCAATCCGAGACCCAGTAAAGTATAAGGTATTCCGAGACCCATCACATCGGCAACATGTCGTGGTAAATTAATGTGCGTCTGACAAAGTCCAGGCTACGGCTTACATTTTTCAGCAATCAATTCCGTAATGGAAATATTGTTTTAGAATCAAAATTAAAGGGGTTTTGGAACTATTTTCAATGTTAGAACCGTGGCAAGAATTTTTTCAAAAGGCCTCTTTTAGACCTGGTTAAAGGTTGTCTTGTTGTGGTTTTTTTTTTATATTATTTTTTTGCTCGTCTGCACCGATGAAAATACGTAGTCACGTATAAAAGTTCACGTTACGTCTAAGGTTTCTACTTTGGAAATACTTCCGGTGCGTATGATGACAAAAAAAAAGGTTAATACTGGACCTGGACGCGGTTACCTTAATTCGAAAATTGGTATTTCAGAGGCAACTATTGCTGTAATTTCATTTTTACTGTGTCAAGTTCAACACGGAGAAAAAGGCACCATACCTAAACAATTGTACCACTTATTAGAAACTGATATGGTTTCTACCTATCTTATTAAATTTTTGTCATCGTCTGTGGAAAGGACAAGTTTAAATGGTCAAACTGAATATAATTTCAAATCTATTATTTATTGTATGTACAAATCTATGTGATGTCTTGTAAGAGTCGTTGAAACAACTAGAAGAAATTATTCAGGTCTAGGCAGCTCCTACTAAAAATAGCTTAGCTGATGTAAATTCAAAAATAATAATAGAAATAATTACGATCAAAAAGGAGAATTTATGCAATGATAGTCTACTAAATATTGCCGAACTGTACTACACAAAATACACAAAATGGATAGTATAATAAAGAGAGTTAAACTGTTTAGGACGTACTACCCAGTACCTACATAGCGGACTAATTTTTGCCAGACTGTCTCACGCAAGGTATTATTCAGAATCATCGAAAAGAAACTGCCAAACTGATTAGGAGAGTTTTTTGTATATTTCGTCAGGTACCTAATGTGCAAGAGGCAGATCAGTGGCAGTCACAAAACTGCCACAAGTGCCATGAAGTGGCAAAATGAGTTCCGGTAAAAAATACATTTTAATGCCCAGAAGTTGTTCCACCCCTTTTTAATACGCCTCATAATTTCTTTATCGCTTTCTTCGAAAATAATAATCTGTCCCACAGATCTTCGATTTCCGTTACCTCCTCTATCTCTTGCCCATCGATTATCAGATTTTTAATTTCCCTCTTCCGATTATTTTTGATTTGCTACCATTCAGTTTCAGGCCAGCTTTTTTGCATTCCCTCAATAGCTTTTCTGCCATTTTCTTCAACTCCTTACTATTTTTTGCAAATAAGATAATATCGTTTGCGTACCTTAAATTACTTAGAAATTCTCCATTTATTTCTAGTCCCCTTCTTTTCCAGTTTAGATTGCGAAATACTTCTTCCAAAATGAATTTTAAGAGGTTTGGGGACAAGATATCCCCTTGTTGAACCCTGCTCCCAATTTTGAATTCCCTCCCTTTGCTTTTAAGGCTGGCTCTTGCACTCAAATTTGCATAGCAATTCTGTATATGACTTTAATAAACCCACTTTCAATTCCCTTATTTTCCAGTGCTTTCAACATATACAGGGTGCCCCAGTTTGGATGGGAAAGCCGAGAGGTGGTGATAATACTCGCCGAGACAAACAAAAAACCTTAGTACCATTTTTTCGAATTCTCAAATCGGAGGAAATTAAGTGTACCTGAAAGTGTACCCGCTAAATTTTTGAGATAGAGTAAAATGTTGTTGATGAAACTTGAACTACTTTTAATTTCCAACAAAAAACGTGAAGTAACATTTGGCCTATCATTGAAATTGAAGGCGCTATACAACATCAAAAAATGATTAAAATTTGAAAATTCTCCCCTAATTTAGGGGGAGGGAGTAATTTATGTCAGATGAAGTGCTGAGCTAGGGACTTCAACAAGCCATCATTGATTGAATTTGGTTCAGTGTATCCAAAGTCATTACGTATCCAAAGTCATTACCATTAATTTTTCGAAAAACAAATTGCAAACTAAATTTTAAAAAATCTTCTAAAAATGCAGGGGAAGTTGATTACGAAGAAGTGCATGTAGAATAATTTGCCTACGCGAGGAATACAGGCGTAACGAGAGGTACCGACCGCGCAACAGTACCCACGGATTGTATTTATGTTACGAAGAACCGCACAAAGAGAGAGACCATAATTCGTGAATCCTGTTGTACAAGGCAGCGCAGATACATAGAAAGGTTTATGTGGAAACTGTATTAAAAGCAAGACTGTATTCAAGCTTGTCGATGAAAAACGTTATTGTATTAACTTGTTAGGCAAAATTTAGAACAAGCCTACAGGCGACCAAAATTTTAAAAAAAATGTTCAAATCGTCCACCATTTACATTTTGACATAATTGCACGCGAAAAAATAGCAAGTTGATACAGTAGTGTTATCCTTATCCATTAACACAACAGGAGCCACACAGCGGCCAGCGGCGCGCTGCAAGGACGCGCCCTAGTGGCACGGAACCTGGTACACGTAGTGCCACGTTAGGTCCAGTCCTCCAGTCTATCTAAATTCTTAGTCTATGCTTGGTCTATGCTGACGAAATGTAAACAACACTTGGCTTATCCCTGGGAATGTTATCAAAATTGCCGAAATGTAAGTTGTTTTTACTCATTTATTCTTGAACAATGTTTCGTCTTCGTTTAAACTCTTATCAAAAAGTGAGAAGTGAGTTCCCGAAAAAATATCCGAATGTCTGGATGCCGAACAAGACTTCCATTATGCGTAATTGCGTATGCGTTCAAAGTTTCAAAAACAAGTTCGTAAATGTAGGTACAGTAGTTCTTTCCGGAGAAAAAGTGTGCGAAGTTAAAACTGTTATGAAAAAATTCCCAGCCAGATCATTGAATAAAGCTCGACAAGAAGTCAATCTATCGTATGGAAGCATGCATCAAGCTACACAACTGTTAACGATGAAACCATATTATTGAGGATTAGCAGTTGATTTCGCGGAACGAGTTCAGCATTGTCCACTGTAAATGGTTCCTTCGCTTCACACGTAACGTGAATATCCTGAACTCTGTATTCTTCGGCGATGAAGCCTGTTTTCATCGTTTCAGTTGAACGGTTACATCAATTCCCAGAATACGCGTTGATGGTCAGCTGAAAATCCGCATCAACTAATCGAAAACCCGTTGCACTCTGCGAAAATTGGAGTATGTTGCGGAATTTCACACAGTAAAATTATAGGTCCTGCATTCTTCTCCACTACAGTTGATAGCGAACGATGTCAAGAATTAATTCGTCAGTTCATTTCGCTACTCGCATCAGAAGATCGAGATTGTCGATTGCCCCAAGATAATACAACATGTCATGTTTCAAATGATACTCTTGAATTCTTAAAGGAATTCTTCGGTGAACGGCTGATCTCGAATAGTCTATGGCATCCTCGTTCGCCTGATTTTAACCCGCTAAGTTTTTCTTTGGGGCTATCTCAAAGACCGAGTTCACCACAGCAACCCGCAAACAATAGCTGAACTTGGAAAGAACATTCAGGACCTCATTCATTCAATTCCAAATTCGATGCTGAAAAAAGTTGCCCGTAATACAATACGTCGAACAAAATGCTGCTTGGAAGCTGATGGTGGCCAGTTCGAACACTTATTGTAAAGATTATTTATCAATTTGATGTAATTATTCGTTTTTTGTACTCTGCTTACTTATTAAACCAGATTTCCGTTTGTTTGTTCACCTTTTAAATTTTAGGTTGCGTTTTAAATGGATAATCCTGTAATTAACGATTTTCAAAAGATAATGACTTTGGATACACTGAACCAAATTCAATCAATGATGGTTTGTTGAAGTCCCCTAGCTCAACACTTCATCTGACATAAATTACTCCTCCCTCCCCCTAAATTAGGGGAGAATTTTCAAATTTTTACCATTTTTTGATGTTGTATAGCGCCTTCAATTTCAATGATAGGTAAAAATGTTACTTTACTTTTTTTGTTGGAAATTAAAAGTAGTTCAAGTTTCATCAACAACATTTTACTCGATCTCAAAAATTTAGCGGGTACACTTTCAGGTACACTTAATTTCCTCCGATTTGAGAATTCGAAAAAATGGTACTAAGGTTTTTTGTTTGTCTCGGCGAGTATTATCACCACCTCTCGGCTTTCCCATCCAAACTGGGGCACCCGGTATATGTATTTATGATCCACTGAATCAAATGCCTTCTGAAAGCCTATGAAAAATATTTCGCTTTCCACATCATATTCGTGTGTTTTTTCAATAATTTGGTTCACAACGAAAATATTCTCTACAGTTAAGAAGCCTTTTCTGAATCCCGCCTGTTCGTTCCCCTGATGATTTGAATCCAAATGGTTATACATACGTCTTTTTAAGACTGCCATACATGCTTTAAAGATGTTCGATGTTAAGCATCTTGGCCTGTAATTTTCAATGAGTTCCTCCCTCCTTGTTTGTGTAATAATATTATTTTGGCCAAGTTCCACTGTTTTGGACATGTTTTCATAATTCCGATTTTGTTAAATATTTTAGCCTGGTGTGGCACTCTCTGATCGCCAAACCTTTTCAGCATTTCGTTCGTAATTCCATCCGGTCCTGGGGCTATGTCATTTTTCAGTCTACGTATTTAGTACGTATTCCACTTCTCTCTCCATTATTTCCGGGATTTCTTCCTCCTTTCACCCTCCAGTTTTTGCTATTTTCATGAACTCGTTTTGCTCGCGGTAAAAGTCCTCGTAAAAAATTGTTGCTGCCTCTAGAATTTTTTCTTGATTTTGAGTCACTTTTCCTGTCTGAATCTTTTAGCTTCAGCATAACGTCTCTCCTGGCACCGAGTTCGAGCCCAACTATTTTGGTGGACCAACTTTCTTCCAAAATATCTTGAATTTTTTCCTAATCATATTTCTTAATATGTTCTCTAACATTTTTCTTCACCAATTTTTGTATTTTAGTTCGCTCAGGTTTGTTCAATGGTGTTTTATTTCTATTTTTCCAAAGGTTATTCTTCCTGATTCGAGAGTCTATTTTGAAAGCTTATCCCTGGTTTTCTCTTTAGCCCTCGTCACTCCAAACTCTTCAACCGTGTTTTTTAAAGCTTGATCCATACTGTCGTAAAAATTTTCCTCGACTTTCATTTCCTCTTGCACTGATCTTAGTTTCTGGCGTGCGGCCTCTTCCTTTCTGACTGGGATAATCTGCCTTCTTTTCTCTTTACCCTTTCTGTGATTTTTATGCTGGACTCACTGCGCCGGGATGCTCAATTATACTTATCCACATGAGATTTCAATTCACAGACCGTCGCCAATAACGTCTCGGAAATTGAGAAACAGATTTTCGAAGTTGGAGGTGGGGTACACCCCTCCAACTCATGAAAGATGAAATAGGAAAAATAAAAAGTTCAACCAGATCCGAAAAATCGATAATTAAATTTTCAAAGCTGGGGCCACAATCTATCTCTTGGCTTCACAAAACTACGGATCGAAACAAATAATCAAGTTTATGAAACATAAGTTTCAAAATTCGAACAACCGAAAAAGGGGTCACCTCTCGAGTCCACAAAAGATTAAGATCGTGAGAATAAAAAGTACTCGAAGAATAAGCATTAAATTCTGAAAAATCGAGAGTTAAATTTTCAAAGCCTGAGGCGGGGCTCCACCATCGGATCACCAAAACAATTAGATGGAAAAAAAAAAATTTGTGACTGTCCATACTGAAAGGGCACTTCGGTCCAAAAAAATCGACATTGAGATTATGTTCGATTTTGGAAGGTCAAAGAGTACTGTTTAATACTGTGAGTCTGTGAACTCGAAAAAGCAAAAGTGATAGAGCGCAAGAGTGGTGGACGTCTATAGGCTATCGCGTTCTCGAGATTCCCGTTTGAATCTTTAAGTGTCTCCTGTAAAATTAATGTTTTGGACCGACTGGCCCTTTTAATTTGGACGGTCACATTTATCGAAAAATAATGTTTAAAGTAGATAAACGGCTGGACGAAAAAATAAAAAGGTCTCCAAAAATATTTTTAAAGACCGAAAAATTGAGACTTCTTCTCCTCAGGTCCACAAAACACTTGCGATCAGAACAAAACAGTTTCAAGGAGAATTATTTCTGAAAAATCGAGAATTTGATTATCGGAGTTGGGATTGGGGTCCACCCTTAGATGCACAAAGTAGTTAGATCGACAAAATAAGGGGTTCGCGGAAAAGTACTGTTCAAGACGGAAAATCATGAATTAGACTTACAGAGTTGGGAGCGGGTGCACTCCTCAGCCCCCAAAAATCTACAAATTGAAAAAATAAAAAGGTTACCTAAAATATTTTTTATATGCCGAAAATTCGTGAATTAGAATGTTCGGACTTGTGGGTGGGGGCACCACCATTCGAGTCCACAGGAGGCTTATAATACAACAACTATGGTTTTACGGAAAACCATTTTTCAAGCCTGTAGATTTTCGGCGTTAAAGTGGGGGTCCACCCCTTGGATACATAAAAGACTTCGATCCAACATAAATATAAGTTTATCAAAAAATGATTTTTAAGCCTGAAAAATCGGGATTTTAATTTCCAAGCCTGAGATGGGGTCAACTCTTCGGTCTCACATAAGATTTGAATTGAAAAAATAAACAATCACCAGGAATAAATTTGAGAGGCTGAGAATCGAGAATTAGATTTCTGGGGTTAGGGTGAGGGTCCACCCCTCAGATCCACAAAACACTTCGATTAACAAAATAAGAGGTTCACAGACAATCGTCCTTCAAGCCTGAAAAATCGAGACCAATGTCCGAAGTTGGGAGTGTGATCAACCCCTCGGAGAAATAAAGAGTTCATCAGAAATAATTTTAAAGGCCGAAAAATCAAGAATTGTTGAGGGCAAGAATCCACCTTTCGAGTCTAAAAAATGTGGCAGTCGAAATGAGAGGAGGTTTGTGAAAGATAATTCAGACGTTGAAAAATCGAGAATTATATTTCCGGAGTTCAGGATGGGCTCCACCCCTCAAGTACGCAATAGATTTTATCAAAAAAACAAAAATAAGTATTTAATTATTCAAAATCGAAAATTAGACTTTCGGAGTTGCGGGTGTAGGTTTACCTATCAGATCCACAAAATACTTCGACCAACGAAACAGAAGTTCACGGAACATTATTGTTCAAGACTGAAAAATCGAGAAGTAGACTTCCAGAGGCGAAAAATATTTTTAAAGGGCAAAAAATCGAAAATTAGATTTTCGGAATTGGGGTGGGATTCCACTCCTCGGGTCCAACAAAGACTTTTCGATCAGAAGAATAAGGGGATCGCCGAAAATTATCTTTCACTTCAGAAAAATCGAGTATTAGATTTCCAGGGTCGGGGCCGGGTCAACCCATCGGGACTGAACCGTTTGACCCCGCAAATGATAACAACTGAAAAATGGAAAAGGTCACTAAAAATATTTCTAAAGGCCAAAAAATCGAGAATTAGATTTTCGGAGTTCGGGTGGGGTACCACCCTGCGGCTCCACCAAAGACTTCGATCAGAAAAATAAGGGGGTTCATCGAAAATTATTTTTCACGTCAGAAAAATTGAGAATTTTATTTCCAGAGTTGGAGGTGGGGTCAACACATCGGGACCACAATAGATTTGATTCGAAAAAATAAAAATTTCATCAAGAATAAATCTGAAAGCCCGGAAAATTGAGATTTATATTTTAGCAGGCAACGGTGGGGGGTCTATCCCTTGGTTCCACATATGATTTCGATCGAACAATAGAAGGGTTATGGAAAATCAGCTTTCAATACCTACCAAACAAGAATTTAATGACCGGAGTTGGGGGCGAGGAATCCACCCCTCTGATCCATATAATACATCGATTAACAAAGTAAAGGGTCCAAAGAAAACTATATATTGTTGAAGACTGAAGAATCAAGAATTAGACTTCCGGAGTTGGGAGCAGTGTCAATCCTTTGGTCCTATAGAAAACATGAACAGTTCATCGAAAGTAATTTTTTAAAGACCGAAAAATCAATAATTACACTGGTCTACTTTTTGAGTCTACAGAATGTATCAATCGCAAAAAGAAGTTAAAAACAATTGCAAAGTTTGAAGCATCGAGAGGTAGATTTCCAGGAATTCGGATGCGTTTTAACCACTCAAATCCACATTAGATTTCGACCGAAAAATAAATTATAGCAACAATACGTACTTTTAAAGGCCAAAATATCGAAAATAATATTTTTGTGGTTGGGGAGGGGGAGGGGGCACCCACCTGATCCACAAAAAGTTTCGATCAACAAAATGAGAGGTTCGCGGAAAATTATTTATAAAGCCTGAATATTCCAGAATTGGACTTCCAAAGTTGGGGGTGTGGTCGACCCCTCGGCCCCATAAAAGATTCCCTCGGATCCACGAACTATTTCAATTAAAAAAAAAAAAAGTTCACCAACGAAAACTCGAAAATATACTCTTTTGGTGTTGGGGGCGCGACTCTACTTTTCCCGTGTAGAAAACGTATCAGTTGAAAAAAGGGGAGGCTTACGTAAAATAATTCAGAAATTTGAAGAATCGAGAATTAGATTTTCAGAGTTCAGGACGGGCTTTACCCCTCAAGTCCACAATAGATTTTATCAAAAAAATTAAAAGTTCACGAAAAATGAATATTGAAGCCCGATGATTCGAGAATTTGATTTTCGGAGTTGGGGTTGAGGGTCCACATGTCGAATCCACAAAATACTTCGATCAACAAAATAAGGGTTCGCAGAAATTATTGTTCAAGCCTGAAAAATCGATAATTAGACTTCCGGAGTTGGGGTGGTGGTCCACCCCTCGAACCACAACAGACTTCGACAATCGAAAATTATTTTTTCACGTCAGAAAAATCGAGAATTTGATTTTCAGAGTTGAGGGCGGGGTCAACTCATCGGGACTCAACCATTAGACCCCACAAATGATTACAACTGAAAAACGGAAAATGTCACTAAAAAGATATCTAAAGGCCAAAAAATTGGGGATTCGATTTTCGAGGTTGGGGTGGAGTTCCATTCCTCGGATCCACAAAATAATTTAGAAGTTTGAAGAATAGAATGTTATATTTTTGGAGTCAAGGTGGGGGTCTACCCCAGGTTTCACAAATTACTTCGATCAACAAATTAAGAGGTTCGCTGGAAATAATTGTTCAATCCAGCAAATTCGAGAATTAGACTTCTGGAATTGGACCCACGAAAAATTCCAATTGCAAAAATTAACAAAATTATCTTCAATCAACACAGTCGAGATATGGTCGCTATCAACCAGTTTTTGATCAACCTACCAACCGCAGCATTCTCAAAATTTCTAATTTTCACGGATTCCCAAACATCATTAGGAAAACTCCAAGCAGACGAAAATCCCATCACGGATGCCCTGACCAGTCAATCGCAATTATTCTCAACAGCTTGCTCAACAAGACATCACAATAGTATTAACGTGGATCCCGGTTACCGTGATATTATAGGACAAGATCTTGTTGACGCTGCTGCTAAATCCAAACCAGAAACAACTATTCCACTTCTAAATAATCCAGACATCAAAGCCTACCTACACCAACGAATTATGGCCTTATGGAACGAAGAATGGATCCATACCACCGACAACAAACTCCGCAGCATCAAATCGGGTATATATCCAACTGGACCAACATCTTCAGCACCTTATGCGCTACCTCTCGATCAACCAAAACAACTATTAATAGAATCTTCCTTGGCCACTCACGTCTTACCCACGAATATATATTTCTTCACCAACCACCACCAATCTGTAACCTATGTTCTTCTCCTCTTACTATACTACATATCATCCAACACTGTAAATCATATAGCCGCAATCACCGCATTCAATACCTACAAATTGATAATGTACAACATCTGATTACCCTCATAAATCGCAACAATCTCTCACACCTTATCTAGACTAATTTTTATAACTAATTTAAAAAGTTAGATGTAATTTAACAAATAAGATATAGATACCGAGATCATGGCCTACAGGCGTTACGTGTCTCATTAAAAGAAAAAAAAAAGAGGTCATCAAAAATATTCTTCAAGGCCGAAAAATCGAGAATTAGATTGTCGGTGTTAGGGTGGGGAGCACCTTCCGTTTTTCAGTTACATGTTTAAAACTGCTGAAATGAGCTATTCCTTTGCAATCGAAGAGTTGACCCCACCCCAGACTTGGAAATTAAAATCTCGATTTTTCAGGCTTATAAATCATTTTTTGATAAACTTATATTATGTTGGATCGAGGTCCTTTTATGGATCCAAGAGGTGGACCACCATTTTAACGCCGAAAATCTATAGCTTGAGAAATTGTTTTCCGTAAAACCATAGTTGTTGTATTATAAGCCTCCTGTGGACTCGAATGGTGATGCCCCCACCCACAAGTCCGAACATTCTAATTCACGAATTTTCGGCATACAAAAATATTTTCGGTAACCTTTTTATTTTTTCAATTTGTAGATTTTTGGGGGCTGAGGAGTGCACCCCGCTCCCAACTCTGTAAGTCTAATTCATGATTTTCCGTCTTGAACAGTACTTTTCCGCGAACCCCTTATTTTGTCGATCTAACTACTTTGTGCATCTAAGGGGTGGACCCAACTCCCAACTCCGAAAATCAAATTCTCGATTTTTCAGACTTAAGAAATAATTCTCCTTGAAACTCTTTTGTTCTGATCGGAAGTGTTTTGTGGACCCGAGGAGTACGAGTAGAATTCTCAATTTTTCGGTCTTTAAAAATATTTTTGGAGACCTTTTTATTTTTTCAATTGGGATCTTTCGTGCAGCCGTTTATCTACTTTAAACATTATTCTTCGATAAATGTGACCGTCCAAATTGAAAGGGCACGTCGGTCCAAAACATTAATTTTACAGGAGACACCTAAAGATTCAAACGGGAATCTCGAGAACGCGATATCCTATAGACGTCCACTCTTGCGCTCTATCACTTTTGCTTTTTCGAGTTCACAGACTCACAGTGTTAAACAGTACTCTTTGACCTACCAAAATCGAACATAATCTCAAAGTCGATTTTTTTGCACCGAAGTGCCCTTTCAGTATGGACAGTCACAAATTTTTATTTTTTCCATCTAATTGTTTTGGTGATCCGATGGTGGAGCCCTGCCTCAGGCTTTGAAAATTTAACTCTCGATTTTTCAGAATTTAATGCTTATTCTTCGAGTGCTTTTTATTCTCACGATCTGAATCTTTTGTGGACTCGAGAGGTGACCCCCTTTTCCCGGTTGTTCGAATTTTGAAACTTATGTTTCATAAACTTGATTATTTGTTTCGATCGGTAGTTTTGTGAAGCCAAGAGATAGATTGTGGCCCTAGCTTTGGAAATTTAATTATCGATTTTTCGGATCTGGTTGAACTTTTTTATTTTTCCTATTTCATCTCTCATGAGTTGGAGGGGTGTCCCCCCACCTCCAACTTCGAAAATCTGTTTCTCAATTTTCGAGACTTTATTGGCGACGGTCTGTGAATTGATATCTCATGTGGATAAGTATAATTGAGCATCCCGGCGCAGTGAGTCCAGTATAAAAATCACAGAAAGGGTAAATGGAAAAGAAGGCAGATTATCCCAGTCAGAAAGGAAGAGGACGCACGCCAGAAACTAAGATCAGTGCAAGAGGAAATGAAATTCGAGGAAAATTTTTACGACAGTATGGATCAAGCTTAAAAAAACACGGTGAAGAGTTTGGAGTGACGAGGGCTAAAGAGAAAACCAGGGATAAGCTTTCAAAATAGACTCTCGAATCAGGAAGAATAACCTTTGGAAAAATAGAAATAAAACACCATTAAACAAACCTGAGCGTACTAAAATACAAAAATTGGTGAAGAAAAATGTTAGAGAACATATTAAGAAATATGATTAGGAAAAAATTCAAGATATTTTGGAAGAAAGTTGGTCCACCAAAATAGTTAGGCTCGAACTCGGTGGCAGGAGAGACGTTATGCTGAAGCTAAAAGATTCAGACAGGAAAAGTGACTCAAAATCAAGAAAAAATTCTAGAGGCAGCAACAATTTTTTACGAGGACTTTTACCGCGAGCAAAACGAGCTCATGAAAATAGCAAAAACTGGAGGGTGAAAGGAGGAAGAAATCCCGGAAATAATGGAGAGAGAAGTGGAATACGTACTAAATACGTAGACTGAAAAATGACATAGCCCCAGGACCGGATGGAATTACGAACGAAATGCTGAAAAGGTTTGGCGATCAGAGAGTGCCACACCAAGTTAAAATATTTAACAAAATCGGAATTATGAAAACATGTCCAAAACAGTGGAACTTGGCCAAAATAATATTATTACACAAACAAGGAGGGAAGGAACTCATTGAAAATTACAAGCCAATATGCTTAACATCGAACATTTTTAAAGCATGTATGGCAGTCTTAAAAAGACGTATGTATAACCATTTGGATTCAAATCATCAGGGGAATGAACAGGCGGGATTCAGAAAAGGCTTCTTAACTGTAGAAAATATTTTCGTTGTGAACCAAATTATTGAAAAAACACACGAATATGATGTGGAGAGCGAAATATTTTCATAGGCTTTCAGAAGGCATTTGATTCAGTGGATCATAAATACATATATATGTTGAAAGCACTGGAAAATAAGGGAATTGAAAGTGGGTTATTAAAGTCATATACAGAATTGCTATGCAAATTCGAGTGCAAGAGCCAGCCTTAAAAGCAAAGGGAGGGAATTCAAAATTGGGAGCAGGGTTCAACAAGGGAATATCTTGTCCCCAAACCTCTTAAACTTCATTTTGGAAGAAGTATTTCGCAATCTAAACTGGAAAAGAAGGGGACTAGAAATAAATGAGAATTTCTAAGTAATTTAAGGTACGCAAACGATATTATCTTATTTGCAAAAAATAGTAAGGAGTTGAAGAAAATGGCAGAAAAGCTATTGAGGGAATGCAAAAAAGCTGGCCTCAAACTGAATGGTAGCAAATCAAAAATAATCGGAAGAGGGAAATTAAAAATCTGATAATCGATGGGCAAGAGATAGAGGAGGTAACGGAAATCGAAGATCTGTGGGACAGATTATTATTTTCGAAGAAAGCGATAAAGAAATTATGAGGCGTATTAAAAAGGGGTGGAACAACTTCTGGGCATTAAAATGTATTTTTTTGCCGGAATTTCAAAACCGCCCTCAAAATGGAAACACTAAATAGCTCAACGGTACCAGCCCTCAAGTCTGGAACACAAACCTGGTCCCTTACAGGAAACAAATGGTGAAGCTACAAATTACGTTCAGATCTATGTTGAGGAAACTCTAGGACTGCGATGGGTAGACAAAATCTCAAATGCAAAGCTATACAAAATGGTGGAGGCGGGGACATAGGATATAATGTCGAACAATTAAAGTGGAAATATGTAGGGCATCTGGCGACAGCGGATAGCAACAGATGGGAGTAAAATTACTCAACTGGATACGCTGCAAAGGAAAAGAACGATAGGTAAGACCAGTAACTAGATTAGACAGATGAACTCGTCAGAGAACTGGGGCCCCGGGTGGCAAAGATTAGCGCAGGATAAAATAAAGTGGAGAAGCTACGTCGAGGCGTATATCCAAAAATGGGCAGAGGTTACTCACACACGTTTGGTCGACAACAGCGCAAAATGTGCCTGCCCATTTAAATTTTCAATCACTTTATTTCTCCCTAAATTGATCAGCGCAGCCGCACGTTTTTCGACTGTCGTCGCAACATACGCTTATTTTATTTTTGTAAGTATTTTATAGATGCCTACATTTTTCAACATACCGGCGCCGCAGCGGCAAAATGGCGGCGACGCAACCGGGCATTTTCCCGAATTGCCCTATGGCCCATCCGCCCCTGGAAGAGGCTCAAGGTGACAGGTCCACTTTCATTGAGTAGAGTCTGTGAAAAACACATATGTATGTGCTTTGTAATACAGTACAACAGAAAGATGTATACACTGTGACGAAATTAAGAGGCCCACAGTGTACCAAAGAGCCTTCAGATGAAAGTAGCATCTTGTGGATGCCCCGTGTCAATGAAAGCGAGGCCTCATTCAGAAAATAAATATTTTTGTATGAAACCATAATGCATTGGAAAGAAGTAGTTGACTTCAGCAGTTTTAAACGTGTAACTGAAAGACGGAAGCTATTGTGGACTTGAGTGATGAAGCCCGTCCTGAACTCTGGAAATCTAATTCTGGATTTTTCAAATTTCTGAAATATTTTACGTAAGCTCCCCTTTTTTTCAACTGATACATTTTGTACACTGGAGAAGTGAACTCGCGCCCCCAACACCAAAAGAGTATATTTTCGAGTTTTCGTTGGTGAACTTTTTTTTTCGTTTGAAATAATTTGTGGTTCTGAGGGGTCGACCGCACCCCAACTCCAGTAATTAAATTCTCGATTGTAGGTGTTAAAAAACAATTTTCCAAAAACCCCTTATGTTTAATCGAGATCTTTTGTGGATCAAGGAATAACTCCCCCACCCACGACGAAAATCAAAAACTCTCGATTTTTCAGCTTCTCAAAGTTATTCTTGGAGAACGACTTATTTTTTCAATTCAAATAATACGTTAATCCTCTTCTAATAATTTACGTTGTTTTTAATAATAGTTTGATTATAGCAGCAAGGCAATAACACTCTCAGTAACTAAAAAAAATAATATAATATCGTGGACCCAATGGACTGTCTCCGCCCCCAACTCCGGAAATTGAATTCTTTATTTAATCGGCTTAAGAAATAATTTTCCGTGAGCCCATGCTTATTTCTTTGTTCACAGTATTTTGTGGACCTGAGGACGAGTGATCCGCCGCCCACAACTTCGAAAATCTAATTCTTGATTTTTCGATCGTCAGAAATATTTTGTGATGACCATTTTTGTATTTCAATTGGAATCTTTTATGGGGCCAAGGGGTCGACCACACCCCCAACTTTGGAAGTCCAATTCTGGAATATTCAGGCTTTATAAATAATTTTCCGCGAACCTCTCATTTTTTGATCGTACCTTTTTGTGGATCAGGCGGTGCCTCCTCCCCTCCCCAACCACAAAATATTATTTTCGATATTTTGGCCTTTAAAAGTACGTATTGTTGCTATAATTTATTTTTCGGTCGAAATCTAATGTGGATTTGAGTGGTAAAACGCATCCCGAATTCCTGGAAATCTACCTCTCGATGCTTCAAAAACTTTGCAATTGTTTTTAACTTCTTTTTGCGATTGATACATTCTGTAGACTCAAAAGTAGACCATGTAATTATTGATTTTTCGGTCTTTAAAAAATTACTTTCGATGAACTGTTCATGTTTTCTATAGACCAAAGGATTGACACTGCTCCCAACTCCGGAAGTCTAATTCTTGATTCTTCAGTCTTCAACAATATATAGTTTTCTTTGGACCCTTTACTTTGTTAATCGATGTATTATATGGATCAGAGGGGTGGATTCCTCGCCCCCAACTCCGGTCATTAAATTCTTGTTTGGTAGGTATTGAAAGCTGATTTTCCATAACCCTTCTATTGTTCGATCGAAATCATATGTGGAACCAAGGGATAGACCCCCCACCGTTGCCTGCTAAAATATAAATCTCGATTTTCCGGGCTTTCAGATTTATTCTTGATGAAATTTTTATTTTTTCGAATCAAATCTATTGTGGTCCCGATGTGTTGACCCCACCTCCAACTCTGGAAATCAAATTCTCGATTTTTCTGACGTGAAAAATAATTTTCGATGAACCCCCTTATTTTTCTGATCGAAGTCTTTGGTGGAGCCGCGGGGTGGTACCCCCCACTCGAACTCCGAAAATCTAATTCTCGCTTTTTTGGCCTTTAGAAATATTTTTAGTGACCTTTTCCATTTTGTGGACCCGAGGAGTAGAATTTTTTTCGGTCTTTAAAAATATTTTTGGAAACCTTTTTATTTTTTCAATTGGATCTTTCGTGCAGCCGTTTATCTACTTTAAACATTATTTTTCGATAAATGTGACCGTCCAAATTAAAAGGGCACGTCGGTCCAAAACATTAATTTTACAGGGGACACTTAAAGATAAAAACCGGAATCTCGAGAACGCGATAGCCATAGACGTCCACCACTCTTGCGCTCTATCACTTTTGCTTTTTCGAGTTCACAGACTCACAGTGTTAAACAGTACTCTTTGACCTACCAAAATCGAACATAATCTCAAAGTCGATTTTTTTTGCACCGAAGTGCCCTTTCAGTATGGACAGTCACAAATTTTTATTTTTTCCATCTAATTGTTTTGGTGATCCGATGGTGGAGCCTGCCTCAGGCTTGAAAATTTAACTCTCGATTTTTCAGAATTTAATGCTTATTCTTCGAGTGCTTTTTATTCTCACGATCTGAATCTTTTGTGGACTCGAGAGGTGACCCCCTTTTTCCGGTTGTTTGAATTTTGAAACTTATGTTTCATAAACTTGATTATTGTTTCGATCGTAGTTTTGTGAAGCCAAGAGATAGATTGTGGCCCTAGCTTTGGAAATTTAATTATCGATTTTTTCGGATCTGGTTGAACTTTTTATTTTTCCTATTTCATCTCTCATGAGTTGGAGGGGTGTCCCCCACCTCCAACTTCGAAAATCTGTTTCTCAATTTTCGAGACTTTATTGGCGACGGTCTGTGAATTGATATCTCATGTGGATAAGTATAATTGAGCATCCCGCGCAGTGAGTCCAGTATAAAAATCACAGAAGGGTAAATGGAAAAGAAGGCAGATTATCCCAGTCAGAAAGGAAGAGGACGCACGCCAGAAACTAAGATCAGTGCAAGAGGAAATGAAATTCGAGGAAAATTTTTACGACAGTATGGATCAAGCTTTAAAAAAACACGGTTGAAGAGTTTTGGAGTGACGAGGGCTAAAGAGAAAACCAGGATAAGCATTCAAAATAGACTCTCGAATCAGGAAGAATAACCTTTGGAAAAATAGAAATCAAAAAACTGTTGGACAAACCTGAGCGAACTAAAATACAAAAATTGGTGTCGAAAAATGTTAGAGAAGATATTAAGAAATATGATTAGGAAAAAATTCCAGATATTTTGGTAGAAAGTTGGTCCACCAAAAAAGTTAGGCTCGAACTGGATGGCGGGGAGAGACGTTATGCTGAAGCTAAAAGATCAGACAGGAAAAGTGACTCAGAATCAAGAACAAATTCTAGAGGCAGCAACAAGTTTTTACGAGGACTTATACCGCGAACAAACGAGCTCATGAAAATAGCAAAAACTGGAGGGTGAAAGGAGGAAAATCCCGAAATAATGGAGAGAGAAGTGGAATACGTACTAAATATGTAGACTGATAAATGACATAGCCCCAGGACCGGATGGAATTACGAACGAAATGCTGAAAAGGTTGGCGATCAGAGAGTGCCACACCAGGCTAAATTATTTAACAAAATCGGAATTATGAAAACATGTCCAAAACAGTGGAACTTGGCAAAATAATATTATTACACAAATAAGGAGGAAGGAACTCATTGAAAATTACAAGCCAATATGCTTAACATCGAACATCCTTAAAGCATGTATGGCAGTCTTAAAAAGACGTATGTATAACCATTTGGATTCAAATCATCAGGGGAATGAAGAGGCGGGATTCAGAAAAGGCTTCTCAACTGTAACGAATATTTTCGTTGTGAGCCAAATTATTGAAAAAACACACGAATATGACATAGAAATTGAAATAGTTTGCATAGGCTTTCATGAGGCAGTTGATTCAGTGGATCATAAATACATATATATGTTGAAAGCACTGGAAAATAAGGGAATTGAAAGTTGGTTTATTAAAGTCATATACAGAATTGCTATGCAAATTCGAGTGCAAGAGCCAGCCTTAAAAGCAAAGGGAGGGAATTCAAAATTGGAGCGGAGTTCAACAAGGGACACCTTGTCGCCAATCTCTTCAACTGCATTATGGAAGATGTATTTCGCAATCTGAAGTGGAAAAGAAGGGGACTAAAAAAAAAGTGGAGAATTTCTAAGTAATTTAAGGTACGCAAACTATATTATCTTTTTACAGAAAATAGTAAGAGTTGAAGAAAATGGCAGAATAGCTATTGAGGGAATGCAAAAATGCTGGCCTCAATCTGAATGGTAGCAAATCAACAATAATCGGAAGAGTGGAAAGAAAAAATCTAATAATCGATGGGTAAGAAAGAGATAGAAGAGGTAACAGAATCGAATATCTGTGGGGCAGATTATAAGTTTCCGAAAGAAAAAGATAAAGGCATTTATGAGGCGTAATTAATAAGGGGTGGAACAACCCCTGGGCAATTAAATGTTATTTTTTTGCCGGAATTTCAACACCTTCCTCGAAA